>JANFOE010001991.1:0-395501 GCA_025667525.1 Glebionis coronaria
AAATTGACGGGCGAATGGTTCTGCTTTGTTTAGTTCCATCCATTTTATAAATTTTGTCTCGTTAACGGATTGCTTTTCAATTGTATAATCTATGCTTTCGGTTGCATCAAATATTACAGATTGTTCATCTTCCAAATGAAATGGTAAACGTTCAACGGGTGGAGTTCTGTAATGAATATCAAATCCATAGATGCGCCAAGCTGCTTCACATGCCGAAAGATATCTACAATCATAGAAATCCTTGATTTCATCCACCTCTTCACCATCTATAGAAGCGATCACCCTATCTGGTCCTTTGTTTATATATTTAAATAAATAATTGATAAACCCGACCTGGTTGCAATATTCGACATTTATATGTGAATTGTACCACCTTAGTAGACCTGGATTGTACGGAACTACGTATCCGTTATGAAAATCTGTCCCACTTTTGTTGATGACATTGCCGTCCGTTTCTTATCTTGTATATTGCATGACCATTGTCATTAATTACTGTTGTTTCATTAAATTGTTTTGGGAATTTTTTGGTGCATTTGAAATTAACAGTGCATGGACAGTTTGGATTATCAACGCCACACGGTCCATGCATCATGTGGTCTGTGACTATTTGATACAATTCTGGATCCTCGTCATTATTTGGGATCTCCGCTGATATGTACTCATCGATCTTTGCAGTCGTCGTTATCTTATCTTCCGTTTCAAGCCAAAGTAGTATGTGACAATGAGGAAGACCTCTTTTTTGAAACACTATTGTGTAAACAACTGGCAGTTTTATAATATATAATTCTATTAGTTATCGGTTACTTGCGTTATGAAGAATAATTATAAAATATAGTAAGATAAGTAGGAAAAATACCTCCTTTAACATGTCCAAATGTATGTCCATCATTTAAATCCTTTATAAGTCTGTCGAGCTTTATTTTAAACACTTTGATATAACGTCGGGTCGGTCATCTAAATTTAAATTTCGCTCAGCAACAAGTCGTGAAATTTCAGGCCAATTTGGGTTACATGTAAAGGTTATAAGTATGTCTACCATAGAGTTTGCAAATTGTCATTGCATCCAAATAGTTTTACATCATGTACCTTGGACTACCCGTGAATCCTGATCCCAAAACAACCTTTTTACCATGTAACATGACTCCTGAATTTGGATCTTCCGCTAATTTTGCCAATTTTGAATATGTTTCGCTTCTAAGATCCTTTTGTTGCTTCCTATTGAATTTCATTCTTTCTGCCTCAACCATTGTTTACCCGTCCACCAAGAATTGTTGGAACTATCTTCTTCCATTTAGCATCATTGAGAATTGGTTCTTTCTTTCTTGGACGCGATATGCAAACCATTGTCGCATAGTAACACGTGTTCCTTTGGTTTTCTTCATTGTAGTCCGTTACGCCTTTATGAAATATATTTGTTCGATATCCATCCTCAGTGTATGGGAAAAGCAAAGGATATTTGAGTGCGATATATGAGGGATGCAATTAACTTATTCTCTTAAGTTTTTCGTCTTGTGTTAGTAAAATAACATCCCTTTTATGTTTGGTGGTTTCAAAATCACCTACAATTAAAGCAGCAACCTCGGATGCAGTAGGTAGATTGTGTTTTCTTCCATCTCGATTCCTTGTACCAATAAGTTTGAGCTTGATTGTTTCATGAGATGTTGATTTAATACTCTCACCAGCCATGCGAAAATCTTTAACCAAAGGATTTATTGCATCAAGCATGTCTCGAATCTCAGTAGTAAGCTTGTAGTCCAATTTCTTGTCTTTTGAGGTCGTATATGATTCTTTGTTGTTTAGATTTAAACAGTAAAAATAAAAATTCAATTCATCTTTATACAAATACAAATTATGTAAATTAATTTGAAAAAAATATAAGACAATTTAAATAACAAGTAAACCAGACAAATTTGATCCGGTTTTGAATTTCGTTTTCAGTATCGTAGATATATAGCTGGGCAAACTTTAGGGTTTTCCCGGTTTCAGGCAACAACGAACCTACGTTGTGGTAGTTCTCACCATGAATGCGGTAGCAAAACGGCGCGGTTCCATAGTTAACAGTATTGTCTACTTGAGCACCCAAGGACGTAAAGGCAAACATTGATTTATAACGTCTTATATTCTCTATGAAAGAAGTGCTGTTCTTGTGTTTTTTTGTTATGAGATCTTTCAACAATTTAGGCGGTTGAAGTGCTTCGTTGCCTAGCTTCACCTTTCCTCTGCCACAACAAATTGAGTATGAGTCGTCTAAGGCGTCAGTTGCTCTTCTTAGTGTTTCGGCGTGCCAATGCAATGCACCACATGATTCACATGGAAATGTTGGATCTCCATGATCAATGTAATCTGGTAAACGAAAAATTATTAATTTTTTTAACATAATATTATTATTAATAGAAGTTAGACCAGAAATCAAATATATATCTATAATATATATATATATATATATACATATATATATATATATATATATATATATATATATATATATATATATATATATATATATATATATATATATATATATATATATATATATATATATATATATATATATATATATATATATATATATATATATATATATATATATATATATATATATATATATATATATATATATATATATATATATATATATATATATATATATATATATATATATATATATATATATATATATATATATATAGATATATATATATATATATATACATATATATATATATATATATATATATATATATATATATATATATATATATATATATATATATATATATATATAGTATATATATATATATATATATATATATATATATATATATATATATATATATATATATATATATATATATATATATATATATATATATATATATATATATATATATATATATATATATATATATATATATATATATATATATATATATATATATATATATATATATATATATATATATATATATATATATATATACTAGTGGCTAAGCCCGTCCGATGGACGGGCATGACTTATGATTATCGTTTTTATTTTTTAGCTAAATATTGATGTTAAAGTGTTACATTATATAAAGTTTTTTTAAGCATAAACTTACTAACACATGTGGTTGTTATTGCTTCATTCATATCTAAGCTTTCCTACCAACATATGCATTTCCTTTTTTTATTGATCATCTTTTAACCTTTAAAAACATGTTTTCTATCATACTGTTAATTACATGTATACATTTATATATTAATTAAGGGGTTAACGATTAACGGTATACTTAGTGTATATGTAACAATTATTCATTAAATTATTATATATACTAATAAAATAATATTTATGTTTATATGTATATGATCCTATAAGTTCACATGTTTTTATTCATAAAAATATTTATATGGCTTTAGCAATTTTTAGAAGCTCCCATTTGTAAATGTCATGATCTTATGTACGCAACATACTAACATTTTGATTCTTGTTGAGTGTTTTACTTTTGATATAAGTTCACATTTGTTAGATCTCATAAGAAATATTATGATCCAAGTAATATTTATTTTTGAGAACATTGACATGTTTCGCCACAATTTCATACTAATATTTGATAATCATTTGTTTTAATATAGTATATGAAAGAATGAGATATTTGTTCATGCATACAAGTTGATTTTTAAGGTTTCAATTATCTATATTATTTTACAAAACATTTAAACTTTTTTACTTTTAAAAATCTCTAAAGAATCCTTTTAACATTTTTTAATTTAAAATTAATCGCATCCATCAATCTCTTTTATAAAATGCTTTTTTAACAACTTTTGAATAATTTATCCAAAAAACTTTTATATTTAAATTGAAATAATTTTTTTTATTTTTTATTTTTTTTATTTTTTCTATAATCTAATTTTAATATATTTTTTAAAATTTCCCGCTATTTAATTTAATATCCATTTCGATATATTTTGATTAAATTCTAGTTTTTTATTTTTAGTGAGTTTATTTATTTAGGTTTAACTTTTTATAATTTTAACTTTAATTTAAATACACAGTTGGTGGGTAAATCTATAACATTTATTCGTAAAAATAGCCATTTTGTATCCGCCACTATATTACGCTAGTATCAGGCTAGTATGTGTTAATGCATGCAAATTTATTTATCGGGTGATAGCTTTATGACCTGTCTGATGGACTTATTCGATTTAAGAAAATTAACATGTATAAAGCATAATTTAAAGATTACTAAAGAATAATTATCTTTATTAACGTACTTTTGTGAAAGTTATTAGACAACATATTTAATTATGTGTGTTAGTATCGTTAGTGTATCCAACCAACCACATCAAAAATTGCAACATCAAATTCGTGGTTAATAAGTACACATTAAAAATCGCAACATCGAATTATTGATAAATAATTATGCAGCGGCCTACTTTCCTAGTTGCTTCCACTGTTTCTATTCTTGCTCGCTTTGCCACGTGACCAATTCATTTTATAGCTCGCTCCGCTTTGCCATGCCTCGAGTATGTGCTGATGATAATTGTAACACCCCATTTTGATAATGGAATGTCACGCGTAATTATGGCGTGTCATCAAAGCATACAAGGAAAAATGTCTAAACATTACATGACCATAAAAGGAAAATACCGGAATCAAACATCGGTAGTCCAAAAGTAAAGCTGATCACACACAAACATAAGTACTATAAAGGAAAGGACTAAACAATGTCCATAGCAAGAGTATCAACGTAAAGATAATGCATAAAGTAAAGAAAGGCTAGAAAGCTTCCAGTCCATATGCACGTACGCTTAAAGTCTACGAGCGTCCCTGAGTACCTGCCATTTTGGGAACATAGAAAAGGAAAACGGCTGAGCAATACGCTCACTGCACGGATGTACAATAAAGCATGAATAGGATAAGCATATAACATATAACATATAACAGCGGAAGAAACTAAGTCCCGAATAACCTGGTTCAGTCTTGGTAAAACTGGTTTTATAGTTTGAAAAGACTTATGTTTATCTTATAAAACTGTTTATCATATTCTACCATTAGCCAATATAGGTCATGATAAATCCACCGTGCATGAATACTTGGAGGGGTGACCTCATCATGCAAACTAGAGGGGTTACCTCTAATTTAATATACTGGTTTTGGGTAGGAGGGATCAGCTCCTTGTGAAGGATACAAGGCACACACCACATTCACACTGAGTAATCTGCTGAAAAACATGTAACTAGGATGTACCCATACGCCCCACATGATAAATATAATAATATGGCCAAAAGCTGAAGGGACGCCACGAGCAACCACTCCGTCGTGGTGAAGTCAACACACCAGTGCCTCTAGTGTTATGGTTATGGTACCTCCATAACTAGGTGAAACTGGTCATGCATGTATATGGCTATAGGTATTCTAAATTAAACATAAGCAAATCAAACATATAAACTTATACTACGGGAAAACATTTGGCTGCATACGGGGAATCCTAATAAGGAAAGAATGTCCATACTGAATGGAAGGGAATCCGTACCTTATGTTCAGTGAACGAAGAAGACGAACTGAGGAGAATCCTACTTCAGTATCACAAATGCTACATAAATACATACGTGAATAAGTATCTGATTACTAAATACGTAACTTGTTTTATATCATGTCTTAACTTATTTTATATGTTCATATCATGTTTTACTGTTTTAAGCCTTAAACTGTGTTTATCTTATATTCTGTCTATTCTGATTAAGTATTTCTGGTATTTCATGTATTATTATACTTACTATGTAATAATAAGTAACTTTCTAAAAATAGTAGGTTTCCTAAAATAGAAAGTTTCCAAAAATAGAAAGTTACTAAAAATAGAAAGTTTCCAAAAATAGAAAGTTTCCAAAAATAGAAAGTTTCCAAAAATAGAATTACTGCTTAAAATGGATAAGTTTCTAAAAATAGAAAGTTTCCATAAATAGATTAGCTGCCTTAATTAAATAAGTTTCTAAAAATAGAAAGTTTTCATAAATAGATTAGCTGCCTGAATTAATAAGTTTCTAAAAATAGAAAGTTTCCATAAATAGATTAGCTGTCTTAATTAAATAAGTTTCTAAAAATAGAAAGTTTCCATAATTAGATATAAGCTGGTTAAATAAGCTAAGTATATAAGCTTAAGTGTTTTCTGATTATTATTCTAAGTCATAATGATATAATGTATAGTTTATTAATTATTACATGTAATTTAAATAAACTATAGGTTAAAAGTATTTAATTAAATATATCATGTTTTTCATTAAATAAAATTAAATACTTAGGTTAAAACATGTATTATTATTTATTAATAATATAACCTAAGTCATGTTAATTAATTAATTATAATCATGGTTTATAAATAATTAATTTATTATAAGTCTAGAAAAATATAAATACTTAGGTTAATAATTCCATGATCTAATAATTAAATTATAACCTAAGTCATGTTTTATTAAATTAATCATGTCATATTTTATTAATTTAATTTATAACATATGATTATAAAAAAATAATCTTAACATAAACCATGAACCAGATCGTGACTAGAAACCATGAACCGGACCTTAAATCGACACCATACCCCGAACCACTTCGGGGTTCCCTTTTGTTTGCTGCTGCCGTGGGACCCACACCACCAAACCGGGACCATATGGTCTCGGTGGTGGTCTATTAGCCAAACCGAGACCCCCCTTGGGGTTCGGTTTAGGCGCCGACCAAACAAACACCCCTAAAAACCTCCTTTTTTTGATTTACCCAATAACCATTTACATGTTTGATTTATGTTTTTAGTTAGGTTTTTTAAAAACATCATGTTATTATTTAATTTTATTAAATCAAATCAAAAAGAAAAAGGATTAAAAAGGTATACCGAATGCGTGGATCTAACGAGGATGAACACACACGAACACACGTACAAGATTCAAGATCAAAATCAAACGAACACCCCCTTTTCTTGTGTTGTATGCGGCGGCCAAAGAGGACAAGAAGGAGAAAGGAGGAAAACTTTTTAGGTTTTTAATGTTTTTACTGTAAAGTGAAAAATGAAAACAAGTTTTACCTTAACCCCCCTTTCATTGTAAAATTTGATGGGCTTGGCCCATGGTGTTGGTGTAGCCGCGGGTAGGGGGCCCCACATGGGGTACCCGTACCGTTTTCCGTGTCTCGTTATTTAAGTGTTCGTTCGTGTTTATTTGTGTTCGTGTAACACCCCACTTGGATAAGTGGACCGTTACGTGTATTTATGGCGTGTCATCAAAGCATAAGGTAAATGTCTAAAACATTAACTGACCATAAAGGAAATACCGGAATCAAACATCGGCAGTCCAAACATAAGCCCAAAACATGAAAGTAAAATACTGAAGGAAAGGACTAACAATGTCTAAATAAGCAGAATAATGTAAGTACATAAAGTATGAAGTCTGGATAGCTTCCATCCAAATGCACATGCTCTCAGAATCCTAAGAGCGTCCTAGTGTACCTGCCGTTAGAACATGAAAGGGAACTACGGCTGAGCATAACGCTCAGTGAACGGATATAAAGCATGATAAAAATAACTGAAATGAAATAGATGATGAAATACTGGAGCTGTAAGACTGATAAGTAAAGTTACAGCGGAAATCTGTGTATAATCTGTAAAGTCTGAATTATAAATAATAAAGCTGAACTGTTATCTGTTAAATCTGAAAACATGCATTTACTGTATTTTAAATTGCCAGAGCTTATATAGGTCATGTGCTGTAACAACGGTGCATGAATAACTGGAGGGGTGACCTCGTCATGCTGTAGAGGGGTGACCTCTAAATAACTGTAGAGGGGTGACCTCTAAATACTGTGCTGGGTGGAGGGATCAGCTCCAATGTGAAGGATGTAGAGCATACACCACATTCACCCTGATAACTTGTAAACTGATAAGCCTAGGATGCATCCATACGCCCCACTAAACATACATATAAAAACGGCCAAACTGAACATGAGTGGGACGATGCAGGATATCACTCTCCTACATGTGAGTCACGACACCGGTGCCTCTAGTGCCATGGTTACGGTACCTCCGTAACTAGTACATAAACTGGTCATGCTTGTATATAATGCCCAGGCAATTTATTTAGTTATTAACATGATTACTGATGAACTTAAAATATACTGGGGAAAACATTTGGCTGAAGACGGGGAATCCTAATCATGCATAAAAAGGAAATCCTTACTGAAAGGACGGGAAATCCGTACCTCTAATCGAATAAATGAAAGAGACAGATAACAGTAGAGAGAGGGGAATATCCGTACCTTAGTTGACCGGAATGTCTAGACAAAAACCAAACTTATTTGCATCTTAAAAGATCTACAATAATTTATCAACTACTATAGATTAAAAACAAAATAAATTAAAACTTATCACTATCAATTATACTTAAAATTTTAGATATTCTAGTCATAATTATAATTTGTACTTTTCAAAATTCTTGCATGAATATCACGTCATTTGTAATGGCTTTAAACTTGACGTAAAACATGTTTAGACCTTACCGAAAATTAAAAATTTTCATTACTAATGAGTTTCAAATATGATTTTAATAGACTATGCTATCATGTCACAAACATTTCTCAACATAGCAATAACGTTTAGTGATGACTACATACGAAGATTACGATTCGAACAATACCTCTAGGCGAGACCATTATGATCGCACTGAGAACATGAACACGAACAAGTATGAGTACGGGCACCGACATTCAACTAGGTTAGATCGAACCCAAAACCGTAATATAATCGAACATCTAAAATACTAGTCGTGAACCAAAACATGCATGCAACGTCCAACGAACACGATATAACCAACCGTTGTCAATCGTGAACAAGAGCTGAATTCCACACGGACTACAAACCGAACCAACCTCGAATAACTAGAATAAAGGAAACCAAAACTTGGACATACAGGAACCCGAAAAAGATCGATGCCAGCATGAATCCGAACTTGTGTTCTGCTACTCTCGCCTCTTTCTTTTATTGACAAACACTTCATTTTTTGTTTGTTGTTTCTTTTTTTTAATTTTTTATTTGTTTCAACTTAGTGCATTTTATACGGGATTGTTCCCAACAATCATGCCGAAATCAACGAAACTTTACTGGACCAAGTCTAACGTAAAATGGGCATGAATATCAACAAATGATTTTGTCAAATGTATGTCTTGATGAAGAAGCGTTTCATATGACGAGCATTTAACATTAAGGCGTTTTTTTTCTTCAAATATATTTGTGTCTTAATGTGATAACTATGGAATTAAATTTTGTATCTAAATTATGGCTAACCAAAAACGTTGTGTCTCATCTATATAGTTACTATATTGTTATGAATTATAGCCTAATGTTTTAATATCAAAAGCTTACTATTTAAATTATAGGTTACATTCAAAATGATGAAATAAAATAAAATCTAAATTTTTGGGTTTTACAACTCTTCCCCTCTAAAAAAAATAATTCGTCCTCGAATTAAAAACTTGATATTACTGTGGGTTTTACAATTCTTCCCCTTTTAAAAGAAAATTCGTCCTTGAATTGCGGGTAATAAGCTGATGAAGTTATAAAAGCTGAAAGGACATATATGCTGAAAGAGCATAAAGGCTGAAAAGACATATAAGCTGAAGGATCATTCGTCCTTGATTTAGAACATGATGTTGCTGAAGGGTATAAACGTGACATGACTGAAGTGAACATGGAACGTGAAATGGCTGAAAAGAACATGGAACGTAACATGATTGAAAGGATGAGAGGTCCAGATGGACTCTTCCGTTTCGAGTGGCCTTCCCGCTCGAAACGACTCCTTCAAAGGTCTAAACACAATGAAAATCTTGGTCCTGATGACCCTGTCCTGATGAATGCTGAAATGGTTTTCTGGTTCCATACTTAAGATGGATTTTATAAACCTGATTGAATGGACAAGCCATAGCATGAAAAGGTACGTACAATTATCCTGAGGAGATAACAATTATATCTCTGGCAGGCTGCTTGAAAATATATAGGGACGAACTACGTGAACAATTGTGAACGTGCTACGTGAGCAATTGTGAACGTGGTTCGCGATCATAAAAAGAACGATGTGCATGAAATATATCATGAATATACTGTGAACGTGATACTAGAACATACCATGAACGTATGCTGACTGAGGAATGAATGCCAAATGATACGGCCTGAGATGTGAAACGTCTGCCTGGTTATGGAATAGCTGTCCTAAACTTGAGTCTGGTTTCTTAAGCTTCCTGTGACCAACTCCGGTACCAGACCTGGAACGTATCCACGGAGATGGAACACGAACCTGAACGTGAACAATGTCATGCATTTGAATCGTGAACTTAAATCATGAGATGAACTGAGACGGTATCATACTGTGAATAAGACGTAGACGTGAAAGTGAAAATAACGTGAACGTAAAGTGAACGTAAACATACACGTGATCGTGAACATGAATTCTGTTTGATATGACGGTCGATGGAATGCCTTGAAATCGTACAATTTACTTATGAATTTTTCTGTAGGTCCGCTACTATGTAATCCTTCCGGTGAAAGGAAACGCGTAGGTTGATTACATGGTCGGCAATGACTTAGATAGTATTATACTTTTTCTGAGTCTGTGGTAAACTGATAACAATCTTCATGGAGTCTTGTCTCCTCTCGGTACAGAATTCCTACTGGTAGTAATAACTCGATAGTATGACGGCGTTCTATCTTAAACCTACGGTATGTCAGGCATCTAGATATGAACATAGCTGCATCAATGTGTTATACTGCTTCTATCAAAATTTTGCCTGGGATTATGATACTTTCTGATGGGACCTGAGTGAATATTCATGGAAAAGTAGACATAATTCGGTGTAGGTTCCCTTCTTTATGCATAAGCTTAGTCATGGCAGGCTGATCGTGAGAACTGTCGGGAATTACTGCGGTAGTAGTTTTCTGAGTTCTAGAAATTTTGTATGTTTGTCATCGACGTTGGTCTTGACCATTTGGTGATGGCCTTTACCTTCGCAAGACTGTCTGAAATTTTTCCTGCTGAAATAGGGTGGCTCAGAACGCCACCATGTTCATCTAAAACTCAAATCTGAAAAGCTGCGTATATAATTTCCTCCTATCGGAGAATCTGCGGGGTCGTGGAAAGATGTTTCTCATGTTATTCTCTAGAATTTAGCAGATCAGAATGTGATCGATAAATATACTGACGATTTTGTCTGAGAAATATGGGAAAAATTTATTCATAAATTTCATAATATAGCTGGAGAATTAGGGAGCTCAAAAGTATAAAATTAATATTTTGGAGACTGTAATATGCGCAACAGCAGTCTGGAAAACATCATGTTCTTTCTCTCACCACTAATGGTATCATGATCGGAAATTGTTCTGGAAAATGTTTAAGACATCATAGCAGTTCAGATAGACCTGCTATTTCTGGAATGAACATTGATTAAGAATGGTGATCTCGTAAAAATTTTAGTGGTGGATACATGATCTCATGATACCGGCCTTCTTTCTAATAGACAGAAAACGGTGCACTTCCTGGTGGTGCGCCAAGGCGAATAAAGCCTCATTCCGATAATTCTTGCAGCAATTACTACGACTCTTTTAACTTAGCTGCAGTCCAACAACAAGGGTTTTTGAAAACATGTTCTGTTCTTGAGGCAAGCTCGATGTAGAATTCTGTTTCGTGGCTAGAAAGGAATTTCTGAAAAACTTTCTGAAATTATGTCCGAGAACTCTGGAGTAATCTGCTGGTCATGAGTTTAAGGAATTTCAGAAGTGAATTTATAACTGGTGGCTAGAAAGTCTTCGTAGCTATGGACTGACAAGTCACGCGCTTATAAAGCAGAAACAACTTGTATTGATTTTTCTGGCAGAAGATATAATGAATATATTTGGGATTTAGTAAGATGGATCTCGTCATTAACTGAAAGGATAACTTTAATACCGATGGTTGGTACTGTGGAGTCTTTGCTGGCTGGGAGGTCGGTAAATACTTGTTTTAAAATAAAGTTGTCATAGGAATACGTGAAGTAAATATGACGATTTTCACTGAATGTGTTCGTCTGTAACCTCACTGAATGAATACTGCGTGTATAACCTGATTAATACTTCAGTGCTGGTAACTGGATCTTTCATGATCTGATTTTTTTTATATGTGGCATGACGAAACGGTCATATCCCCTTGGAGGGTACCCTGAATTTCTGAGAGTCTGATTTAGCAAACATGCGGAGTTATGAGTTCTGACTCGTACTCTGAGAAGATATTCATATGACGTGTACCATGACTGGTGTCCTGATATGTGTCTTCCGAAATGATATCTGAGACCTATGTCTTGACTGATGTCTTGACACATGTTTTAGTAGATGAATCTGAACAAGGCTAAAAATTTTTGGTAACTGCTAGGATTGGCGGACCGGTTAGACTACTCACCTCTTGTATTTCTGGTCACGTCCGTGCCGGAGTTCCGATGGTTACTGACTGATTAATTATAAGTACGATGGTTGTCACTACTGCTTTGTTTGTCACTTTATGAAGATCATTATCATGACCGTGATTCATGTAACTATTCTGCTGAGTGGCCAGCTGGGTTCCGGTTCCCACTCTTCTGAATGAGCGGTTAGCTGAGTGAAGTGTGACATCTAGCTGAGAAGGTATTAGTATGGAATGGAATGGTAGTGTCTGATGGTTGAAATTTGTTCTTGTTAGAAATTTCAAATATATAGTTTTTGTTCTTGTTCTGCAGAGTCTTCATAGTATCAACAACATCAGCATCTTGAGAAATCTCCAAAGCATCAGCAGCATCAGCATCTTGAGAAATCTCCAGAGCATCAGCAGCATCAGCATTTGTGAGGTCTTAAAAGTGTTAGCAGCATCAGTATCTGGTAAAATCTTCAACTCACGAGCAGCATCAGCATCTGGTCGCCAAGTGAAAACGCCTGAGATGTTTGTGGATCGATTAGCAATATCCATGGGGTAGTGTACCTGGAGTACACCTGGACTACTGTACATGAAGTACAAAATGAATACTGCACATGGAGCATATCTAAGACATTATACGTGGAGTACACATGATATATTGTACATGAAGTATAGCTGAGACACTGTACATAAGGTACATATGAAATACTGTTCATGGCACTGGTGGAAATTTTATGGGATGCTCAATAAGGGTGTCGCTCGTCTGACCTGATCAAAGAAATAAATTAATTTAAACGGTAGTGAACTGAACTGAAATGAGTATCATGATGGCCTGGTAATTCCTGAGTAGACTTTATGCTGGTTGCATAGAGGTTCACAAATATGATTAAACGAATTTTCAACAACGGTCCGCATGAAGACATGACTGATAAAGACCAGAACATGATTTATCCTGAAATAAGATCTTACTGTAGTTCTTTTGTATCTTATCATGAAAACATCATCACTTTGTTGAAAACATAATCCTCGTAAGGAGACATGAATCTTATTCAGCATGAAAACAACCTTTACGTGAGAGTATGAAATTTTGACTATTATAAAGAACATAAAAAGTCTAATCAACTGAGGTTTAATATCAACTGATGTGGATGGTTATGGTTTAATCCACAGAATCCAAGGAAGAAACATGTGACTAAGTATGGGCGATTCTGGTTCGATCCATATTTGTCAAAATTTATTAGAACTGTCAAGTATAGGAATTTATAATCTGGGACTAAATATGGTTGGCTGTAGTCCAATCCCGACTTGTCAAAGTTTATAAAATGCCCTGATATGACAAAGGTGAACAACTGTGGATCGGTTCAGAAAACATCATTCGACTGAATAGCATAAAATTTTGATCTGAAAAATAGTGAACGTTTTTGGGTTGGTTCACCGAGTAATATTCAACTAAACACATGAATCTGACATGATTAAGGATGAACGCCTAGGGTCAGTTCATCAATACAAAATCTGAACGGGCAAGGGTGAACGCCTATGGGTCGGTTCACCAAAACAAAATTCGCAGAAAAGCACATGCGACTAAATATGGCCAGTCCTGTACCAACCTTCCACTTAGTAAAAAAAAAAAAGTTTAAGAAGACCGACCGATAACTAAAAGAAACTGACTGATAAATGCAGGAGAAACATGAAAGATAACAACGCCGAAATCTGGGAAGTTCCTGGTGACTACCCACTAGTCACAGATCAAGTTTTAGAGCCTACAGGTCGAACCTATAGCTCTGATACCATAATTGTAACACCCCACTTGGATAAGTGGACCGTTGCGTGTATTTATGGCGTGTCATCAAAGCATAAGGTAAATGTCTAAAACATTAACTGACCATAAAGGAAATACCGGAATCAAACATCGGCAGTCCAAACATAAGCCCAAAACATGAAAGTAAAATACTGAAGGAAAGGACTAACAATGTCTAAATAAGCAGAATAATGTAAGTACATAAAGTATGAAGTCTGGATAGCTTCCATCCAAATGCACATGCTCTCAGAATCCTAAGAGCGTCCTAGTGTACCTGCCGTTAGAACATGAAAGGGAACTACGGCTGAGCATAACGCTCAGTGAACGGATATAAAGCATGATAAAAATAACTGAAATGAAACAGAAGATGAAATACTGGAGCTGTAAGACTGATAAGTAAAGTTACAGCAGAAATCTGTGTATAATCTGTAAAGCCTGAATTATAAATAATAAAGCTGAACTGTTATCTGTTAAATCTGAAAACATGCATTTACTGTATTTTAAATTGCCAGAGCTTATATAGGTCATGTGCTGTAACAACGGTGCATGAATAACTGGAGGGGTGACCTCGTCATGCTGTAGAGGGGTGACCTCTAAATAACTGTAGAGGGGTGACCTCTAAATACTATGCTGGGTGGAGGGATCAGCTCCAATGTGAAGGATGTAGAGCACACACCACATTCACCCTGATAACTTGTAAACTGATAAGCCTAGGATGCATCCATACGCCCCACTAAACATACATATAAAAACGGTCAAACTGAACATGAGTGGGACGATGCAGGATATCACTCTCCTGCATGTGAGTCACGACACCGGTGCCTCTAGTGCCATGGTTACAGTACCTCCGTAACTAGTACATAAACTGGTCATGCTTGTATATAATGCCCAGGCAATTTATTTAGTTATTAACATGATTACTGATGAACTTAAACATATACTGGGGAAAACATTTGGCTGAAGACGGGGAATCCTAATCATGCATAAAAAGGAAATCCTTACTGAAAGGACGGGAAATCCGTACCTCTAATCGAATAAACGAAAGAGACAGATAACAGTAGAGAGAGGGGAATATCCGTACCTTAGTTGACCGGAATGTCTAGACAAAAACCAAACTTATTTGCATCTTAAAAGATCTACAATAATTTATCAACTACTATAGATTAAAAACAAAATAAACTAAAACTTATCACTATCAATTATACTTAAAATTTTAGATATTCTAGTCATAATTATAATTTGTACTTTTCAAAATTCTTGCATGAATATCACGTCATTTGTAATGGCTTTAAACTTGACGTAAAACATGTTTAGACCTTACCGAAAATTAAAAATTTTCATTACTAATGAGTTTCAAATATGATTTTAATAGACTATGCTATCATGTCACAAACATTTCTCAACATAACAATAACGTTTAGTGATGACTACATACGAAGATTACGATTCGAACAATACCTCTAGGCGAGACCATTATGATCGCACTGAGAACATGAACACGAACAAGTATGAGTACGGGCACCGACATTCAACTAGGTTAGATCGAACCCAAAACCGTAATATAATCGAACATCTAAAATACTAGTCGTGAACCAAAACATGCATGTAACGTCCAACGAACACGATATAACCAACCGTTGTCAATCATGAACAAGAGCTGAATTCCACACGGACTACAAACCCGAACCAACCTCGAATAACTAGAATAAAGGAAACCAAAACTTGGACATACAGGAACCCGAAAAAGATCGATGCCGGCATGAATCCGAACTTGTGTTCTGCTACTCTCGCCTCTTTCTTTTATTGGCAAACACTTCATTTTTTGTTTGTTGTTTCTTTTTTTTTAATTTTTTATTTGTTTCAACTTAGTGCATTTTATACGGGATTGTTCCCAACAATCATGCCGAAATCAACGAAACTTTACTGGACCAAGTCTAACGTAAAATGGGCATGAATATCAACAAATGATTTTGTCAAATGTATGTCTTGATGAAGAAGCGTTTCATATGACGAGCATTTAACATTAAGGCGTTTTTTTTTCTTCAAATATATTTGTGTCTTAATGTGATAACTATGGAATTAAATTTTGTATCTAAATTATGGCTAACCAAAAACGTTGTGTCTCATCTATATAGTTACTATATTATTATGAATTATAGCCTAATGTTTTAGTATCAAAAGCTTACTATTTAAATTATAGGTTACATTCAAAATGATGAAATAAAATAAAATCTAAATTTTTGGGTTTTACAGTTCGTGTTTTATGTGTTCTCGTTAAATATTAACCGTGACTTAATATATTTATTCGTGCTCGTAATAAATATATATACGTAATTAATATTATTTCGTGATTTAATTACGTTCATGATTTCATGATCGCATGTTCGTGATTAATTATTGTTAAATAATTATTGCGTGTTCGTACGTAATAAATACTTATCGTGTTCTAACACGTACGTAATACGTAAAATTCTAACACGTGAACGTAATCATACTATAATAGGAAAGTTTTAATCTAGTACGTACGATCTTAAGGGTACTATTCATGGTAAAAGCATGCGGGTTTTACAACTCTTCCCCCCTAAAAGAATAATTCGTCCCGAATTATAGATAAAGTAAACTGGAAAAGAAGAACATACCCGAATTCAAAATATGAAATGAGGGTAAGAAGCCCGGATAGACTCCTCTGTTTCCCAAGTGGCTTCCCGCTCGGTATGATCCCTCCAAAGGATTTTGACGAATGGAATCGTCTTCCTTCTCATGACTCGTTCTTATCTGTCAAGAACTCGTTCGGGTTCTTCTATGAAAGTGAGATCTTCACATATCTGTTCCAGTGGATACTGAACCATGTGAAGGGGATGATACTAGTACCCTCTGAGTAAGGACACATGAAACACATTGTGTACATGCGAAAGCTATGGAGGTAACGCTAACTGGTAAGATACTTCACCGGCTCATTCAATGATATCAAACGGTCCGATGAACCGAGGACTGAGCTTCCCTTTAATCCCGAAGCGTCTAACACCACGTGCCGGCGAAACCTTAAGGAAGACGTGATCTCCTACGTTAAAATGTATGTCCCTACGATGCTTATCGGCGTAACTCTTCTGACGTGACCGTGCTTCCTGAAGTTTCTGCTTAGCTACTGCGATCTTTTCATTGGTCATCTCTATGATTTCTGGTCCTTCAAGTGTTCACTCGCCAACCTGATCCCAGCAGATTGGGCGCGACACTTTCTGCCATACAACATATCGAAAGGAGCACACTCAATACTTGCGTGCCAACTGTTGTTGTATGCAAACTCCACTAAACAGATGTAATCGTCCCAATCACCCGTCCATTCCAACGCACATGACCTCAACATGTCTTCCAATGTCTGAATCGTTCGCTCCGACTGTCCGTCCGTTTGAGGATGAAAAGCCGTGCTAAGCTTAAGTTGTGTACCCCAAGCTTTCTGCAGACTCTTCCAAAATTGCGATGTGAAACGAGTATCTCTGTCTGAGAGATGCTGGATGGTGCACCGTGGAGTCTCATGATCTCTCTTCTATACGTATCGGCGAGTTTACTTACCGGATCTTCCTTGAGGATCGGTAAGAAATGAGCTGATTTGGTAAGTCGATCTACGATAACCCAAATTGCATCGTGTTTCTTCTTGGTAGGCGGAAGACCGGTAACAAAATCCATGGTGATTTTGTCGCACTTCCACTCTGGAATATCTAATGGTTGAAGGAGACCGCCAGATCGTTGATGCTCGATCTTAACCTGCTGGCAGGTAAGACATTTGGAGACGTAAGTGGCCACATCCTGTTTCATACCACTCCACCAAAAGTGTTGCTTGATGTCATGGTACATCTTAGTCGAACCAGGATGTATAGAGAATGGGGAGCTATGAGCTTCCGCTAACAAGGCTTCTCGGAGTTCTTGATCATCAGGAACACAAAGTCTCGTGCCCTGCCATACGATACCATCTGCATCTACTCTGAATTCCGTCTATTTCTCCAAATTCTGTACTATCGCCCAGATTTCTCCGTCATCTTTCTGAGCTTCCTTGATCTTAGAGAGTAACTCGGGTTCTACTCTAAGATTAGCCTAGTAACCGTGTTGTCCACGTACCATGATCTTGATGTCTAGTCGCTCCAAGTCTCTTATGATTTCTTCCTCGATTTTAATACCTTTGATAATTCCGGACTTCCTGCTAAGAGCATCTGCTACTACATTTGCCTTTCCGGGATGATACGTAGATTAATGTCATAATCGTTCAACAGCTCTAACCATCTCCTCTGCCTCATGTTCAATTCACGTTGAATGAAGATATACTTCAAGCTCTTGTGGTCCGTGAAAATGTCACATGATTCTCCATACAAGTAGTGCCTCCATATCTTCAATGCAAACACGACTGCAGACAGTTCTAAGTCATGCGTAGGGTAATTTTCTTCATAAGGATTAAGCTGTCATGAAGCGTACGCCGATCACTTTCCCATGTTGCATTATAACACAGCCAAGTCCCTTCCCCGATGCATCACTGTAGATTTGAAATCCACCCGTACCAGATGGGAGAGTAAGAATAGGTGCAGATACTAGCTTCTGCTTCAGGTCTTCAAAGCTCTTCTCTCGTTCTTCACTCCAGACGAATTTCTCCCATTTCCTCATCTGTTTGGTCAATGGTAGTGCTAAGCGGGAAAAGTTCTCCACGATCCTACGGTAATAGCCAGCTAAGCCTAAGAAACCGCGGACTTCCGTCGCTGATGTCGGCCTCGACCACTTAGTAATGGCCTCAACCTTCGCTGGATCCATAGTGATTCCTTTTGCTGATACAATGTGACCTAAGAATGCCACCTTGTCTAACTAGAACTCACACTTGGAGAATTTAGCATACAACTGCTTTTGGCGAAGAATCTGTAGTACTGTACGAAGATGGTCTTCGTGTTCCTCCTTGGACTTTGAGAAAATCAGGATGTCATCGATGAAGACAATGACGAACTTGTCCAGAATTTCATGGAAGATTCTGTTCATCAAATCCATGAACACTGCTGGAGCATTTGTCAGGCCAAATGGCATAACTACAAACTCGTAGTGGCCATAGCGGGTACGAAAAGCAGTCTTGGCGATGTCCTGCTCCTTAACCCGTAGCTGATGGTAGCCTGACCTAAGATCAATCTTGGAGAAGTGTTTGGCCCCTTGGAGTTGGTCAAACAGATCGTCTATACACGGTAGTGGATACCTATTCCGGATAGTAATCTTGTTGAGCTCATGATAGTCTATGCAAAGACGCATACTACCGTCCTTCTTCTTAACAAATAAGACCTTTGCGCCCCATGGAGATGCGCTCGGTCGAATGAAACCTCGTTAAGAAGTTCTTGTAGTTGATCCTTCAGCTCCTTCATCTCTATGGGAGCCATGCGATAAGGAGCTTTGGAGATTGGTTCAACTCCTGGAATAAGCTCGATATTGAATTCCACTTCTCGTACAGGTGGTATGCCCGGAAGTTCTTCTGGGAATACATCTTGGAATTCCGACACTATCGGTTGATCCTGAATTGATGGAGATTCAACATCCATGTCGTGAACCGTAGCTAGATAACCCTCGCAGCCATGTGATAGTAGTGCACGCGCTTGCAGGGTAGATATGATTTGTACAGACCGTCCGCGTACGAACCGTTATGAATGTAATATGGTACATTAGTATCACCGAAGATAACTCGATATGAATGGCAGTCTATGGTAGCATGATGCTTGTATAGCCAATCCATGCCCAAAATCATGTCGAAGTCATTCATGTCCAGCGGAAGTGCGTCAACAGGTCGAACCTTATCGTCAAATTCTAGGGGAAGAATCTTGTATACATGGGTGATTAATATAGAGTCCCTCAAAGGCGTGGAAATAGTAAGCCTATTCTCTAGTGACATGGGGAGCATCCTAATGTTCTTAGCATAAGCAGTAGAAATGACCGAGTGAGTAGCACCCGTATCGAAAAGAACACACGCAGCTTGACCATACATATACAAGATTCCAGTGATGGTACATGTAGACTTGTTGGCCTGGTCTCGAGATGTCGTGTAGACACGCCCGGTGGTAGGAGGCGGCTTGGAATTAGCATGTCCCGATGTGCCCTCCATCTCTCCCTTATGGCAATCCTTCATGATATGGCCAGGAAGACCACACTTGAAGCATGCGTCCGTGTTACGACGACATGGCCCTGGGTGCCTACGGTGGCAAGTAGAGCAAAGAGGATGAGTATATCCTCCAGCAGGTGCTCTGGCTGGCTGGGAACCTGATAAAACATTTACATAAGACATGATAATAGGGTACAAAGGACAATGCAGATAGTCGTAAGATTGAATACCCGTGATAGCTGGACGGTTAGGCTGTGAACCTCTCTGGTTCTGGTCCCTACCGTTTCCATGGTTCCTGGTAAAAGATTTGCTAGAGTGTCAGAATATGAGTTATAACATGAAATCATAAGAAAATGCGTAAGTATTAGGACCTGCTGCTGTTGGAGTGTCCAGCATTGTTACGGTAATTATCATTACTGCCACGCCTTTTTGTAGCAGAACGGTCGTTAGTCTGACCGTTTCCATTGGGCTGATGAGGCTGCTGCTGAGTAGCCGGCTGAGACCGGTCCCCAGTTTTCTGCCTGGAAGATACATTTTAAAGAGATGAATAATTGACATATATGGAAAGAATACGGATTGATCACCGCTTGAATACGAATGTTTACCTCTTTTCGGGTCTCTCAGCTTCCCCGAACTCATCTCTCTCCTGCAGCATCTCCAGTTTACGTGCTGCATCGGCCACTTGTGCTACAGTGTTGAACGTAGCACACACCAGATTGTTTGCGACCGATGTGCGAAGAGCCCACCTAAAGTGGTGTGCCTGCTCTTTAGGAGTACATGCTGCTGCACCAAGGAAACCAGCTAAGCGAAGAAAGCGCTGCATAAACTTGTTGCTATTCTCCCCAGCTCTCTGTCGGATCCCATGCTACTTCCTCTTGAGCTTGTCTTGCTCAGCCTTGGGAAGAACTGCTCCATCACCCTGTCCTTGAACTGAGCCCAAGTGAAACCAGCAACCCACTCGTCACCTCCCTCAGACTGCATCAACGCTAACCACCAACTTAGCACATCGCCTTCGAACCAATAACATGTCAACCTCTCCTTGTACGCGGGGTCACAACCCATAGCATTGAAAATCTTCTCGATGTGAGCCAACCAGCTTTCAGCATCACTGGGGCTATCTGTCTTCTCAAAAGCTCGAGGACGGAGCTTGTTGAATCTCTCCAGCCATACTGCTAATGTCACTGGAGGAGGAGGAGGAGGTGCCTGGTTATGCTGCTGATTGTTGGCAGCTTGAACCTCAGCCCTGATGTCATTCCTCAGTTGAGGAAGCAAAGCTTGCATTGCAGCATTGAGTTGTTCCTGTTCGCGTGTGAGAACCATCTGGCAGTATAACATAAAACATATGATTAAACAGATCAAAACATAATATATATATATATATATATATATACATGAAAAAAATTTATACCAAAATTCAAGAGAAAAATTTTATGCAAGAAATTTTTTGTGTATGAATGCATGCTGCAGTTTTATGAAAACTTTTGTATGCTCGAGAGTGAATGCCTATGGTCAATTCACCCAAAATAAAAGACATGGCTAGGGGACGCCTATGGGTCGGTCCCAAATTTAAAAGTTTCGATAAAACATATGCGACTAAATAGGGCCAGTCCTGTACCAATCATTACTTAGTCATAAACCTGCGACAATGACATATATATGTATGCATAAAAAATGATGAATGCATGAAAACGACTGTCAGTTCTAGGAAGACCATAGTGACTACCCACTAATCACAGGTCATATTTTGAGAGCCTACAGGTCGAAGCCTTGGCTCTGATACCATAATTGTAACACCCTATTTTGATAATGGAATGTCACGCGTAATTATGGCGTGTCATTAAAGCATACAAGGAAAAATGTCTAAACATTACATGACCATAAAAGGAAAATACCGGAATCAAACATCGGTAGTCCAAAAGTAAAGATCATCACACACAAATATAAGTACTGTAAAGGAAAGGACTAAACAATGTCCATATCAAGAGTATCAAAGTAAAGATAATGCATAAAGTAAAGAAAGGCTAGAAAGCTTCCAGTCCATATGCACGTACGCTTAAAGTCTACGAGCATCCCTGAGTACCTGCCGTTTTGGGAACATAGAAAAGGAAAACGGCTGAGCAATACGCTCAGTGCATGGATGTACAATAAAGCATGAATAGGATAAGCATATAACATATAACATATAACAGCGGAAGAAACTAAGTCCCGAATAACCTGGTTAAGTCTTGGTAAAACTAGTTTTATAGTTTGAAAAGCCTTATGTTTATCTTATAAAACTGTTTATCATATTCTACCATTAGCCAATATAGGTCATGAAAAATACACCGTGCATGAATACTTGGAGGAGTGACCTCATCATGGAAATTAGAGGGGTTGCCTCTAATTTAATATACTGGTTTTGGGTAGGAGGGATCAGCTTCTTGTGAAGGATGCAAGGCACACACCACATTCACACTGAGTAATCTGCTGAAAAACATGTAACTAGGATGCACCCATACGCCCCACATGAAAATTATAATAATATGGCCAAAAGCTGAAGGGACGCCACGAGCAATCACTCCGCCGTGGTGAAGTCATAACACCAGTGCCTCTAGTGTTATGGTTATGGTACCTCCATAACTAGGTGAAACTGGTCATGCATGTATATGGCTATAGGTATTCTAAATTAAACATAAGCAAATCAAACATATAAACTTATACTACGGGAAAACATTTGGCTGCATACGGGGAATCCTAATAAGGAAAGAATGTCCATACTGAAAGGACGAGAATCCGTACCTTATGTCCAGTGAACGAAGAAGACGTACTCAGGAGAATCCTACTTCTGTATCACTAATGCTACATAAATACATACGTGAATAAGTATCTGATTACTAAATACGTAACTGGTTTTATATCATGTCTTAGCTTATTTTATATGTTCATATCATGTTTTACTGTTTTAAGCCTTAAACTGTGTTTATCTTAGGGAAGAGATCTATAAAGATCCTTTATTTATCAAAGATCCAATGGACCATTTACAGCCATTGATTTTAATTTGATCTAATGGTTATAGTTAAATCTATTTTCATTCTATATTCAATTTCACTAACCGTCATTTTTTATACAGACAAAAAATAAAGATTGTGGATCGGGATGTTTCACAACCACCGCCTCGTTTTAACAGCGACAACCTCAACAACCTTAGTTTTTTGGCGACCTCTACAACAAACCCATTTTTCCGGTGACCTTCACAACAAACCCGCCCTTATCCAGCAACCTCCACAACAAACCACCATATTCTGACGATGCAGATGTTACTGAAGTTGATGCCGATGTTATTGAAGCCGATGACTCATATATGAAGTTGATGCCGATATTATTGAAGATGTAGCTGTACAAACAAGTAATGATATAGGTAAATCCCATATTATGATTGTTGATGCACATCATGTGTTTGATGAAATGACACAGTGATAATCACATGTGATTTAGCAAGTTCTAAGTTATGAATGAGCATTTTTATTGAATTTTTGGTCGATTTTTATAGTTGATAAGCTGATTACAAAAGTGGAATTTATGATTAAAGAATTGGAACTGTGACTCATATATGAGTCGTTGTGACTCATATGAGTCGTTGTATTGGTGACTCATGTATGAGTCACACTGACTCATATATGAGTTATACTGACTCTGATAGGTGTGAAAACACCCATCCTTTTTACCACTTAATTACAATAATAACCGAGCCAAAACGTGTATTTTATGTCATTTATGTCGGAATTATGCGTGGTTTGTGTTTTTATTGCGATTTAGGACGAAAAGGTGAAAAGTGGAGAAAACACGGCATTCACGGGCTTTTATCGAAGAAAAAGACGAAAGATGAAGTCGAAAGATCAAGAGTGGAAAAAGAACGGAAGTCCAAGACCAATTCTGAAGATTTATCGAAGAAAAAGTCAAAAGACGGAAGTTTACTAAAAGCCAAAGAACTCGAGTCTTATTTATGAAGAAAATTCAAGACGAGTTCAAAGAAATCCCGAGACAAAGTCATTAAGTCCAAGATTAACAAACAATTAAGAAGAAAAGGACTTAAGTGTGCAAATAAGGAAAAGAGGAAAGAGGGAGGAAGCTTCCTAAGCTCCTCCCTAATCACCCCTATATATAGTTTGATCCCATTTCATTTTCATGTTGTTGGTGGCTTGACAAACCACTCTTCCACCATTTTCGTTTCTTGTCATTTAATTTCTTGCACTTTAATTACTTGTTATGCACCTTTAATCATTTAATTTTCAAGTAAGTTTTCATTTATTGTTCTTGAATCTTTACTTTTCATGTTTAAATCTCTCATCTTCCTTTCTTGATTCTAGTTTACTTTTGGTGCGAATTACATATGATCCGTGTTGTTCATTAATATTTTTGTGCTTAAAAAGTTCATTCTTTTATGGTTTGATTTAAAAGTTTGTTTATTTTAAGTTTGGAAAAGTTATTATTTGTGCTTCTTGATTCCGTTTCAGTTTTGATTCATTCTAGTTTGGTGTGAGCTTATTACCATAGCTTATTGCCCTTGCTTATCTCAGATTCCTTATAAATCGGAAAGGGAAAACCCCTTTCCGATCAGTCATTCCAACCAGTACACCCATTTTCCGATCACCCAATCGGAAAAGGGTTTTGATTATTCCGATTGGCCTCTTTAGTTAAAATTCCGATCAGTCTTTCCTTTTTATATTCCGATCTAGCTTGTTTGTGGGTTATTCTGATTGCATCCAACATTACTGTATTCCGATTGGGGTTTTGCTTAACTTTCTGATTGGGCTCTTTCTGAAAATTCCGATCTGGATGATTTGCAACATTCCGATCATGCCTTTTTGTATATTCCGATCAGGCCTTTCCGACGGGGTTACATTCCGATCGGATTCCAATTTGGATTCCGATCGAGTGTATTCCGATTGGTGGTCTGTTTTGTTTTAGTTAAAGTATTAATTTTCCTCGTTTTATTTTTAGTCTATTTTAATTACGTCTTGCATTTTTATTTAGTTGTCAATTTACTTTTCGTTAAGCTTTAATTTCACGTCATTTAAATTCTCGTCATTTACTTTCAAAGTTTTAAATATTGCACCGTTTACGTTTCAACTAGTTTTAGTTTCAATTACTCGTCATTTATTTTTAAGTCTTGCACATTTATTTTACCAAAACCAAAAACATTATTTTCACCAAAAACAACTGAGTCGCACATTGAACCGTGATCAATTCGATTAGACACCGAGAAAACGAAAATTTTCAACTAGTAAAATCCATACATTAGACTCATACATGTGTCTCACTGACTCATATATGATTACGTAACAAATGACTCATAGATGAGCAACATAACTCATATATGAGTCAGTGACTCATATATGTAAAAGTGTTGAGATGATTTATGCTCACTTATTAACTTGTTTCATGTTTATGTTCAAGGTTCTTCGTAATCCTGGAGATGGATCAGTTGAGTGTACGTGTAGGCATTTTATGCGTTATGGTTTTCTTTGTCACCACATATTTTGTGTTTTGAAGAACCGTGATACTGAAGAGATTCCAGAGAAGTACATTTTAAGGCGTTGGAGAAGGGATTTGATACCGCTTTTATTAAGAAGAAACACAAGCAGATGCGGAGAGAAGAACGAAACAATTCAGAGACTAACAAAATGAGGCTAACTTCCACATAGACGAGTGCTTGTTTTGGTTGAGTAAAGATGCAAAAAAGTAGGAGAATCAAATACAACAATTACTTCAAGTATTGAAAACATGTGTTGAATATCTGATTTAATTTTCTGTTTTTCTTTTATTGAAGTGTTGAAAACATGTTTTGACTATTTGATTTAAATTTATGATTTCTTTTATTGAAGTGTTGAAAACATGTCTTGAATATGTGATTTGAATAATATGTATTAAATATCATGAGTCACCTGACTCATGCATGAGTCGCATGACTCATGCATGAGTCGCCTGACTCATGCATGAGTCGCCTGACTCATGCATGAGTCGCCTGACTCATGCATGAGTCGCCTGACTCATGCATGAGTCATATAACTTTGCAAGTGTGTATAAACACTTGTACATCTGATTGTTGTCATTTCTACACTTAATACAGTATTATAAATATGTAAAAGTGTTTTTAACAGTTAAAACATATTCTGAGTCATTATGACTCATGCATGAGTCATATAATTTTGCAAGTGTTTATAAACACTTGTACATTTGATTGTTGTCATTTCTACACTTAATATGTAAAAGTGTTTTTTACAGTTAATACATCTTATGAGTCATTATAATACATATCCAGTCATTATGACTCATGTATGAGTCATATTGACTCATAGATGAGTCACATGACTCATGTACGAGTCACCTAACTTATGTATGAGTCACATGACTCAAGTATGAGTCAAAGACACTTATGATTCTCAGACACCCAAAAACATAATACTATAATTTTTTAAACATACTACTTAAAATCATAAGTATGATTCTCAAACACTGAAAAACTATCAACATAATTTACTACTATTAGTTCTATTACAATATAACACTTTCCTTCTGCAGGCTCTGCTTGTTTCTTCTTGGCAGATGGTTTCTTGGCAGCTGCTTTCCCGGTTACTTCTTTCTCAGCTGCTGGTTTTTCGGTTGATGCTATCTCGGCTACTTCTTTTGTATCAGTGACAACAAAAGCCAATATCAACATTGGGACATGCTTGGAAGTTTCAGAAACTACCTACCTTTTTTACACATGACTCATACATGAGTCAGTGTGACTCATACATGAGTCAGAGTGACTCATACATGAGTCAGAGTGACTCATACATGATGGTTGTTGTTTATACTCTTTGATATCCTGCTCTTGGTAGTTTTTGCAGTATGATGATATGCACGTAACTTGGCTACTAAATATCTTCAGTTATGTCACCTGTTTTCTGTGAAGGAGGCTTTGGCACTAAGACTTGAAATTCTTTCTTTATATCTTTTGATACTTCCCAATATTCTCACATCGACTCATACATGAGTCACAGTGACTCATGTACAGTGACTCATGTATGAGTCACAGTAACTCATCTATGATTCATTAAATTAAACAAAATCATAAGTCACAGTTCTGTAATCACCTTATCAAGTATAAAAACCCATCAGACTTTAATAAAAAATGCTCACTCATAAGTAAACACTTGCGATATAAGTGTGATTATCATTGTATCATTTCATCAAACACATGGTGTGCATCAACAACCATAACATGTGTTTTACCTAGAGTAGCTATGTAATTTTAAAGCATAATCAAAATGAAAAAAACATAAAAATAAGCATAATCAAAACAACTTACCATCATCAACATCTATTTCGTCTCTTATATCCATCAAAAATGAAACTTAGTGCTAAAGATTAAGTTTTGGTGGTGTGGATTTGATCGGGATAGTGTGGATATGACCGTGGTTGTTGGTGGTGGGCGGCGGTGGACGAAGATGGTGGTGGTTGATTGGTGCTAGATATAAAATCCCGATGTATGTGTGTTATTTGTGTTAAAGTTTATTATAATAAAAAAATACTATTAATTACAACCTTTGGATCATAAATAAATGGAGGGTGGGGATTGATGCATTGGGTCTTTGCTAAAATGGAAGACTCTATTGAAATTTTGGCGTTTTTCTTATATTCTATCTATTCTGATTAAGTATTTCTGGTATTTCATGTATTATTATACTTACTGTGTAATAATAAGTAACTTTCTAAAAATAGCAGGTTTCCTAAAATAGAAAGTTTCCCAAAATAGAAAGTTACTAAAAATAGAAAGTTTCCAAAAATAGAAAGTTTCCAAAAATAGAATTACTGCTTAAAATAGATAAGTTTCTAAAAATAGAAAGTTTCCATAAATAGATTAGCTGCCTTAAATAAATAAGTTTCTAAAAATAGAAAGTTTCCATAAATAGATTAGCTGCCTGATTTAATAAGTTTCTAAAAATAGAAAGTTTCTATAAATAGATTAGCTGTCTTAATTAAATAAGTTTCTAAAAATAGAAAGTTTCCATAATTAGATATAAGCTGGTTAAATAAGCTAAGTATATAAGCTTAAGTGTTTTCTGATTATTATTCTAAGTCATAATGATATAATGTATAGTTTATTAATTATTACATGTAATTTAAATAAACTATAGGTTAAAAGTATTTAATTAAATATATCATGTTTTTAATTAAATAAAATTAAATACTTAGGTTAAAACATGTATTATTATTTATTAATAATATAATCTAAGTCATGTTAATTAATTAATAATAACCATGGTTTTTAAATAATTAATTTATTATAAGTCTAGAAAAATATAAATACTTAGGTTAATAATTCCATGATCTAATAATTAAATTATAACCTAAGTCATGTTTTATTAAATTAATCATGTCATATTTTATTAATTTAATTTATAACATATGATTATGAAAAAAATAATCTTAACATAAACCATGAACCGGATCGTGACTAGAAACCATGAACCGGACCTGAAATCGACACCATACCCCGAACCACTTCGGGGTTCCCTTTTGTTTCCTGCTGCCGTGGGACCCACACCACCAAACCGGGACCATATGGTCTCGGTGGTGGTCTATTAGCCAAACCGAGACCCCCCTTGGGGTTCGGTTTAGGCGCCGACCAAACAAACACCCCTAAAAACCTCCTTTTTGATTTACCCAATAACCATTTACATGTTTGATTTATGTTTTTAATTAGGTTTTTTAAAAACATCATGTTCTTATTTAAATTTATTAAATCAAATCAAAAAGAGAAAGGATTAAAAAGGTATACCGAATACGTGGATCTAACGAGGATGAACACACACGAACACACGTACAAGATTCAAGATCAAAATCAAACGAACACCCCTTTTCTTGTGTTGTATGTGGCGGCCAAAGAGGACAAGAAGGAGAAAGGAGGAAAACTTTTTAGCTTTTTAATGTTTTTACTATAAAGTGAAAAATGAAAACAAGTTTTACCTTAACCCCCCTTTCATTGTAAAATTTGATGGGCTTGGCCCATGGTGTTGGTGTAGCCGCGGGTAGGGGGCCCCACATGGGGTACCCGTACCGTTTTCCGTGTCTCGTTATTTAAGTGTTGTTCGTGTTTATTTGTGTTCGTGTTTTATGTGTTCTCGTTAAATATTAACCGTGACTTAATATATTTATTCGTGCTCGTAATAAATATATATACGTAATTAATATTAGTTCGTGATTTAATTACGTTCATGATTTCATGATCGCATGTTTGTGATTAATTATTGTTAAATAATTATTGCGTGTTGATACGTAATAAATACTTATCGTGTTCTAACACGTACGTAATACGTAAAATTCTAACACGTGAACGTAATCATACTATAATAGGAAAATTTTAATCTAGTACGTACGATCTTAAGGGTACTATTCATGGTAAAAGCATGCGGGTTTTACAATAATGGTCATAGAGTCGGATCAATCCATTTTCTGTTTTTGCTAATTAAGGTGAGTATTCCAATAGTTCTTAATCTGGTAATTTGTACGCCTAAGAATCCTTCGCATAATTATTAGTGACCAATTAATATCAGTGAAAGCCTGAGAATATGTCATTGTTGGAAGGCACTCGAGACTAACTTAGACTAAAATGTTTATCTAAGGTTCGAGATTGCATTTTTAATATGCAGATTGCTAACTGAAATACTAATTAGTATTGTAGTTACTTACTTTTACAAAACAAATCAAACAGATAGGTAGCATTATTTTTAAAGGTAAGCCAACATCCTCTATCGAATAATGATTATAGTACATTACTAATCTGGTTATGATGACCTTTACTCTTAAAACTTGAATCTCGAGAAGGAAAATTGTACTCAACCTGAGTTCTTAGCTTCTTAGGCCCATTGCCAAAATCATTCCTGACGTAATCTGAAGAATTTGGATCACCAAATGATGAAGAGCTTATAGCAGGATCATGTAAAACATCCCTAAGAACATCCATAGTTTCCACAGCCACCAACCTCAACTCAGTTGGTGACTCAAGCAAGTGCAACACCTCCGCAATGTCCATCGATGTAGTGCTATTCAAATCCAAACAGCCCACATCCATCATCGTTACTCTAATAAATTCCTAAATTTGCCACCCATAGAGATTTTAGAATCGCTGCTTGTTTCTATGTATTGTTAAAGTTTAAGATAGAGCTAATCATTTCATGTCTCTTTGTGGTCTTCTAAGGCAACGGACACAAAAGAAATTGAGGCCTCACTCAACATGTTGCAATTAACATGATCAGATAGACATCAGGAAACAGCAAGACATTTATCTCAATTATACATTAAATAAGTATACCAAGCAGATATAGCCGAAAGACGCCTCATCAACTTCAAAAATGTGACACAAAATAAGTGCTGGTCTCAACCCAACTTCATGACCTTCATCTTTTGAAATAATAGAGTTATACATGTAAATTATAGAGTTATACTCTTCTTGTTTTAATTTGATTTGTGAACAATAAGGAAAGGAGTTCAAAGACTCGTTACTCATATAGCTAATCTTTTAATCTTTTACATATCATTTGGTTCATCTTTACTCTTTTTTGATTGGTTGTGATATATGTGTTAACCAATCCGGGCTTAGTTTCTTGATAGATTCTACACCAGACGTTCTCCCACTAACCCCCTACACAGTATACATGCGAACACATAATCAATGTGCATCGTCAAAGTTGGGCCAACAATCATTCCGATGCTCCACGATGTACCAATCTGAAAAATAATAGAAAATAAGACTGTCATAATATAACTACTACCAGAATATGCAGGCTGTTATACAAATAGCAGCAATAGAATGGGTCGTATATAAGTTTGTGTATTAAGAAGTAAACAGAAAGGTCACAATTTCATATTAGGATGTGTTTGTGCTAATTTAGGATTTAACCTAAACACTCCTTGCTGGAAAAACATATGTTTGTGATGTTAGAAAAAGTGTAGAAACTTTTAGCAATGATTAGTCATGTTAAAAATAACATATAAAATATACTATAGCTCGGATTCAGTTATGGCATGAGTTTTCGGAAAGCCCGAAGTGTCTACTTCAGTTGTTATATAGAAAGTTTTGGCCAATTCAATAGTTAAACGGGTCAAAAATGCGTTTTGGTACAGCTTATCAGATTCTGAAACATGCAGCAAGCAGATTTTCAAATATATATATAAAATAAAGCATATATCCGTTTGAACCGTGCCATACCTTTTCGGATAGCCAAAACAGTATAATTTCAGGTAAAGTTAGTGTCATGACCTGATTTGGTGTTTAAGTCGGTCAAAAATGGGTATATGCAGGCAGTTACAGAAATCGCAACAATGCTTTGTTAAGTGCGTTCAACATTCTACAAATTCACAAGGCAATTTCAGTTTAGCGTGATTTATTACCGAGTGTTACAAATAGAATACATTCCGTTCATATACAAAATTGTTTTTGTGTGGACACAGTGACTGGTATTGGAATTCATCATACAAACACAAAGAAGCAGAAGCACCTGATGTATTATGTACATAGCATGTGGTTGTTGGTTTTGACCGGGCCAATCATCAATGAGTTATCAATCTGAAACAATAAAGTAATAAACCCAGATATGAAATCTTTTAATTTGCAATTGCGTGCGGTTAAAAATATCTTAACGGACATACCCATTGAGTTACTTAAAACAGGTGAAGCAGGCTGGTGAGACGGCATTTTAGGCTCAACCATTTCTTGTGTTCCTTGGTGCAGATAAGCTAATGGAGTCTTAGATCGTTCACAAGTCGACATTTTTGTAGATGCCTGATCAAATAAGACATTTTTGTGAAAGATACATTGTTATTTCATAAAGTATATGTTATGACAAATTTCAATAAAAGAGATATCCACACCAGAACAACAGCCTTTACAACAACTTTGTATAAACAATAATGTGATGCAATTATCGATATGATAAATAACTTTCGTATATATATAAGTTGAACCTGAATGGTTGAGCCATTTGGGCACAATATGGTTGCAAGTATCATGTTTCTAGGAAACTTACAATCACGTAATTCAGGTTTTTGTTCCATAGCTTGTAACCGGAGCTTAAGATCCGTGTTTTCCAAAGATAGGTTGGTTGTATCCCTCTATGTTAATAAAAAATTAGTTGGTCTAAATCAGTAATGTAGAATGATATTTGTGTTACGCCAATGGATTTTCATAAAATTTAATTTTGTTAAAGGTGAGCTTGCACATGTGATGTTGTTTCTTTGTGATCAGAAGGTCAAAAGTTTGACAAGCATACAGTAGGGGAAAATTAAGGACTAAGTTACCCTAAAAAACTTGAGAAATAACTAAGTTTTTATAGTACTATATAGTAATATAAATATTGATCTGAAACAAAATTTAGAAGTACACCTCATGTGTATAAATCTTGCATGCGCATAACCTGACTACTTGTGGATCATATTATTAATAACGTACCAACTACAACAAAAAAGATCAGCGGGCATAAATCTAACTTTCAGAAACACTTACTCCAATCTCACAAGATACATTCCTTAGTAGCGGAATGTAGCAACTAAAACAAAAAATATCAGCTGGTTGAAGAAACTAAACAACGTACCTAAGCGTCTTTACTTTAAGGGGATATGAATCGAATTAATTATACATGTATATAAGGGAACGATGATAACATATCATCTATATATAATCAATGCTAATTTAACAATAACGTGTCATTTGTTAAAAGGATAGACATTGTTTTGAATCTGTTGTAAGAACTTTAACAATGACAGTTTCACCAGTGCTCATCTGAGCTTTGTAAACAGAACCAAAAGCCCCTTCTTGGCCTATTGTGGATGTAAAATTACTCTTCATTTCTGTATTTCTCTGTTTGACCAAAAAAAAGAAAATAAACATTAGCAAAATAGCAACCGAGTATTTGACATACATATAAAAGTACTCTAGAATTCTAGAAGCTGCAACCACGTGAGATTTTTTCAACTGGGCTAACAGAAATCTTACTTACAAAATTTATTGCTCAATTGAGATTCCTTCGACTCGAAATCGACCACCTAAGTGCAAGATGTCTCATCAGCTTCTTTATTGTTTCAGTTTTATCAGCAACTAATCAACACTTAAGCAACGTTGCCTTTTCATCTATCAAGTAACTAATTAACCCATGGATGAGTAAATGGGTTGAAATCGTCACCTTTAATAATGTTATAATCCTTTTTTGGAACAACAATAATGTTATAAACCTGTTTCACAGCCAGGCTCAAAGAACACAAACGGGTTGCGTAGATGCACTTATATAAGATGCCTTTTCAACCCCTATCCAAAAAATACTTTTGTACGGATCCTCCCCGAATTCATCAACTCCCTGAATAGATTATTAGGATGATAAATTGATAAGTGTACATGCACTATATTGGGCTCAAGAAGAGGGAGAAAATGGTATATGTGCAGCCGCTATATAAAAATAACGCATTTACAACTGACATTTAGTGACTTTTTGTCTAGATATTTATTATTGTCCGGTTTTAATAGTTTTTTGATGAAGAATGCATACATGCATGGCTGTGTGGGTAAAATATCGATAGAAAGTGATAGCGACTAAATAGTGTATATATATATATATATATATATATATATATATATATATATATATATATATATATATATATATATATATATATATATATATATATATATATATATATATATATATATATATATATATATATATATATATATATATATATATATATATATATATATATATATATATATATATATATATATATACACGTATGTATATATATATATATATACGTATATATATATATATATATATATATATATATATATATATATATATATATATATATATATATATATATATATATATATATATATATATATATATATATATATATATATATATATATATATATCTAATACACTAAAATTAATTACCTTTTGAGATACAATTTTTCGTTATTGTGAGCTCTTTTTCCAACTTTACGGTGATGTTGCCTCGCATTCAAGTGGTTTGTTTTTTTAATTCCATTCATTGTTGGAATATCTACAATCCGTGGTCGGCCCCTTGGTTTTTTTATTGTTTCAACTGGTCTTGTAATTGGTATATTAGGTTTTTTGTATTTAGTATTTTCTTACGCATAGCTGACAAAAACAAAAATTGTGTTGTAAGATTATTTGCATAACATTATTTATTTGAACACAATACATATATGATATAAAACTTTGCTTGATAACAAACCTTCACTAAGTATTGGTGTTTGAGCTCTTTTTCTTCCAGGTTTTCTTATCGTGAAATCAATATCTGGTGACATGGTATATAATTTCTTATTAAGTATGGACACAACATTATGTATTAGTATAAAATAAATATATGTATGTAATTAGGTTGTAAACTAACCTTGTGTCATTGTTTGGCGTTTAGCTGGTATTCTAGGCTTTTGTATTGTCAATAGTGGAGTAATATCTATTTAGAATCATGCAAGTTTTTAAATTAGGATGAATGCTTCGTTATTTGGAATAGAGCAAAAACAATAGAATCAAAGATTAATATAATATCAAATACGCATGCATATTAATTTAAAAGAATTGATTTTATGAGTTTGGATTTGTTTTAAAACAAAACTTTTGTGACAGATGATCTTTTAGGTGGTCTTCCAATTCTTCTCATTGACAAGTCAACTAATAATGTTGTATTTGATACCATTCGGCAGAAGTTAGCATTACAAATACACATTTGTTAGTAATAATATAGAAAAATACAGCAACATTAATTAAAAGAATATGTTTACAGTTATTTTACAAACAAACCTTTGGTATTGTCTAATGTCATGATATTTGATAACATGTCACACGGATCTGCATATGCTTTCCTCTTGGTTTGATATTTAGGTAAATTACCTGTTAAGATAAAAAAATTTAGCCAAAAAAACATATATTAATATGATTGAATATTAAAAAGTAGGTTAAATCTATTAGCTGATGTTATATAGAATTTGTTTTGAAGTTTTGTACGTTCCTGGAGAGACTTACTTGTTAATTCTGACATCTGATGAGATTGGATATAAGTTTTTTTTCTTTTTGTTTTGATTTTTGTTTTCTTAACAATGATATCTAAAACATATGTTTTTATATTTGAATATATATTTAATTTTATAATTTATGCTGTTATGAACATTTATTTTAATTTTTGTGATATAATCTATAGAAATTATGAGTTATCCTGTATGATTACTATTATTATTATCTTGTATATATCCTTTAAATTATAATATGTTAAGTAAATAAATTACAAATTTAATTAAATATTAACCACGGTTATCCTTTAATATTGCAGCAAGTATATTGGAAGGAAGGGTCTGTCCACATTAGCCCACAAGAATGATTTCATTGACTTCAGCAACTTCTTTCTGAAAATGAATTATTGCAGTTCTGTAAGTGAGTATTTGTCAATTGCTGTCAACCATGTTGTCACCTTTTGAAGATGGTTTTTCCTGGCAAATTAAAATGAGAAGCGGGTGTTGCATAATTTTAAAAAAAAGGAATTTTCACAAATGTTTTTTTATTGGAAGTACTAAAATTTACACAATAATTTTTCTTTAGTTAATTTGAAGTTGCATTTCGATAATTAACGATTAAAGCTATTCATCCTTCATAATTTGTAGCTACTAAAATAAAGATCTTGATAAGGGAATCGACAATGGTGATTCCAGCAGTGGAGAAACCAAAGACAAACATATGGAGATCAAATCTCGATCTTATGGTCTCGGTCCAGAGGTATGAAGTTGTGAAAACAGATTAATATAGAAGTTGCATAGTTTTGAAAATATTTGTAAGTTGCTTATGTGTGCACATTTTGTAGGTTATTTTTGCTATGCTTGGCCTTTCAAGGAGCTGTCATGGGTGTCGTCGTGTATGTTCTTTTTGTGAGGGAGGTTTTGCGGCTCCATTCAATCACATTCACAAGGGGGAACATAGACCAGATGTAGAGAGTTGTAAAAATATATTAATACAAAGATTTCATAGTTTAAAGTTTTTTTGTCAGTTTCTTATGTGTGTACATTTACTATGGTTGTTTTTGGTGTCCTGTCCTTCAGAGGAGCTGTCATGGGCGTCGTTGTTGATGTTCTTTTTGAGGGGATGCTCCGTGGCTCCATTTAATTTTCACAACGCGGAAGCATTAGACCAAAGGTATACACAATTTTGACTTCTTATAGCAAGCTCAACTCTTGAGAGTTAGTTTTACACCAAAGTTTGAGATATTAAATTGCTCATAAACATAAACGCATATTAATTATAATCATGCATTTAAAAGTGACTTACATTACAGTATGTGTATATTTATAAATACAAACAAAACATAATTTTAAAAAAACACAAAGTATGTAAATTTCAGAATGGAACCAATGAATAATCTAAAAACTTATTATAAAATGAAACCAAATTATATAAAAGTAAACAAAAAAACCGAACATTCTTCATGCATTAAGTATTATGTCTAACAAAGTTTTTTTCAACAAACATTATTGAATGGAAGTGGACATAAACGTTATAGAATAATTAATGAATTTATTTTAAAAAGTTTTCATCTTCAAAAGTCATCATCTGTGTTGTCATCATCTTTTTCAGTCTATAGAATCATCGTTGATAAAGTTGTCATCATCATCTCCATCAGATACAGACCTTACGTTGTACATGTCAGAGTTATAAAGATCTTCTCCTATTTCATCATCAGTATAATCATTTTTAATAAACTTTTCATTCTCATTGGTACCATGTAAATCTTTGTCAGCATAATTATCCAAATTTTGTCTTATTTCATCATCATTATCGGAATCCTGCAAATATAAATAGATTTATATTTAAAAGTATTCTTATACTAATATTGATTATTTTTAAAAAATTAACAATAATATACCAAATTAACAATATCATGAATTGGATTAGCATCATCATCGAAATTGGTTAAGTGTTCTTCTACATGAGTAGATTCATCATCAAACAAATCTGGATACTTCATATTTAAATGAGTATTTCCAAAGCTTTCATCATCTGTTGGCTCGTCTTTTAGATTGTAAGTTTGTAGTTTAAAACTTGAAGACATATTTTTCTTTTTTGAACGACTAAATCGTATTGGAATGTCTTCATCAGAGTCCTACAACCATAAAAGAATTTAATGATTTAGACATTGTTAAATATTTGTAAATATTGATTTATACATAAAAACAGTGGTTAATTAGAAAATGCAAAAAATTTACCAAATCAATAATCTCGTGAGTTTTGTAGTCATGTTCTTTGTTGTTACTGAATGGAAATATCTTACTTTCTTGAGAAGAAGGTAATTCAAAGTCTTTGATCTTCTTAAGATTGTCGATGTTAAACATAGTGTTATAACTGTTATAATTCCTCACAGGGGAGTCATCCTAAATATTGTTTATTTTAGGTTAAAACAAAAGTATTAACAGTACGATATTAGAACAATACAATCAATATTTTGTAAAACTATTACCATCTCGTCCGCTGATATGTCAATAATTTCTAAGACTTGCTGTCTTTGAGTTGTAGTTTGCTCATAACCATGTTCTTCTTTAATAACCTATTCAAAGTAGGTAATACTGTTAAATATTATATCCATTAAAAAAATTTAATCAAACACAAGATACTGTAATTTAGAGAAAGACCTGGTTGTTTTCATTGTTGTTGACAGTACCACCATTTTTTAGAAGTCTTCTACGTTTTTGTGGAATGGGTACATCCTGTTATAATTTTAAAAACTATAATCAACAGGAATTAGAAAATTGCATAAACAAATTATATAAATACATGTGGTTTAGGAATACCTGCTCATCATCACTTAAATAAATGATTGTTACATCTTTCATCGATTGATAACTTGTTTCTTTTAACTGGTATTCTTCTTTTTTAACCTATAAAAGTGTTTACAGAATAATTAGCAATTATTAAACATATATATTTTTAAAGACAAAACATATTAAAAACAATTATAATCAAAACATACATGATTATTGGTAATTCCAGATCTTGTTGGTTGTTGGGAATTCATGTTAGGTTTCTTTAACATGTTCTTGTGGAAGTTGTTGGTTGATGAATTATTGTTACCAATGTTTGTGGTTTTCTCTTCTGGAATCCTATTCATTATTGTATGTTTTTTGAGATTTAAGTATGAAAAATATGGTTCTGAATGTTCTGTAGGGTATGTATTTATACTAATAATAGAAGATTTTGATAATTATTTGTGGAATAATTATTTTCTTAAGCAATAATTATCTTTTAAGTTTATTGAATATGTCTAATACTAAATAAAAAAATATGTCTACAGTTTTATTGATTTCATATATATTGAAATATATTTATTATAATTCAAGAAGTTTATGAGATTTATACTATTAATTATATATTTATAAATATTTATTACCAAATAAATAAAATTTTGAGATTTATAATATATTTAGATCTTATTTTTAGTTAATGATCAACAAATTATAATTTTGATTAAATTTTTTTTTTCATTAAACATATTAATCATATATGAAAGAACATTATAATAAATTTTTGTGCAATGTTATTGTCGGCACACCTCTCGTGGTAGTAGCGTTTCCAGCCAAATTAATGAGAAGTGGTATTGTGTAGTCTGTATTATGATAAACAAAGTTGGCAACCAACGTTGACAATCTATGTCATAAATATTTATTACAAAATCACAAATTTCTGAGACTTATAATATATTAAAATGTCGACCCAGCGAATAAATGAACATTTAAAAACTTAATTATGATAAACTTAATGGGAAGTGCTATTGTGTAGTCTGTATTATGATAAACTTATAATATAACAAAATTTCTAAGACTTATGATTCCTGGATGAAGTTTTCTGTAGCTTGTTTTAGATCACAAACTTAATTATAAGCGATAATCATTTTAACATGTAATCTTGCAGAATTTTTTTACTATCATTGGCTTTCCAAGGAGATGTCATTGGTGTCATCGTGGATGTTCTGCGGATACATTCAATCAGATTCACAAGGGGGGAGCATTAGACCAGAGGTATGAAGAAAACAAATTAATCCACAATTTTCATAGTACTAAAAAATTTTGTAACTTGCTTATGTGTGCATGTTTTCTGTGGTTGTTTTTGATATACTTGGCCTTTCAAGGAGCTTCATGGGTGTCGTCGGGTATGTTTTTTTGAGAGCGATGTTCTACGGCTCTATTCACTCACATTCACAAGACGGGAGCATTAGACTAGAGGTATATACTTGTAAAAATATATTAATACAGATCTTGCCTAGTTTAAAGTTTTTTTGTCAGTTACTTATGCGTGTACCTATGGTTGTTTTTGATGTGTTGTCCTTCCGAGGAGCTGTCATGGGAGTCGTCGTTGATTTTGTTTTTGAGGGGATGCTCCACGGCTCCATTTAATCACATTCACAAGGCGGGAGGATTAGACCACATGTATACACAGATTTATCTTATCTTCTTATAGCAAACTCAACTTGTGAGAATTAGTTGTACACTAAAGTTCTAGAAATATATCTGCTAAGAAACATATACGCACAGTAATTATAGACTCTAATATGTGCACAACCAAATATACAAAATGAAAATCACAAGATAATGTACCTCCAAGGAAGACCAGCAGATGACATGTTCTAACATGCTGACTAATTGTTTAAAAAGGTGCCTAAAATTAGAAGTAAAATGAAAACCAATTCCATCTTAAAACCATGCTTCTCCTGTTCATTAACTTTCTATCACTTAGAACAAAAACGAAAACATAAAATAATGGTTGTGAAAGTCTTCGTCCTACAACCTTGCCAAAGGCAGCCACTCTTTGTGTTCTTTTGGTTCTAAGACTGAATCACAATTAATAAGAAAACCACTTCGCATCTCAGGTTTCATAGAAGTATTAATCATCAGCAAAAAAAAATTAGGAAAAGACAAAAGTGTCTCGGGGTAAACCCGACCTAACGGGCCCATATAAAGCTACATATAACTAATCCGGTTCCCAAACCAGTTTTATCCTAGTCACTCGTATAATGGTCATCCCCTTAGTTCAGGGGATATGTGAATTAAATATGGCTGGTCGGATAAGCTGGGTATATGGGAACATATGTTGTTTGCTAGGTTTCTGAATGTGGATGAGAATATTATATGCGTCTGATGGCTATATAGTTTGTTAAAAACTTATAAACGGAGGAGCTGAGCTTCATGCCACAACTCCCTGAACCTGGACTACAACCACCCCTCTGAAGCCGTTGAATCACTTAACAACCGAAGAACTAAATATGTAGGTTGTAGAGCCCCCAAGGTACCTGAACTCAGAACCAATGATATAAAGTTTAGAACCCCTGAGCTGCATAATGAAAAAAATAAAACCAACAATAATCCAGAAAATAGCATATATTCATAAATAGAAAGAAATAGCATAATTTTTAAAAAAACTAAGTATGAAAATTGAAGAATGAAACCAATCAATAATCCGAAAAATTATTATAAAATGAAACAAAATGTATGAAAAGAAACAATTAAAACCAACATTCTTCATGTATAAAGCAAGGTTTTCAAGATCGGGATCTTACCTATAATCGTTTTCGTTGTTGCAAGATCGAGATCGTAAAGTAGGATCAAGATCGTAAGATCCTACTATAATGTAATTTTTTAGTAGTTTTTGCAATATTTTATAAATTTACAAATTAATATACATCGTAAACATAAAATAATACGAATATTTCATAAAAATGTGGTCCTAAAGTGTGATTATGAAATGGATAAGAAAATTTACATGTTGTTTTCTAAATTATACAAAATAAAACTATAAATTTGTGGTTTTTTTGGTTTTTGTTCGAGAAAAAGTAAGATCAGATCATAGTAGATCCTAAGATCCTATGATTAAGATCGGGATCCTGTAAGATCTTAAGCATAAAAAGATCCTACCTAAGATCCGGGTCGTTTTTGCTTTGCCGTATCGTAAAATCGTAAGATCTTAAGATCAAGATCGGGATCTTGACAACATTGGTATAAAGTATTATGTCTAAGAAAGAAAAAACATAAAAACTTGAAATTGTATTATTAAAATTAAGATAAACGCTTCAAACTTCATTGAAACCAATTATTGGATCTTTTAGTTATTTTATTCTTGATTATCACTTTCAACTTCATCATCTTCGACAATTTTTGCTTTCTTAACACTTGTATCTTCACCAATGCTTGACGTGTCATCTTCTTTTGAATGGGTAACTGTAATAAAACGAAGTTTTGAATGTGTCTCCTGCATAGTGACCTCATCAATTTGTTCTTGTTCTTGCATACTGCCTGTTGATACCCGTTCCTCATCCTAAAAAATCAAAAAACACTTAGTTATAAACCAAAATATTATCTCTATTAAAATGAAAGCCCCATATTTAAAATTTACCTCATCATTAGAATCATATCCTAGAAAAGTTCTTTTGAAGTGGTTGATTAGTTCAACATCTTTAGAAAAAGCATCACATCGATAAGTGTGATCATTCTTCCTCACGTTCCACTCAGAATAATAAATTTTAAAAAGATATTCTTTTCCAATTATGTCATTCAACTCTTCGGGCCAATAATCATCTGTGTTCATACCATGCTTCTCCATCAATTCCCAAGCACTATGGCCAGAAAGATTAACAAAGTTGGTGTTGAAAAACAACAATGGTGCTGAACCAGATTCATCCACCACTCTTACGATGACTTTAAACCTAAATATTTGGAAAAAAACACAAAAAAAAATATTTTAAAAATAAGGTAAAAAATAATTCCATTAAAAAAACAAAAACCAATTCATACAGTACAGAATTTTACCTAGATGCTGCTTGTACATTCCCATGATATTTACAAATATAAACAGGTGGCCGATTTTGGCGAGTAAGTATATCAACCTTTTTATTACATGTTTTGCAACCTGTGTACACCCACCCATGCTCCTTATGATTCTGACAATTTTTCCATACACTATACAGTGTGAATCCTGTGATATTAAATGCAAAATGTAGTTAAATAATGTATATTCTTTTAAAAAAAACCTTTTTTAATTCAATAACATACCGGGTCACTATCACGGATAGATCCAACCATTCGTGTTATGGCACCATGGAAAAAATCAGCAATAGTAACGATCTTTACTTTAGGAGCTAACAACTCAATTTTTAATTGATTTCCATCGTAATCTTCACGTTCTAGAACCCTAAATAAAATAAAAAAAAATAAAAAAAACTTGTTAGAAAACTTTGAAAAATTAAAGTTCAAAATTAAAAAAAAAATAAACATGTAATTACTTTTCTTTGAAGTCAACAATTTCAGGCAACTTAGGGTTTGTGAAAATCTTTTAACCAAAGAGGGCATTCTGTATTGCGGGTACTCCTGATTTAAATTAAAAATATATTAAAAAATAACAATACATAAATGAAATACAAATTTCTTTTGGATGCACTTACCGTTCCAATATTTAACTTTTCCTAGTTGAAGAATAATAACCAAATGTTCTATGCTTTCAAGCTTCTTTGCATATTTATCCCAAATGGTAGCCCAGTTATCCCAGAATGTCAAGTCAATATGATCACCACTATAACATATACAAATAAATTATTAGAAATTTAAATTTATCAAATAACTAATAAAACCAAATGTATAATGACAAATATACTTACTCAACATCCTCTATAACTATTTTCCTCCGAACCTTTTTACCAGCAGCAGACGTGACAGGAACGACATCACTAATTCCAACTACCGAACCAATTACATTTGTTTTAAATATAAAAGTGTTTAAATAAAAAACCATACTAATTAAATATAATTTATTCATGTATATTAAATGAAATATAATTTAGAAAGAATTAGGAAAACTACCAACAACATCATTTTCATAGTACTGATGATCCTCAGTATCCAACAAATGGTTAAACGGCTCAAAAACAAACCCATTGGTGTTGTTGTCAAAAGCATCAACTCGTGTAACAGTAGTATTCCTATAAAAGCTAATCTCGTACCTATGTGGTAACAGTGGAAGCCTTCCACCATTCTCAGCAATTCCAAAATTAGATAGTATGTAACATTGGCCTATCTCAAATAATGATTAAAACCTAAATATAAATTCCTTTTTTTATATAAACTTGTATTCTTGTGTTCTGCAATTAAAAACAAAAAATCAACACATAATTTTTTTTAAGTGTAATGACATATAAAAATAAAAAGGAATTGAACATACATCAGCATCTTGCAACACAAGATCGAGACTGTAAGGATCATGAGCAGCATTCAACCTATGCGATTGCCATATAGATATACAACGGCCTTTAATAGATATGCAATCTAACATAGGATCAACTTCGCTTATAGGTGTTATTTTTTTCTCATTCTCATTCACTGTTAACAAAAAAAGAAAATATATAAAAACAATCAATATAAAGAAAAAACAAATCTTTGTTTATTTAACTAACCTCCAAGTTCACGAGATGAGCCAAAAGACTTTGAACTTCCTTTAACAAAACCAGCTCTAGAACTTGTACCACCTACATTCTTTTTGTAATTATGGCTACCCAAACCTGTAGCATAAAATAAAAAAAATTATAAAACTAACTTTTGTAAATTTAATGTTGCAGTGACCTTGAAACAATGTATGTTGGACAGAATCGAGAAGCAAGAATGGTAATGTTTTATGGATATTCTATTCATAAATCCTTTTATGATCATGATGCCATAGAAGATCATACATATGTGCCATTAATAGAAAATCATATGATCATAACTGTATAACATAATACTTACGATCTAACTATTTTATTTTGTCAGATGGATGGATCGGCACAGAGGCTAGAATAGCAGCTTATTGGCTATGATTTCAGGTAATTTCAAAAGTTTTTGCCACATAAGATCAGGCATATGTGCCAATTATAGGAAGTCATGCAGAATTTATATATTTTTTATATTCAAAACTGACATAGTAGTTCATACTTTTTAAGATGCTCATAATAGGGTGTAATAGAGAATATTTTTTAAGGTTTTTTGTCTCAGATCATATGCATATGTGCCATTAATAGCAAATCATGCAGAATTTAAATCTTTTTTATATTGAAAACTAATTTGGTATACTAAAAACTTAAAATAAAAAGTATATGTTATAAGACAAACCTTTTGAACGTGTTCCACCATGATATACTGCATCATTGGAACATCCTACAATTTAAAAACATACAAACATTATTAGCAAAACACACTTCTTATTACTTGATGGCAGTTCTGAATGAAACTTGTTAGAGTAATAATTATTAATTGATGTTCATACACTTGATATGGACTATCAGCATAACACAATTCTTATTTTGTATGATGTGGTTACCATACTTTTATGCTCATCAGAAAATAACATAGATTGAAAAAACAAAGATGTAGCTAAATTATTTAAAAGTAACCTTCAGGTTGATGCGAGAAGACACACTTGGAACGCCCACTATGTATGCTACCACCACCAACTCCAGAGGTAAATCCAGAGGTATCTTGAGGATCACATACACTCTTTGATCCGTTACCAATCCCAGATGATACAGAAATCAAACCTTCAGGTTCAGAAATTCTATTGGATACGCGAGTGTGTACTGTTGAATTCTGTTTTGTGGAATTGCTAGATGGTGTTGCAGGTTGGTTTTGGTAACCCATCTTGGTGTTTTTCCAAGTTTGATATCTATTATTCATGGTTGTTTGTGTGTAAAGAGGTTTGTGCAAAGATGTTTTTAGTTTGATGTATTCGGTTGTTGAAAACAATGGGTAAAGAAGTCTGTAAATAATGGTCTGTGAGATCACGGTGGGATGGTTTATATACACAGGATAGTAAGGGATTTGATAATTATCTATGGTAAAAATATAATACGTAACCTTCAAGTAAGGGATTTTTACTATAGATATCAATTGATATCATCATCCGAACATTGCCAGCCAATGGTAGTTTATTTTTTAAATCTAGATAATTATCTATGAAAATAATATAATACTTAACCTTCAAATAAGGGATTTTTTAAAAGATAAGGGATTTCCCAGCCAATCATAGTGTATTTTCCTAAAAGTATCTACAACTATTTTTGAATAAAATATTGCGTAATGAATATTAAATACAATATAATAAAATCAGAATTATTAATATACAATATCAAGAATATCACTTGTGTCATCCGAACATTAAGCCCAACCAGTATTCACCGAATATTATTAAGCCCAACATTGCCCAGCCCATATTCATCATTTAGCCAATGGGATGCATGTCATTATTGAGCTTTGTGACTACATTGTTTAATTGAATTAATGTGTATGTTTTATTCAGAAAACATCATGTAATTTTCTATACTGAGTCAGCTGAATGAGTGTTGGGAATAAGGATCATTTTCAAAATATCCCTCAAAGAAATCAAGCTATAGATACCGTCTAAATTTTTTTAAGCTAAATTACCATTAAACTTGTAAGCCCATAGTAATAAACCATGATTATCCTGTTCAAATGTAGTGTTTATACCCTTTTATGGACCAATTATGTTCCAATATTTCAGCAATCGCTATTCTCTAAATTAACCAAGGAGGTGATTGTAATATATCTGTTGCGTCACAAGAATAGTATTTCATTATATTCAAAAAAGAATTAATGAACTCACAGCGAGGGGATTCAGATCAAGAATTCTTATTTACAGTTCTTTGCACCAGTTGAAAACCATGATGGGCATCTATAGTTTGCCTTTTCGATATGAATGCCCGTTTTTTCCAAGTTACATTTCATTATGCATCAAGGGAGAAACCAATTATGTTGATTTGCATATAAGTTGAACTTACTCTCTTATAAAAACTCATGAAGTTTGCTTCATCAGATGGTAAGAACATGCCACAAGTACGAAAAGGATAACCCCACATAACCATATGTCAAACGTTGCACCATTATAACCCTTTACTGTGAGTACCTGATACAAACATTTCACTAATATGATTGTGTTGCACGATGAAATCCGTAAACACTAAAATTCTAGCATTTTTACCTCATAAGCGACATAGTTTGGAGTCTCACGCGATTTATGTAACGTCCCATTTTCCTGAATTCAAGTGAAAAATAAAAACTTTACAATATATAAAACTTGTAAGTAACACTTGATGAGAAAATCCAAAGTCTAAAACTTTTAAAACACAATAGGAATCCAAGAGCATATTCTCTTGTTGAGATATTCACAAGTGTAGTTTGTAGAAAACAAGATGAAATCGAAATCGGAAAGATTAGAATATATGATCTTAATGATATAATTAGTAATAATAACATGAATAGTGATAATGATGAAAATTTATGATGAACCTTTAGAACTCTATGATACACGCCTCTACTATGGCAGTAATATACAACGTTAATAAGTTGCTGAAAGTATCTTCATGCACCATCTTCTTTGAGTCGTCCATGTTTTGCCTGAAAAACAAAATATATATTAGCATAAACGCTCATGCTATTGAATTCAAGTAGACCAGAATAACCTTAAGACTAAAAAGATCAACAAATACTTACAATTTGATAAGTTGCAATATGCATCTTTTGAACCAATTCATCAATTTAATGGCATCTGGTGAAGAGATAACTATTGATTTTCAAGGGATACTTGTGCGTGGCACCCTCCTACATATATAACAATAAGGGTATGTTAGTTAGTATTAACACTTGGCAAAAATGGACCAAGCCCCACACCCTAATCAGCCTTGTAAGTTGAGGTCATGATTACAACCATTCTTGTAAATCCACATATGACTCCAACATGTATTCTTCTGTTATAATCTCAGTTCCGACTTTTAATCTGTAAAGAGTTATGGTTTCGATTGGTTTTTCTAATCTTAGTTTGAGTTACTACTTCACTCCACTTATAGACTTTGTAACTTTTGGGATGAATCAACTTATAGCATATCAGTTACTCATTGATGTGTTTTCATTAGCAATATGCATGTTTCAATGAAAATTTATAACCTTCTTCGTAAAAATATTTGCATATGATATTTGAATTACAGATTAAATTTAATCTAGGGATATATAACCACAAAATATGTAAACACGTTTTGATTCCACACATTCACACGATCCCCATACACCACCAGCTCTGATCAAAGTATTTATGTATCATTCCTTTGAATTGACCAAAAGGTTCATACAACAATAGTTATAAGATTGCAAAAATACTAATAGACTTGAGTTTAAAAACTTGATTTTTAACTGTCGTATATTCTGAATACTTGATATCAGTTGTAAGTAACGCATAACTCTTTTGGGAATGAGTTTTAAAGGAATCAAACTAAAAAAACTACATATAAAATTCGTATGATAAATTGAGCATGCTCACAAAAGGCCCATAAATCTAACCATATGTGATGTAAACATAATCTCTAAACTTTGTCTTTGGGAAAGGTTCCCCATGTACTGTAAGCTCTCTTAGCTAACTTATGTGCCCAGGCGAGATTGTGATATTCTTGCCTAGAGCGACTGCGTGATAAATCCTCTAGACCCCACCACCATAAAAAAAACTCATCTACGGTAGATGCTCCTGAAAATAGAGTAACCAGAAGACGTATGTAGCGTTCCTACCAACAATATCATATGGTATTAATATAATTTATAGTAATAACAAATAAAAGATATTAATATTATCATCCGTATAGATGTCATAGGCATATCCATATCTAAAAATAAAACAATTCAATTTGTGGGTTTAACATATGATTGAATCTTGCAAACAAACAACACTATATGTATCATTAAAGTAATGCCTCCACACTGGCCACAACTTTTATTTGTCACCAACAATCCAAACTGTTAAGATCACATTCTTATATTAAAATTTTTCCACATTAAAGCCTGTCACAAATAGATAAATCTGAAGCAGGTTTGAACATAATAGATGCTATTATAATTAGAAAATTATCAATGCAAAGGAGATAGACTCATAGTATACCAACATCTAAAGATATCAATGAATGTCTTCTTTGATCTATATCGTCAGAATATAGAGAAAATAAGGAGTCCCTTAAAAAGAAGACAACCAACTCATGAATATTACCTGTAGAACCAAATGAATGAATTAATTAGGGTTTTGAGGAACCATAATCTTCAGCATATAAAGAAACAAAAGGAGTCATTATTTAGTCTAATTAGGGTTTACATGAAAATATATATTATGAAGATTAAGGTATGTAGTGTGCGATTTGAGGATTTATAGGAATATACTTTCTGGAGATGTATGATCGATTTTAATTTTTTTGTTATTATTATTCTTGTGATTTGAGGATATGAATGGTATTAGGGTTTTGTGATGAATATCGAAAATCAATCTGTCATATAATTTGGGAGACAGGTCCGTAGATGTTACTTTTGGCTTGGTCTATCGGTAGAGTTACTTGTTATTGAATGATCAGACCTAGGTTCGAATCTTGCATAAGGAAATTTTTTTAGCAATTTCGAGTTAAATGATAACATGGCCCAATAGTACGAAAATTCATTAAAAAAATTAAAAAACAATAATAACGGAAGGTGATGACGTGGATATGATGTGGTATACCCCTCCTCTTATATATAATATATAAAGATATATGTATATATATATATATATATATATATATATATATATATATATATATATATATATATATATATATATATATATATATATATATATATATATATATATATATATATATATATATATATATATATATATATATATATATATATATATATATATATATATATATATATATATATGTATATGTATATCACACTCTAAGGAATCATACAATTCAATAAAAGCAACCTTTTTACATTTCAACTTCACCTTAACATTTCTATTCATTACCAAAAAGTGTCATATTTTTATAAACCTCACAATTATTTCATACATCATATACTTTCATCAAATCGCCTTAAACCTTAACCAAATTACCATAAAACTACACAAGTGCTTACAATATACTACCTAGATCTTTAGTAACTCCCTAGATTTATCTAAACCAAACACATGTCTATCCTAAATACATTTAGTAGCTGATGTTAGCCTCAAAATATTAAGTCAAACAAGAATGTTTGGTCATATGTTTATTATGTATCGTATTTAAGAACGTTGTAATAGGTAGTAGGTTAGTCGTGTTTTACGTGCTTAACTTTAAGCTAAAGTTCATTCATAAGTAGCTAAAGCCTAAAAGGAAACCCCGACCCAAACATATAGTCCATTATCAAGTCCACATGTAGGAGCACTATATATACCCCTTCCTAGCATGTTAGGAAGGGTGTTGGTTCATTTGTATCTTTTTCTCACAATCTAATATTCACCTAGTTTCAACCATTGTCTCTTTTTTCTCTCTCTACTTTCTCTCTCTAGAAATCATCTATCTTTTATCTACCTTTCTTGTTTAATCATCACATATTATATGGGACAACAGTTGGTATTAATCGCCATGTGGTAGAATTGTGATTAGTTGTTGTCATTTTATATTTGATTCGTATGATTTGATCTATATATCATATCTCGAATTCAAATCTTTTTGTGTTTTCCGTGCTCTAAATCTTGGTATACATCTCCTACATTGTTGTGGTAGGGACTTGGTTGTTTTGGTTTGGTTATAATCACGAATTTCTTGTAAAAAATCTCAAGTTTTTTGATATCAACTTTTGGACCAATATCACGTATTGCGACAGACTCCATCGCAAAGCTTCAAGGTTTTCATATTCCGATCGCGTATTCCGATCGTATATTCTGATCGCGTATTCCGATCGTGTATTCCGATCCGGATTCCGACGAGCATTGCGATCGCATTCCGATCTACTTTGCGATAGCATTCCGATCACTTTGCGATAGCATTCCGATCAGCATTCCGATAGCATTGCGATTGCTTTCCAATAGCATTCTGATCAGCATTCCGATAACATTCCGATCTACATTGCGGTCCGTATTCCGATGGGTGATATTGTGAAGGGTACTCCGATGGATTAAATTTTGGCATTGCGATACATTGACAAGTATTCCAAGGTATTTTCAAAAACGTGTTTTTGAAAAATTTTATTTCGTGCGTTTTTGGTCTTGAAGAATTTTTTGGTTTTTCAAGAAAATTTTTAAGGGATTTCAACACTTTTTCTATTCAACAACAATCACTATAACATCTACTTAAGATCCATTTTCACTTCATCATTTCAGAGAATATTGAGATGGATTCTACTACAGAATATCGTGTGACGAACAACAACATAATGGTGGCGGGTAACAAAGAGAGACCACCATTGCTTGTGTCAGGACGATATGATCAATGGCAATCCTGGTTTTTTACGTTATCTTGACACAAAACCTAACGGTGATGCTTTAAGGCAATGTATTTTTTATGGACCATATAAATTCTCAAGGATAAAAGTTCCTGCAGTACCAGCTACAGACACAATTGATGAACAACAAGCTTATGAATGTGATGAAAAGAGAAACGATCTCACACCAGAGAACCGTGCTTGGTTTGATGCAGAGAAGGAAGCAATATACTTAATTCTCAGTGGCATTGGAGATGATATTTATTCCACGGTTGATGAATGCCCTACTGCTAAAGAAATGTGGACGGATATTGAAAGATTGCAACAAGGTGAATCACTTAAAAACAAGACATAAAAACTAAGATGTTTTGGAACTTTGGCAAGTTTACATCAAAGGATGGGGAATCAATTGATTCTTATTACTCCCGATTCTACAAAATGATGAATGACATGACCCGAAACAACTTGCAAGTTTCCACCATGCAAGTCAATGTCCAATTTTTACAACAACTTCAACCAGAGTGGAAACGGTTTATCACCTTGGTGAAACAACAACAAAAGTTAGACGAAGTTTCATATCACACGCTCTTTGACATTTTGAAACAATTTCAAAATGAGGCAAATGAACTTCGAGCTAAACGTGCTACAAAGGTTTCAAATCCACTTGCTTTAGTGTCTACCACTCAACATTACCCAGATTATCGTTCTCGTGCTCCAAAGACCTACTCTACTCAATCATCATCACCACGATCATCCACTGTCTCTAAGTCACATGCTTCAACAAGATCCCGAGGCAAAGAAGTTGCAAGAGCACCATCAACCACACCTGAGCAATCATCCAAAGAAGACAGTGATGAAGAACTAGCTCAAAAGTATAGGGAATTCAAGCAACAAATGGCTTTCATTATGAAGCAATACAGGAAAATCTACAAACCCACCAACAACAACCTCAGAACATCATCTAACACGAGGAGCAACTATGCTTAGATCCCTCTAAGGAATGACACACAAAGGCGTGCTGAGAGTTCTCCAAAGTATAATCAACAACCCGCAAAGTATGATAATCAGAGGGTTGCTACTGTTGTTGGGAATAGGGAAACTGTTGGTACTCAAGTTGTGCAACAAAGTGGGATTCAGTGTTTTAACTGCCGAGGTTATGGGCATTTGGCTAGGGAATGCAGGCAGCCAAAGAGGGTTAAAGATTATGGTTATCATAAGGAAAAGATGTTGATGTACAAGAAAATGGAAGCTGGGATCAAGATATCAACTGAGGAAGGAGAAATGCTTGATGACACAGATGATGAACTCTCCGACCAAGACCTCAAGGCACATTATTCATACATAGCAAAGATTCATGAGGTCCTTAACGTCACTAAAGATGACAATGTTCCTATCTTTGACACCGAGCCAATTGATAAGGTACAACATGATGATGAATATAATGTGTTTGGTGATACATATGAGCATAGTGATCTACCAACAAATATTATTGACACGTGTATAATGGAAAGGGTTGATAGCAATACCACACCTGATTCATCAGACATGTGCAATAATGAGTTTGAGGATGATCAACATGCAAATGAGTATGATGACGAGGAGCGTGTCGCGCTTGCTAATTTAATTGCTAGTTTACAAAAAGATGTCAATGAAAATAGAAAGAGTCAAAACCAATTAAAGAAGGCAAACGTATCGCTCACTCAAAACTTTGAAGAAAGCAAATCCGCTCTTATAAAATCTAGTGAGACAATAGATTTTAGGGCTGAGCTTCTTCAAAAGACCAAAGAGCTTGAGGGGTACAAAAGTCGTGTTATTAACGTTAAAAAGGACGATTTTGAAAATAAATACAACGAAGCTCTTGCTTTGTTAACTAAAGAAAAACGTCAATTTAATGTTTTATTAAGTGATGAACGTCAAAAAACGTACCTTGCCACAACAAAAGTTAATGAACTTGAACAGAGGCTTTTTATGAATACCACCGATTCTGTTAAAATTCTTGAAGAAAAGAAACAAGAGGTTGAAAAATTAAAACAAGATTTCAAAAATAGACAAGGCAAAGATACTGAAAAGGTAAAGGATCTCGAAGAACAAGTCGATTTTTTGAAAAAAGTTGTTTATAAAATGCATGAATCTATTCAAACCGTTAGAATGATACCACCTCGGTCGTTTTTCAAGGGTCAACCTAGTTTTGCAAGTCCCAAGTACCTCGAAAAAGATCAAGCTGCAAACCCTCACTTATATCTTGATGAGTCTGAATGGACCGATCATGATTGCCCAGTAGTTAGCCTCGATAGTAAAGTGACGTCCCTTTGGGATGAGGAGAGTAGATCACCGGTCAATAAAGATTTTGTGACACCATATACTTATGCTTATGAAAACAGTCTTTATGGTTTTTTCACTCCACAAAAATAGAAGTCTCGTGAGGAATTATTTCTTGAATGCAAAGAACGAAGAATTCAATGGAAGAAAATTATTGTCACTAAGAAATCAGATGTTTTTAAATATATTAACTATTTGCCTCTTGATGCTTCTAAAAGCAAAAGTAGAAAAACACTTGGTATTCTTAAACACTACATTGATAATGTTCAATCAATTGTTGAAAGCGATTGGGAAAAACGTGAAAAGGATAAGTGGAAAACAAAGATTCCTCATGACATAACTGTGCTTGTGAAAGAACTTTTAATACCAAATACGAAGATAATCAAAGAAAATGTTCTTGAGTTTGAAAAATTAATTCGGTCTGAAATGTTCGATGATTTGAAATATGTTGAGTCTCTTGAAAAAGAAATTGATGAGCTTCAAAATGACAAATCAGATTTTTCAAACGAATATGATCTACTCTTAGAAGAATGTCTCTACAAAGATATCTTGTGTGTTACTCTTCAATCTTGTGCTGATATCGATGAATATTCTGATGTTGCATGCAAATATCTTGATAAGATCAAAGAGTGTGAAAGGCTTGAAACTGAGCTTTCGAAACGTAAAGAAAATGTTGATAAAAAGGATTTTGAGTTACTTGAACACAAAACTGATTTCCTTCAAAAACATTGTCATTCTCTTGAACTTGCTTTGCAAAAAGACATTGGAAGTTTTCCACATGATAATAAATTGCAAGAAAAACTTTCCCAAATGTGTCAAGAAATGAATGAAAAGAGTTCAAAATTAAAGAGTTGAAAGCTCAGTTACAAGACAGGGAAATAGCGATAGCAGAGTTGAAGAAACTCGTTGCTAATATGGGTGGGAAAATTATGGAACCTAGCGTTAAGAAACCTGTTGTAAGACAACCTAATGCGCACAAAGTGACTAGACCCTCTGTCTTGGGAAAACCATCTCTTTTATCTAATTCTGCATTTGCAAAACCTGGGTTTTCCCCCAAGACGGATGGGAAGGATAGGTTACCACAGGATACTCCCAAAACACATATTCGATCACAAAGCATTAAGAACACAAATGTGATTAAACCAGGGATGTATAGATTAGCCATTAAACCCACACACAACGAAGAAAGTTAATCACTGTAGGTCCACGATTTCTTATAATTGTTACAAGTGTTGTAATGATCTAAATAGTGGGAGAGGGATTAAGATATAGAGAGAGAAAGTTAGAGAGAGAAAGGAGAGGATTAGAGAAAGATGGATGGATTAATGAAAAGTGAGAAACAAACAATGAGCAACCCCTCCTAACATGCTAGGAGGGGGTATATATACCCAGCCTACATGTGGGCTATATGGACTATAGTGATTACATATTTGATCACGAGCCCAATACTTGAATATATCATTAGAGTGACCGATCCTTTCTAAATACGTAAAAACGTATTTCCAACAATCTCCCCCTAAGGGAGATCACTCCAAGTTACAATGTCCTACATAGTCTATAGCTCGTGATCTATGCTAACAATGATGTGACCAAGACTTACTTTGGAAAACGTATTTCCAGCAATCTCCCCCTAAGGGAGGTCACACCATTTTACAAAAATCTTAAACCTAGCATACTATGCTTGAGTCTTCAATCTTGTTCTTGTGAGTATACTGATGTGATCTTTGGCTTTAGTCTTGAGCATGTTTCCTTGCCTTGACCTTGTACATTCATCACTTGTGAAATTTGCCTCCTCGTGACTTCATGTTCCACATACTTATACTTTCATAAATTCTTGAAAACTTTAGAGTTTGATACAGCGGAAGACTTGACTTTTAGACTTTCTTGAATTTGTTGAAGTATTAAGTGCATACAGTATAAGCATGTGTTGATGACTTCTTCTGGATTTTACACCGCAATGCCACCTTCTTCTTACGCTGCATAAGACAGTTAGCAACAAAACATATATACGGATGAAATGGCTTTGAACATTTCATTCTAATTCGGTAGCATTTTACCTCCAGTCGGTGAAGATCGTTTGACGATATAAAATATCGTACTTGTGGCAGGTAGTTTCAATTAAGAACCTCCTTGACAAGATTTCGCGGGTAAACCCGTTCTCTTTATTCGACCGTCCAAAGCTGACTGCGAACATAAAGAGTGAATCATTTGAATAATATTATTCGCATGATTTGAAGCCGTCAAATCCGATTCCTGGAACAAGTTTGATCCATTAAAGAATCGCACCATCGTTACTTTCCAGTTGTCACGAGCTTGATTCATACACAATCTTGCAAGTTACCTACCAAGTGTTGTTTGATGTTAACACTAGAAGGATTTCCACTCATCACTTTGAACACTATAGAATGTCACTCTGAGTGTTCTGACAAGATCACTAAGACATTGCGTAGAGGCCTGGAACGTGTTTAAGTTCAGTTAAGAATTAAATCACCGTTGCTTTCCAGTTATCACAAGCTTGATTCATAATGAATCGCACAAGTCACCTACCATGAGCTTTTTGATATTCGCTCAAGAAGGATTTCCATTTTCATTGTAAATACTTTCATATTACTCGGATGTTCAGGCAAGATCATGAAGATTTTGCGTAGGACTCTTAAGATCTTTCTTACTTTTCATAGCGTGTAAAGAAGCAAGGAATTATGAAAGTGTGTCCTAATGAGATATTTGATGCTCTCAAATGGCTCTAGACTCGATAGTGCATTTTGGATTTTGGTGATCGGAGGTTGGAGAGGAGTGCCACCATTTCAATACCAATTAATTCGGAGTGAATAAATCAATAGATAATACGTTGTCTCCGTGTGATTAAAACAAATATCTTTTAAGAGATATCTGAGTTAGTTGGGATGGGTTGTGCATTGCATCACTAGGTCCATGATGTCTATCTTCAATATCAAGCATCATTAAAAATGATCTCAATAGCTAATGAGTTGACCCGGTTTCTACCTAAGTTGTAAGGAGGGCTGCTTTCTTTACACCCTTTATCTTTACTGTTGGAAACTCACTTTATGTGACGACATTTAAGAATTCCAATTAGTTATCATAGTCACACACGCTTAGACTAGACTAGGTTCAATGTATAGTTTAAGGTGCGTGTGTGACTATATATACCCCTCCTTAGCTTCCAAGGAGGGGTGTTGCTTGTGTTTCATTTTCACTTTTATTACATTTTCTTTCTTTCACACAACCACTCTCTCTCTTTAAGCTTTAACAATGGCTTCCACCACCATATTCCACCATATTAGACCACCGGATCATATATAGCAAATCCTTAATTGGCATCAGAGCCTCGGTTCCATCCTTGGATCGTGTTCATGTTTTTGATTTGGTGGTCAAAATTTTTTTTGGGGTCTCGTTCTATAGATGTGTCACGTCTTGTTATTATTTTGTCCAAACTGTTACATTGTTTATCATTTGTCATACCCTTTTCTTGGTCCAAATCTGTCTAAACAGTCACTTTATCACTTTTATCAGTTTTCTCATCTGTCCAAATCCTTTATCCTATGTCACAATTTTTTATCAAATTTTGTGTCATTGGCTATCATGTTACGGTCAAAAGTCAAACCTGCTTAAATCCATGGTTTTTAGTCCCTACTAATGATTTTGTGAATGGATTTTGTGTGCTATCACCTTCTGGGAATTTTTTTTTCTAGTATTATTTTCTTGAAGATGAAGATTGTAACTAGAAAAACTTAGATCCAGAAAACACGGGAAAAGTACACTCGGATATGCTTTCTACTTATTGTTTCGATCGTATTGATTGCGATGGTTGACCTGCGATGGTGCCATTCCGATGGCTCACCGCGATGGTCTGTTGCGATGGTGCCATTCTGATGGCCAATTGCAATGGAACCACTGCGATGGGTACCATCGTGATGGTTTCCATCATGTTGCGATGGGGGTTCTACAAGACTACGATGGCCATTTTACTTATGTTGCGATGGGTTTTTTAAAAAACTCGCTGTGATGGACTCTCATTGTGATGGGTTCCATCGTAATGGGTCATCATTGCGATGGACATAATACTGTTGCGATGAACATGTTTTATTTTGACTACGATGGGTTGTAAAGATTGACTGCGATGGATGTAGACACATTGCGATGGACTGAAAATACATATTGCGATGATTTTTTTAAAATCTTTCCGATGACTCTAAGACCTTGAAGTTTATCAACTTGACTCGAGACCTATATTCAATATTGACCGTGACCCATGACCCTTGACCAAACCTGTAATCTACCGTGACCCCAATCCTGACTCTATCCCATAACTCATCAACACCACTCCATCCTTTTATCTCCTCAACACCACTCTATCTACCTCCTAATCCCATCGTCACCTAATCCCATCATCTAGACTCGTAAACCATTGTCTCGAATATCCCATTTTCATGATCTCAATTTGTTAAAACGTTTCTTTTAATCTGTAAAAAGGATTTTTTTTCGTTTAAACAAAATCATTGACCATATCAAATCGACTCATGCTCTTATAAACCTACCTTCGATCATTTATACGATCTTGAAGATGACTTCGATGCATGTCTTCTATTGGGTTCGTCTAATTCGCATATTCAATCAGGATGATAAGGAGATGCGATTGATTTGTTTCTTAGGCCGATTGTGGTTTAATTAGATGATATGGAGATTTGGGAGAAACCCACTTTGCTACTCATCAGAGTGCATAAGGAGGAGATGGATGATGATGATGGTGTTTGGATTGTATCACCAGTTTAGAGAAACTAGGGGGCGGAGTAAAAGATGGAGTGAGATCAGATTAGGGGTTGATGATGGGAGAGTATATAGGGGGTGGATGTTTCGAAGATAAGGGTTGGGGGCCAGTGTGATTAAGTTAATATGGTGAGTTGTATAGGGTTCATTTTTTATATCACATATAAATGTTGACATGACTCTCAACCTACACGTGGCCATATGGGTGGACTTTACAATGTGTGTGTATTTTGGGGTATGATATTTAGGGATTGATTGACATTTATATTTCTCTAATTTCAATGCTCGGGTATTGGATCTGGTTTCATTGATGGACCGGGTATTGCAACAAAACATTGGGCCATGGACTCATATTTTTACAACGCATGTGATTTGGGCCGTGTAAACTTAGTAATATACACACTATTTTTTTTAACACAAATTTTAAATAACTTTTGTGTTTATTAAGTTTACTTCGGTCATCATCGGGACGAGACAACAAGTGACGTGACAAAAAGACGAGACAACGTGATAAAATTTATTTGAGACGAGACCAAGAAAAAATGGGCGATTTTTTTAGTGATTACAGATTTTTTTTGGATCGGGTATTAATTATTTGAAGACGGAGACGAATTTTTTCGAAGGCGTGTACTTATTTTATCCTTGAACAGATAACTTGCCCGTGCTTAATCTTAGAATGACGACTTGTTTATCTGGTTTCCGGGTTCGGGGTGGTTGGTTGTTCATTTTCTACTTTTCATATTACAAGTTTCTTTCACTTCTCTCTCTAAGTTTCTCTCTCTAGAAAAAACATCAACCCTCTTGATTCATAATGATTATCATTGTTCTACAATTGGTATCAAGAGCTATGGGATGAAATAAAGATTGGTTTTGTGTTGTTCATACTTTTTTAAGTGTGTTCATGTGTTTTTGATTGACTTTTCCAAAAGTTACAAAACTTTTTCGTGTTCTTTGATTCCAAGTGATCTACGTATCTTCTAAATAGTTCTAGTAACGATTTGGTGATATTCGTTTGGTTAGATTCACGTTTTTCAAGGTAAAAATCCTTTCTTTCTTGGTGATCTCAAGTCTCAGACTGTTTTTTAGGGATACGATCTGACTTTGTGTTTGCATAAACCCTGGGGGTTTCTACTTGCGATCCTTAGTCACGATCCATTGTTGCGATCATAACTTAGATCCGCGCTACGATCCACCATTACGATCACGTAGTACGATCTATAGGTACGATCCACCATTACGATCAAGAATCCGTTGCTTAGTACGATCCATCAGCACGATCCAAAGTATGATCTATACTTCGATTGCTTAGTACGATCAGGTCGCTACAATCCGGGTAAGATCACGTTCGCTATGATCAGGGTACGATCAGTCTCGCTACGATCAGGGTACGATCAGTCTCACTACGATCAGGGTACGGTCAGTCTCACTACGATCAGGGTACGATCAGGATAGGGGAGTACGATAGCTCACTAGGATAGGGGAGTACGATCGCAACACGATCTGGGAGTCCGATTAGAGTATGATCAGCCATAGTTTTTCAACACTTAGAGGATTTTCCATCTTTGTTTTTATTTGGAGACATTAGAAAAAAAACACAATCAAAAGATCTTAATATCTTTAGTTAAACAACATTAAAACACATAATCTTATTTCATTGCTCGATCATATTTGATAATCTTGTTTCAAGGGATCACAAAATGAATACACATTCACATATGCCGACAATGACCTCTCTTACCGATATCTCAATCATTTCGGGTACCGATACTCGCCCACCTTTGCTCATCAAAGATTTATTTGAATCATGGCAAAGTCGCATGAGAACGTACATCATGGGCAAACAAAGTGGTCGACTTATGCTACAATCAATTGACAAAGGTCCATTAGATTGGGGAGAGGTTACCGTCAACAATGTGACAAGGGCAAGGGAGTATCATGAGTTAACCGATGCCAACAAAATCATTGTAGATGCCGATGAAAGGGTTGTTCAGACAATTCTTCAAGCCCTTCCACCCGATATCTTTAGAATGGTGAGTGGACATAAAGTGGCCAAGGATCTTTGGGATCGACTTGCGGTTTTGCTACAAGGGACATCTCTCACTAAGCAAGAACGAGAGTGTCAACTGTATGATTTGTTTGATAGGTTCAAATACATTCCAGGGGAGACTCTTCATGATTTTTACTGGCGTTTTACCACCTTGATGAATGACATGAACGTCTATAATCTTAGGATTGAACAGTTTCAGTTAAACACCAAGTTTTTGAACACATTACCCCCTGAATGGAGTCAATATGTCACAGATGTCAAGATGATTCGCGATCTACACAAATCCAATTTAGATCAACTCTATGCCTTCTTACAACAACATGAGAAGCATGTGATCCAAAACCGAATTTCTCAAGGACCTTATCATGAACCAATGGCATTATTGGCAAACCATCCTACACTGTCATACCACAACTCTCAGCTTGGTTTAGGACACAAATCTTCATATCAACTTGTGTATCAAACACCAAGCTTCCCACAGTACTCGATTCTGCCACCGCCGCCTACATCCTATCACCAACCAGCAACATCATCATCACAAGGAGATTCACACCCATTACCTTATGCTTCACACCAGTATTCACCGTATCAACCTCCCACCAACCTTGCTAGTACCTATCCACAACTTGAGGCTCCTCAACCTCATTACTCACAACAAGTCAGTGCTCCAACCAATCAGACTGTAGCTCAAGCAGCACCAGCTTTCTACTGTGAAGATGACATCCCTGTCCCTGAATTTAGACAAGGAGATAGCCCTACTGAAATCCTTGCTCTGATGTCTGCTTATTTAAGTCAAACATTGAACAAACGAGGTTATAGAGGTCCAACAACAACTAACAATCAGTTAAGGAACTCGTCTAACTCTCGACAACAGGCAACAATTCAAGACGGAAGAGTCATGGTGCAACCACTTCAAGGGAGATCGAATTCGTCTACTACTGGTGCACGATCATCCACTACTACTGCTACAAGGGCAAACAGCACTGGTAAAATGAAGGTGGTTATTTGCTACAACTGCAAAGGGGAAGGGCACATGGACCGAGAATGCAAGCAGCCTAAGAGGAAAAGGGAGGACACATGGTTTAAGGAGAAGATTTACCTGGTGAATGCTCAAGCCCAAGGTCGTGAGCTTGATGAAGAAGAATTGGCATTCCTTGCAGATCTGGGAGTAGCGGAAACTGATGGTCTCACAACAGTCATCACCAACAATGCTGCATATCAATGTGATGATTTGGATGCATATGACTCTGATTGTGATGATCTTAACACCGCCAAAGCAGCTCTTATGGCAAACCTTTCACTATATGGAGCTGATACCATTTCTGAGGTACCAAATACTGCTACAGATACTAGTATTGTACCTTATCAAGTTGAGCAAATGTCTGAGTATTCGGAACAGCCTTCGGTGGTTAGTAACTCAATCGACGAGACAAACAATGATAGCAATATCATTGCAAGTCCTCAGACTTTGAGTGAACCACAACCGGGAGCTATTATGACTACCAATTCGTCTGCTCAACCTGATTTGGTTAGGGTCCCGACATCTTTGCTTAGCAGAATGAATAATACGATCCTTGAAACCCTTAATGTTTATCAGACGTTATCGGCCGAGCTTGCTTTGCATAAAGACAAGGTTAACACCTTGGAAATGACTCCTGTGTCCACTACCTTAACCAATCCTGAATTTGATAGGTTTAGGAAAGTTCAAATGGACAATCTGCTAGAAATTGAGAGTTTAAGAGCAAATCTTTTGAATGAACTTAAAGAAAAAGAGTCAGTCGTTACTAATTTTCAACAACTTCAAACGGATTTTGAAATTCTTGAGTCCAAACAGATTGAAATGGAAATTAAGACGTCTGAAAGAATAAAGGAAACGGAACTTAAAGAGTTCAATCTATCGCGTCTTATAGACTTACCACCTAACCCGGGGTATGCAAAGTAAGCGCTTAACCACAACCCACGACTTTATGATGCAACCAAGTTAGGATTGGTATTAGATCCGATTGTGTTCTCAAATGATTCTGAGAGTATGACACCATATGATGAAAAACGGTTAAAATTACTTTCTTCATATCCTGCATATGATTATGCTCAAATGAACGCAAAAAATGCCACAATAGATCTTAGAATTCGTTTTAATATGCAAAAGAGAACTATCCAAACATCCACTTTCATGCCTACTAGAGAATGCCTTAGTATAATTCCTACACTTGTTAACTCAGACCAACCAAAGGAAATTCCTAAGAATCTTCCACCGGTTAGTACGGTAAAGCTCAGCTTGGAAGAGATTGGGCAATACCTTACCGAGTTTGACAAGGTCATTTTGGAATGTACGACTTCAACGGATCAAACCGCTAGAGAATGGGCGTTCGAACACATGAAAATGGTGTTTGAAAAAGAGATCGTTCCGTTTGTGGACCATATTAAACAAGGAGTCTATGATCTAGCGTGTAATTTAAGTTTTGAAATTGGTGAAGTTCAAAAAGTTTTCAATAAAATGGATGATGCTTATGAACAACATTTAATCGAAAAGTAAAAGATTTTATCCGAATATGACCGTTTTTTAGAACACATGGTGTCTCTCGAAGTGATGCAAGTTGTTACTGTTGAATATACTCATGAAATTTCATCTACTGTGAATATTTGTGATGATGTGCATGAATTTGTGAATACTGTTGAACATGTCGATACTGTAGATAATCATTCTTGTCATGAATCCAACGCTGAATTTTTAAAGCTTCAAGATTCGTATAATACACTTTCAAAAAGTTTTAATGAGCTTCAACAACATTCTATATCTCTTGAAATTGAGAATCAATCTAAAAATGAAACTCTTTCAAAACTAAATGATGGTGGCAACTCCGTTGAGACAAGTGATAAGATGATTCAAATGGTTCAGAATCTGGAGGATGAGATGATGAGAATTAAGAGAGAATTACTAGAAACAAAAACGGAACTAGAGGCTGCAGAGACTAAAAATCGTGTCCTAGAAAATAGAATTAATTCTATACTAGGAGAGCGTGAACAAGTAAGGCAGGGTGACTCATAAAATTCTGGTTCAATAGAAGAACGCCTCACTTTTAATGCGACAGAACAAAAGTCATTAATTGACAAACTGAACAGGAAATGTGAGGAATCCTCTGACCTAAAAATTCAGCTCATAGACAAAAACATGGTTATAGCAGAATTAAAGGAGACACTTCAACTCAAAGGACGAGAAAGTGTTGATAATTCAGCTACTGTCTCTGCCTCGACCTCTAGTGCTCCCAAACCCAACCCACGTGTACTATATCGGGATCCAAAATTTAGGAAAAGTCCCACTAAGTTTGCCACATATATGAAAAATGCTTTAGAACATGCTGATCTAGCTAGAGAGATTATTGATGAAATGTGTGAACGCGATCCCACAAGTCATAGCGTATATGAGCTTTTATTAGGTGTGGATCGCGTTCAGGACTGTTTAGCATACTTAGAGTACATTGGGCAACCGATATCTGTACCATCTAAACAACAAACCACCATTGCCATTACTCCATTCAATAAGACCCCAGGAGCTAAGCCCGTTTTAAACACACCCATCAAGGCTAAGTCAAAATCTGTAACTAATGTTCCCTTGGCTTCTACAGGAGTAACTGTGTCCACTAAGGCTAAAGGATCTCAAGACAAGAAAGATAGGATCAAGCCTTCCACTAATAGGACTGAGAAGAAGAAAGTAGAAGTGCACCCTAGGAATGTTATTTCAGTTTTAAATAAAAAGAATCATGTAGCTAATACAAAAGGTTCTCTTTATGAGTGGAAACCTAAGCAAAATGTGAATTCTAATGCGAAATGTTGGAATTGTAATGAATGCATGTTTTCGTAGCGTCATGATTTATGCCTTATTGATCGCGTGAATGAAATGTATGCTATTAAGAACAATCTTGAATCGATTCCAACAGGGAAGAAGTTCACCCAAGTTGGGTGGCAATGGAAACCCACTGGTAGGACCTTTACTGCTAATGGAACTAACTGCCCTTTAACTAGGATCACATCCACGGAAGTTAGGTCTAAGCGTCCTTTAAATAGGAACACTAGCACTAAGAAATGGAAAAAGCGCCCTTTAACTAGGTCTGCCCCCACTATTGTGCCTATCAGTGGTAATGTCCCCAGTCAAAAAGTACCTCAGAATACTAGACAACTAGAATCTAAGCCAACCACTAGTAAGAAAATCTGGAAGCCTAAAGTTTCGTCTGATAGCAAATCTAAGATAGTTATATCTGTACCTGCTAACTCAGAAGAACAATTAGAATCCGATACATCGTCTGTGTTTGGTAATATTTTCAGGTCGTCCAAATTATTCTTTGGTATTTGGACTCGGGGTGCTCCAAACATATGACTAGAGACCGCTCGATGCTCCGAAATTTCGTCAGCAAGTTTCTAGGAACGGTTAAATTCGGCAACGACCATATTGCAAAGATTATGGGTTACGGTGAATACCAAATTGGGAATGTCACGATTTCAAGGGTTTATTATGTGGAGGGACTTGGTCACAATCTATTCTAAGTAGGACAATTTTGCGATTCAAACCTTGAAGTGGCCTTTTGACAACATACTTGCTTCATTCGCGATCTTGCAGGCAATGATTTGTTAAAGGGTTCTCGAGGGGATAATCTCTATACTTTGTCTATTCAAAACATGATGTCCGCCTCTCCTGTTTGCCTACTCTCCAAAGCATCTAAGACCAAGTCATGGTTGTGGCATCGACGGTTATCTCATCTTAACTTTGATGCTATTAACCATTTGGCTAGAAACAAACTTGTTCGTGGTCTTCCAAAACTTAAGTTCGACAAGGATCACTTATGTTCCGCGTGTTCATTGGGGAAAAGCACCAAGAAATCTTATAAACATAAAGCAGAAGACACCAACCAAGAACCACTGTATCTTTTGCACATGGATCTTTGCGGGCCAATGCGTACGGCTAGTGTGAGTGGTAGAAAATACATCCTCGTTATAGTGGATGATTTATCAAGGTTTACATGGGTAAAATTTTTAGCATCCAAGGATCAAGCACCAGAGTATATCATTACTTTCTTAAAGATGATCCAAGTACGTCGTAATGCTACTGTTCGCCGCATTCGGACTGATAACAGCACTGAGTTCGTTAATCAGACTCTTCGAAATTATTATGAAAAGGTTGGTATTTCTCATGAAACATCCGTGGCTCGCACTCCACAACAAAATGGTGTCGTTGAAAGACGTAACCGTACACTTATGGAAGCTGCTCGAACTATGTTGATTTATGCGAATGCTCCTTTATTCTTATGGGCTGAAGTAGTGGCAACCGCATGTTATACCCAAAACCGCTCCATCATTCGCAAACGTCATGGTAAAACTCCATATGAGCTACTTCATGGACACAAACCCGATATTTCATATCTTCATGTGTTTGGTGCACTTTGCTATCCAAATACAAATAGTGAGAATCTGGGAAAACTTCAACCGAAGGCTGATATTGGAATTTTCATTGGCTACTCGCCTACAAAGAAAGCTTACCGAATTTATAACCGTCGTCTTGGCAAGATTGTAGAAACTTTGGATGTCGATTTTGATGAGCTGACAGCGATGGCTTCTGAGCAACACAACTCTGAACCCGCATTACACGATATGGGAACCAGTACAATCAATTCCGGATTAACTCCCAACAATCCTACTTCTCCATCATTTATACCACCAACAAGGTCCGAGTGGGATAAGTTATTTCAACCTATGTTTGATGAACTCTTTGATCCACCGAGTAATGATTCTCCAGCACCTGTAGCAGTAGCTCCGATTCCCGAAGTTGTTGCTCAAGATAACAGAAATCTATCCGAGGCATCTACTGTTACTCTTGAACAAGATGTTCCATCCCCCACCAATTCACAAACAACACCTGAATCTTCATCCCCACTCGTTCCTAATGATGTTGAAGAGGATCTCTATGATCACGATTTAGAATATGCTCACTTACAAGAGCTTCCCTTCTTTGGTTCACATATACCTGAAGACCCTACCGGTGCGTCTACCTCAGAGGAAGCTCCTGCAATAGTTCACTCCCGACCACCACGGATTGAAACTCACAACACTAAATGGACAAAGGATCACCTAATCCGCAATATTATTGGTGACATCGATCGACTAGTCTTAACACGACATCAACTCCAAGAACATGCATTATATTGCTATTTTGATGCATTTCTTTCAGACACTGAACCTAAAAACTGGCAACAAGCCATGACCAAATCATCATGGATTGAAGCCATGCAAGAGGAACTTAATGAATTCCAACGTCTTGAAGTGTGGGAATTAGTTCCGTTACCCAGCAACGTTGAAATCTTGACATTGTTGTGGGTATACAAGGTTAAACTCGATGAGTTAGGTAGTGTGCTGAAAAACAAAGCTAGATTGGTTGCTAGAGGTTACAAACAAGCTTTGGGTATTGATTTTGAAGAATCCTTTGCTCCTGTTGCAGGCAATTAGACTATTCCTTGATTATGCTGCTCACATGAATATGATCGTCTACCAAATGGATGTTAAGACGACATTTCTCAATGGCGAATTAAGGGAAGATGTCTATGTAAGCCAGCCGAATGGATTCGTCAATTCAGAGTATCCTAATCATGTGTACAAGCTCAAGAAGGCTCTTTACAGGTTGAAACAAGCTCCACGCGCGTGGTACGATCTCTTATCGTCGTATCTCATCTCCAAAGGCTTCTCCAAAGGCAAAGTGGACCCAACATTATTCATTCTCAAGGAGGACAACGACATGATACTGGTACAAATGTATGTTGATGATATAATAGTTGCTGCTACTAATCAACGATTGTCTGAGCGTTTTGAGAAAATTATGTCCACACGCTTTAAGATGTCGATGATGGGAAAAATTTCATTTTTCTTAGGGTTGCAAATTTCTCAGAATCCCAGAGGCATCTTTATTAATCAATACAAATTTGCTCTTGAATCATTAAAGAAATATCATTTTGAAAACTGTGACCCCGTGGATACTCAAATGGTGGAGAGATCCAAGTTAGATGAAGATAAGGAAGGGATAGTTGTCGATCCTAGACTTTACCGTGGAATTATCGGCACCCTTCTCTATCTGACTGCTAGCAGGCCTGATTTGCAATTTGCTATAGGCATGTGTGCCCGGTATCAGGCTGGGCCTACCGAAAAGCACTTACATGTTGTGAAAAGGATCTTTCGGTATCTAAAATGAATACTTCATCGTGGTCTGTGGTATCCGAAGGATTCCTCTATTGCACTAATTTCATATGCAGATGCGGATTATGCCGGGTGTCAAGATACCAGACGTAGCACTTCTGGCAGTGTGCTACTTCTTGGAGATAGACTTGTTAGTTGGGCATCAAAAAGACAGAAAAGCGCTGCGATATCAAGTACGGAAGCTGAATACATCGCTATGTCCGGTTGTTATGCTCAAGTTCTTTGGATGAGATCACAATTGAATGACTACGGTCTTGGATTCAACAAAAACCCGATGTACTGTGATAACAAAAGTGCAATCGCTCTGTGCTGCAACTACGTTCAACATTTTCGAGCAAAGCACATTGATATCCGCTACCACTTCATCAAGGAGCAAGTGGAAAATGGAGTGACTGAACTGTACTTCGTTAACACTGAGTATCAGCTGGCTGATATATTCACAAAGGCCTTAGATCGAGGACGTATCGAGTTTTTGATCGAAAAGCTAGGCATGAAATCATTCTCACCAGCGACACTTAAGGAGTTGGCAGAAGAATCTGAAGAATAGTAGTGGTAAACTATTCTCGAGTATCCTTTGATCGTGATCTTGTATATTATAGTATATATTTAAACCAACAAAAGAAAAATACAAAAATATAAAACATAGAAAAACCATAAAAAATATAAAACATAGAAAATCCATAAAAAATATAAAATCAAGAAAATCCAAAAATATTTCTCGTTTTCAAATCGGGCATGTCTTTTAGTACGGTAATATTTATGGCTTTAGAAATGTCGATTAATATTGACACGGCGCCATAAATAGAGTCCGTATAAAAGTTTTACAAGTTTTAAAACATGCCCATTATGGCTTGTAGTTATTTCAGACTGCAACCCGCTTTTCGCATTAAAGTCACGTATTTCTTTTGAAAATGTTGGCTCACAACGGGAATTAATTTTCTCGGGAAAGGTTTACTTTAAAACCTTGAAAGGGACCAAGTTTACTTTATAACTTGGTCTAACACAAATTTGTGTACGTATCAGTGCACTTATTTTGTCTAAATAAGAGAAATCTTATTGCCACCAGAATCGTTCTTAAAATCACTCAAACCGGAAAAGTCTTCTCGTATATTTGTTCTTCTAAAAACAATGACTACAAATCTTTAAATAGAAAACGGGTCTATGTTTAGGGGGGAGCAAATATTATATTGCTTTTGGAATTAAAATTCATCTTCAAAAAGGATTTTCAGAAATTATAAACTGGCCATTCTCATCTCTATATGCTTTGTTATTTTATGTGGCTTGAGGTATTGCCTGTTTGCAATTAAGCTTTAGGAGTTTGTTGTCGTGTTTGCTTTCTAAGATAAGACGTTACAGGTTTAGGTGTTAGCTATTTCACGTGTTGTTACATGTGTTGGTTAAACATCTTACACCTTGGGGGAACACAATTGCACACTTGCAACTAAGGGGGGGGGGGGGGGGACCAAATTGCAATTTATTACAACATGGTTTGACCACAGTCAAATAAATATCCCACCCCCCTCGTTTGTCTGTCTTCACAGAAACTCCAAACACATACTTCCGCCATTGTTATTGCTTCATACCTCATCTTATCGTGCCTTTTGTTTATCTCTGATCTAGGTATAACTATATTCATCTGTGCTTATGTTTTTTAGATGTTTATATCTCATGCTCATATCATTAACTCAAACAAATATCCATACGAATCTGAACCAATTTAGGGTTTCTTGATGATTGAATAAAATGAGTTTTTTTAGAGCTGGGATGTGTTCATATTGCCTAGATATACATTCGTTATTAACAGGTTGGCTTATAACATCGTCCTTGTCCCGTAATCGCTCACTTAAGATTTACCTCGGTTCTATCACCAAGAATGCGATCTACGGCTACGATCCATTCTCATCGCATTGATTGCGATGACTTTACTACGATCCACTCGCTGCGATGCATCATTACCATGGGCCTGTTGCGATGGTCCATTGTGATGGATCGTTGCGATGGTTCATTGCGATGGATCGTTGCGATGGTCCATTGCGATGGATCGTTGCGATGGTCTGTTGCGATGGATCGTTGCGATGGTCCGTTGCAATGGATCGATGCGATGGGTCTGTTACGATGGCACCAATGCGATGGTTCAGTACGATCGCTCCAATGCTATGAGTAGGATGCGATGGGTAGGATGCGATGGGTAGGATGTGATGGGTAGGATGCGATGGGTAGGATGCGACGGGTAGGATACGATGGGTAGGATGCGATGGGTAGAGTGCGATGGGTTGGCACGATAGATCTAGTTCGATGGATATAATACAATGAGTTCACTACGATAGGTACAATACGATGCATTGTTTCAATGGACAAAATTTGCAAGTTTGTTAAAACATGTTAAGCACTATAGTGACTTTAGTTTTGCAATGCATCTGCTTTGAATATCTTTTAGCTTGTGATATAGGTCTATATTGTTGTTACAATTGTTATGCTGGTTATGGACTTTAAGAGTTGTGCATATGCCTAAGACTTTCTTATGATATCTGCCTAGTCTTCACTCCCACTTTATTAGGCTTTAAGTAAATTAGGGCCTTTAAAACGAGACCAAGTCATATTGAAATTGAATAATTTTTATCTCATAAGAATACTTGAACGGTTTCTTATTACAGAAGGTCATCTTATTTAATAAGTTGACTATTCTATAAATAAAAGAGATACAAATTACTTATTCAATGTCTTGTGTTTTGCATCCAGGCCATGGAAGACAATGTTTCATCGTTGTCTAACCCTGTGTTCAAGCCTACTAAAATCTGGGTTGAAGTTACTCCTAAAATTACTGAAGTAGTGGTTGAAACTGAACCAAAGCCTACTAAAGTTGTGGTTGAAATCACACCAAGACTAATTGAGGTTGTGGTTGAAACCAAACCTAAACCTACTGAAGTTCTGGTTATGACAACCAAGAAATCCAAATATTTCAAGTAACTTATGCTAGGTTGTGACTTCATTAGAATAAATTGTCTTTGGCATATCTCTCTATTGTAGATGTGATTCTGCATGTATGAACTTTGTCCTTATGAACAATGCTTGTATTTTGTTACTCAAACATGTATGGTGACATTTGTTGTGATTTATTTCCAATGTTTAGGATTTACATAGTTTATGATATATATATATATATATATATATATATATATATATATATATATATATATATATATATATATATATATATCAAGTATGCTTGTGTTAATCTAAAAGCAGGAAAATGTCGATAACCGAAGAAGAACAAAAACAATTAGATCTTATCCTTGTTCCACTTAATGATCGAATGCAACATGCACCAAACAATTTTCGTCTGAGAGACGATTTTGATCCTTCTTTGGTGGCATTCAAAATCGCAACAGATATCCTAGATTGTTCACCAATAAAGGATGCATTACGTGTCACTGCATCGGTTCCTGACGTATACATGCATGAATTTCGGGCAACTGCCTCAATCACACAAGCAAAGCAATTGTCAAAGAAGATAATCTCCTTTACTCTGAACAACAAAGCCTTGACATTTGACCTGCGTCAGTTTAGGCAACTATTTAAGCGTCCAAAGCTTGCAAAAGGGGAACACTTTGGGCCTGATCCAGATGCAGAAGAACTACTTAGAGTAATCCGAGAATTGAACTATGAGGGTGGAATTATTTTTCTTTCTCAGTTTAACACGTCACATATTGGACAACCTTAGAAAGCAATTGTCATCACTTTAGTAAAGTGCCTTACTTCCAAGATTCGCGGATCAGACGCAATGCGACCCGCTCAGGCAGTTATCTTTTGGGGTCTCTACACCGGATCTAAAGTGGATTATGCTTTACAACTTTGGGAAGAATTTTTTCATCAATTCACAAGTTCCAAGAGAAACGCGGTGCATCTTCCATTTCCAAGGTTCATAAAACTCATTATCAATCACTTCATGAAGAGTGACCCAGATATTGATCATCGCGGGAACTTCTTCTATCATACTCAAGATGATGACGATGTGTTAGACACTATGACTCGGATAACTATCACTTAAAGGGGTTACATTGTTGTACTCAGTGTCACGCGCTTAGTCGACGTGGATAATTTCAAGAGGTGTTGTACTTATAGACTTCTTCAGTGATGCATTAAGTACTTAGAGATTTCTCCACCGTTCTTCATTCAACAATAGTGCAAGCTTAAGTCACAAGATCGAAGGATTTTTATTCAGCTTCATGTTTGATGTATCTGTTTCATTCTATCAGTGGTCACTTCAAATTGCTTTCACGTGGGTTGGTAAAGGTGGCCATGGAGAGTTTATAAGAAGAGATTTTCGATCAACAACTGATTCTCACCGAATATAATTAAGCTTATTTATTATTCTCTTGAGATTTTCAGGTTTATGTGCTTACGATTTATTGATGGTTCCGAGTTTCGAAACCATCAAGGGGGAAGAATAAGACACATCGAACGCACAACGAGTACACGTGATGAACTTCATACCTTCTTTTGATTTGAAGACATTCCGGGATGACATTTGTCATTGCCGTAGAGAAAATCAGTGTTTTAACTCGTGGCGTTATCAATCTCTAAACGGTACACTACTGATTCGATGTTTAATTGTTTGGTTGTTGCAATTATTCATCATCATTATCCTATATGCATTCTCAGGACTTAATTGACTCTGGTGCATCTCCGGAAGAAGATATGTGCATTTCCGAGACTTAATTGACTCTGGTGTTACGATGTCAACTTCATGAATGGGATAAAGTGTCCACTTCAGTATTTGAGCTTCATAATTGGGATTGATTTACTTTCTTCAACTTTGTGGGGGAAGAAATGTCTTGATTCTTTCTGGTATGCATAACTTGAACTCTCAGGGGGAAGAAAAATACAGAAGAATTATTCAAGCGTGAGAAGAGAAGTTGTTGATCTACTTGGTGTGCCCCAAACTTTCAATCCCTCTTAGCAACGTTATCATGTTCTATGATGGGATTCTCTAGTTAGATTCCGCCGTGCGCTTAATTATTCTAAGCTTTATTGAAAGCTTTGAAGTTGCTTACGAGGATTGTCGATTTAGGGGGAAGCTATTCAAAAGCTTCCACATCAAGTTTATGTGGCATGAATTAGGGGGAAGCTAATTCAGAAGCTTCTCCTTAACCAGAAGTGTATGGGTTACTTAGCTCGTGCCGTTACAGTATTTCTTCTACAAGTTACTTTAAAGATGAGTCGTTTTGAAGACGAAGGCCTCAGAAGACATCATCAACATTGAACGCTTCATGAAAGCTCTTGTTCTTAATCGGTATGTACTTGTTAGGAAGAATATTGTAAGGAATTCTACACGTCGTCCCATGGGGGAATATTGTTGGAAACTCACTTTATGTGATGACATTTAAGAATTCCCATTAGTTATCATAGTCACACACGCTTAGACTAGACTAGGTTCAATGTATAGTTTAAGGTGCGTGTGTGACTATATATACCCCTCCTTAGCTTCCAAGGAGGGGTGTTGCTTGTGTTTCATTTTCACTTTTATTACATTTTCTTTCTTTCACACAACCACCCTCTCCCTCTAAGCTTTAACAATGGCTTCCACCACTATATTCCACCATATTAGACCACCGGATCATATATAGCAAATCCTCATTTACAATTCTTTTTCGCCTTAAATGCTTACCAATACGTCATAACTAGCACCTTGTTGTGATTGTTCCAGTGCTGACTTAAGTACTTGGTCAGCATTCATCTGCATTCACAATCTTTCTCCATCTTTCCTAAGGACTACTATTTCTAGCTATGGAATGTCCTTGGGAAGATTCCTCCGGTTCTAGAGGAATCATTGGACTTTAATCTAACCTACCATCCTTATGTCACCACAATCTTCACCGTCGTGAATAGAGATGTTTTGGGTAAGTTTATGTCACCATGAAATCCATTTTGATATCCAAATGCATTTTGCTCCCCCTTAACACATGCCACAATATTTGAAAACATTTCGCACATGTCGTGATGAGCCATCACATTAAGTCAAACCATTATTGATCTCAATATTAAATCAAATTTTCTCCCGCATATTAAAAATATTAACCCAGTCGATGTTTTTAATATCAATTGATTTAATAGCATTGTAAGAAAATTTGGGAAGGAAAATGCAAATCCAATTATCTACATGATTTTCACAAGCTCCCCCTCAAATTAATGAGAGTGTACTTGAAACATAAATTAAATACCTTTTAAACACAAGTATAAGGTACTTATCACGTGCAAAGATCATATATAAGAATGTATTCACAAGATTAGCAATTTACGAGGTTGGACCTGAATGATGGAGAACATCATATGAAAGAATCACATGGTTCTTGTTCACGGATGTTGGTCGCCTCGTCACGTCTGAAGTTATCTCTTGACTCCATGTGTGCGATTGATATCGTTGTCTTGACACCAATATGTGAACTTGGCACTTTCGGCGTCAAAGATTCTGAATGCTGGACAATTGCTCCCCCTCAATTATTGACCCGTGTTCTATTGAAAGAGTTGTAGTCGCCGTTTGAGTAGTCGCATCGTCGAGTATGTAGATATCAGTTGTAAATTGCTATGATTGGTGGAGATGATAACTTCATAAAAACAAGATTTATAATTGTTTTAACCAATTAATGCACTGACACGTACATATATTCGTGTTAGATTGTGTTATTACGTAAACACAATCCCTTACATGGTTATAAAGTAAACCATGACCGAGAAAATTAATTCCCGTTGTGGAGTCCAAGCTTACCGGTGAAATGCTTGACTTGAGTATGAAACGCGGGTTACTATCGAAAATAATAGCAAGCCATTTTGAGCATGTTTTAAAACATTTGAACTTCTGCTCGAACTTTATTTACAACGCCGTGTCATTATTGAATGACATTTATAGTATCGTAAATATTATCGATTCCAGAAGACATGCTCTTTATATCAAAACATTTTTGAACACATAATTTTGAAAGATTTAGAAAAACCTTTTGAGAAATTCTCGAAAAAATTGTGTTCAACGTTTTGAAAACCAATTACTTGAGCTTAAGATGTTGAATATCTTACAAAACGAGCTCAAGTACGAGAAGTTGTAAACTTCCCATTGTGAGGATAAGTTTATCATCGGCGATAAACTTTCCTTTTAACTGAAGAGCAAGTTCTAAGCTGACATTTACTTAGAAGTCATTTTCATGATCTTGAAAAACGTTTGAATGTTTTAACGTAAAGCTCATGACCGAGAAAGATGAATTTTTTGTTATGAGGAAAAGTTCTCTTATTTAAAAGATACACTTTCCTTTCTGAGCTTAAAACTTGGAATGTCTTAATACAAGCTCATGACCGAGAAAGATGAATTTCCCGTTAAGAAGAAAAGTTATCATTAAAGATAAGCTTTCCTAAAAGTGAAGTCCGAGTTACAATCTGATATTTAACGGTAAGTCATTGTGCATGAGCTTTAAAAACTTTGAATGATTTTAATATAAGCTCATGCCCGATAAAAATTAATTTCTCGTTGTAAGGATAAGTTTATCATCGGCGATAAACTTTCCTTTCTTTGAAGTCCGGGGCATAATCTGAAATGTGATTATACGCCATTTACACGAGCTTAAAACTTTTGAATAGTTTTAATGTAAGCTCGTGTCCGAGAAAATTTAATTTCTCGTTATTGAGGATAAGTTTATCATCAGCGATAAACTTTCCTTTCTTAGAATCACGGGTTATAATTTGACATGTGACTGCAAGCCGTTGTGCATGAGCTTAAACTTTCCTTTCTCTAAAGATCGGGTCATCGTCTGAAATTTAACAATGAACTTACACGAGCTTAAAACCTTTGAATGGTTTTAAAGTAAGCCCGTGTCCGAGAAAATTTAATTTCTCGTTAATGAGGATAAGTTTATCATCGACGATAAACTTTCCTTTATGTGAAGATCGGTTCATCGTTTGACATTTAATGATTAGCCTTGTACACGAGCTTAAAACTTTTGAATAGTCTTAATATTAGCTCGTGACCGAGAAAATTTAATTTCTCGTTTTAAGGGTAAGTTATCGTTGACGATATAAACTTCCCTTTCTCTAAAGTTCGGGTCATCGTCTGTCATTTAACGAGGAGCCATATACACGAGCTTAAAACTTTTGAATAGTTTTAAATTCAGCTCGTGTCCGAGAAAAATTAATTTCTCGTTTTGAGGGTAAGTTATCGTTGACGAGATAAACTTCCCTTTCTCTGAAGTTCGGGTCACATACTGTGATTTGAATGTAAGCCAAGGTGCATGAGCTTAAAACTTGGAATGTTTTTGATATAAGCTCATGCCCGAGAAAAATTAATTTCTCGTTTGTGAGAATAAGTTTATCATCGATGATAAACTTTCCTTTCTTTGATGAACGGGTCACAGACTGTGATTTGTCTATAAGCCTTTGATATATTGTAAGCTTAACTGCAAATCCCCTGAGGCAATTGTTTCTCTGATATCAGCTTCTTCAGTAACAAAACTCTGAGAGTGTCCTTAGTTGACGGTATATAAAGTTCGGACTGGTTTGTTTTTGTTGATCCTTGATTTTGGTACCTGCATTCTCATTTGAAGTTTGTATGCTTTTATATGGGTTAGAGATATCTATCTTAGAATCCTACAGGGATTCACAGTTTTCTTTTCTTGTGCCAAAGATGACCTGAGGGGATGATTCACTTGTCTTAGTTTTCATACGTTTCCTTTTGTAGAAAAACTTAAGTTCAGGCTTAAGTGATGTATCATCCTTTGCAATTTCCTCCCTAGTAGTCTTAGTAGAATCAGAGACTATCCTAGTTAAAGGGCACTCATTTCCTACAACAGTGAAAGTTCTACCAGTGGGGCGCCACATTTTACCAATGGGTTTGATTTTAGCTACCCATCGGGATTTAAGTCTAGCACGGGAGTTCATCTCATTCTATAATTTCTTGACACAAGAATCATGATTGGCTTTAAAGACACGTTTCCTACATGTTTTACAAGTAGCATATTTAATGTTCGAGTAAGATCTAGAATTCCTAGAAGATTGATTGATGCTCCTAGGATATGACATGCTACGGTTAGCAGTGTTGGGTAATCTAGAAGACATCTGACTAGGTTTAAAATTCCTCTATCTTACTTGTGACTTGTGAATAGCTTCCCTGTAAAACCCGAATGCTTTTACCATGAATAGTACTGATGAGACTGCTTTTATACATAGTCTCATCGTCCAAATTGGGCTTAAAACGCTTAAAATATCATTAAAACTGCCAAATATATGCTCGTGTTTGTTGCTTGTGTATTTTAGGTACGGATATTAAGGAAATGACAAAAAGATCACAACAATCAATCAAAAACGAACACGGGAAACAAATCCGCACAATGAACCGGACCCGAATCATGAATTTCCAAAATGACCTTGAAGTTTGAAGATTATACAAGTTTGGTCCCTCAAGAATTGAAGACTTGTCAATTTATACCCTTGCAAATCTCATTTATTGCATTTGGGTCCCTAAATTATCAAGAAATTACAACTGTAGCCCTTGGAGAATGAAGAAATTACAAAAGAAGTCCTTGTTTTAAGTTTGAAAACATGATGTGCCGAATTTGACAAGTGTTCCAAACTTGTTAACAAAGGAATTCAAGTTTTTTTTGCTGTTTATTGCTAAGTGAACAAATTATGAAAACCAAGGGACTACATCTGCCCAGACAATAAACCTCCCTCCACCACTCCCTATTCGACACATCACCCAAACTTGCCACTTCACCCACCCACGTAAGATTCCACTACCCAGTCTATTTAATTGTTAATTAGTTTCAAACTGACTAATTAATAATTAAATTAGGCGGCAAACACCTCTCCCCCATTCCTAAACAGATCTAAACCCATGTGTTCATCACATAAACCCTAAAAATCCATATCCCTTAATTCTGAAAATTGAAGCCTAATCCTTTCCAGATCTTTAATTACCCTTACCCTCATCCCAACCCCACCTCAAACTAAAACCCTACATCACCCAACAAACCCACATGGGGTTCCCCTGCTACGTCACTATCACATAATACCCCAAATGCAGACAAGATGTGTGGCTAGATGATAGTCCTTGGTCCCCAAGCTCAAATTAACGTCCTAGATCACTTTAGCAAGGCTGGCAACATATGAAAAGAAGACAAGGATCACATGTTGCTGATTGACCAAGAATTCCAAGGGCATTTCAGGAAATCCCTTAGCTAGGGTTTTAGCTTTTGAATATTTTATTTGGTTTCTAGATTAATCTATTAGCTAGTATAAATGGGACGGATTGTGCCCCATTTACCTTGTTCCAGATTTTTTTCTCAAAGTTTATGTAATCCCTTTTTAAGTAATGCAAAGTTTGGTATTTTCATAAAGTGATTTGTAATTCCTTTTGGTTATTAAAAGTTGGTATTAAATGAGCAAAAAAATCTGAGTTCCAAATTAATCTTGTGAGTTATTTGTGTGTTAATGTTTTCAAAGAAGGAAAAATCTATATTTTTTGAAAAATTAGTTTTTTGAAGGTTCAAATTTTTCATAAGCTATAAGCTCATAAGCCTGCTTATTTATTAAGCTAGGCTCATCAGCTTATGCTTTTGTTTGCTTCACTTGTTTGTTGAGTGTGCAGGTAACAAGAAGGAAACAAGTTTCCTTTCTTATCAATTTCTTTTCCATCTTTTTGTACCAAGTACTCTCCATACCAGCACCCAAAAGGATCTGAACAAGCCCGGGCTTGTTTGGAGGTGGCTTTTCAGCCATTGTGGGACCTGGATGTGGGTCCCACAAGGTAACCTTGCTTGAACCTTGTTTTCAATTTTCAATCTGTGACTTATGTGATTTGATGAAAATTCCTGAAATCTGTTTAAATGCTAGATAATATGTTGGTTCATGTTTGTTTTGATGTTATATGCATGTTAGATTGAGTTACAATTGATTTCGATTGAGTTTGTTTTGATTTTGTTTAAAAAAAAGTGAATTCTGAAAAATTAAGGGGTGTTTGGATTAGGGTTTTAAGGGAAGTTCTTGCTAAGCTTTTGGTTCAAAACCTGCTAGAACACACTTGTACTGATAGGTTTGGTTCATTTACAACTTAGGATTTCAGTATTGATAGGTTTTAAAGCTTTTTGCATGTTCATGATTAGATAATACTAGCTCAAATCAGCAAACCTATTTTTCTGATTATTTTCAGTGAATTTGACCATTAGATCTTGAAAGCTGCTAGATATTAGGTCCATTAAGGATTGTGTATAGCTTGTATGTCATTTGGTTGATTATTGTGCTAGATTTGAAGCTTTGAAATTCATTTTTGTGCAAGTAAACAAGTCAACTGTTCATCAGACCTATATAAGCCTAATCAGTAACTTCTTGTGCTTATTTTGCTTAATTTTTGTGAAAGACTTGTGTGTTTTTGTGCATAATCTGACTCCCTACACTCCACTGAGTGTAGGGGTGCCTTGTTGTCCAAAGATAAGCTCAATATAAGCTTTCCTAAGCTTATAGGTCAACTGACCTTGGAATTACACTAACAGTGGGAAAAAGTTCCCCCTGCTTGCACAATTGTTACCACTGCTAAGCTAAAAGACAAAACCAGTCACATGTCACTTTCAGAAAGTTGTATTTTTTGTCTTTAGTGCACTTAATTAGGAATTAGGTTTTGAAATTTGTTTTATTATTTTTCTAATTTAATTTATGATTTTTCAGTTTAATTAGTTTTTTGTTACTATTCATTTAATATTTTTAGGTTTAATTGCATTTTTAAATACTTTTTAATATTCTGTTTTTTGTCTTTTAGTGTAAAAAATTAATATTTTTAGATTTCAAAAATTTTATTAGAATTAGAAAAGTAATTTAAGATTTTTAGTTTAAAAAGTTTTTACTGTTCACTTTTTATTTATTTTTTAGAATTAATTTAGTTTAATTAGGGTTTTTATTATAACTGTTTTTGTCTTTTAGTGAAAAATTTTATATTTTTCAAACTTTTTCATTTTTCTACTGTTCTTTAGAGTAATTTAGGATTTTTAAAATTGTCAAATTATTTTTAGCATTATTTTATTATTTTTTATGATTATTTTAGTTTAAAAATAGTTTTTAGCCTTTAAAAAATACAAAAATAGTTTTTAAAATTTAGGAAAAATACTTTTTAGTCTTTAGATAATATAGGTAAGTTATTTGTTCAATAAAATAATATTTTGGACATTTTGTTAATTATATTTAATTTTAGGGGTTTAATTAGCATTTAAAATTGAATATTTAATTAATAAAAGGTTTTAAAATATTTTTATTGGACTTTTATTCTTATTTATATTATTTTAGACTTAGTTTAGCTTTTAATTAATTTTTGGTTTAAAATTTTTAATTTATAGCTTTTTACGGTTTTACGTGAACGGCTTTTTCGTCTTAGATTAATCCGTCTTCGTAACCGTCTTTCTCTTCTAATCTCATTTCTATTTTCTTTTTCTCAATATAATCACAAACCATTAATCAATTCATTACACAACGCACTAGCCTCCTTGGGAAACGAACTTGAACTTATTTGGTCATTAGTGCTCGGTTTTCCTAAACCGACACTTAACGCTTACCACTATTTTGGTACTCTTTTCCTAAAGGGTAGTAAATTCACTACATCAATTTTGGCGCCGCTGCCGGGGAGGCGTGTTGTGTTTTGATTTGAACAATTTTTGTTTTTATATATAGCCATAATAGTATTTGTATTAGTAGCACTCTACTAATACATATTATCGGTTTTTGTTTTTTGTGTGAATACTATTACTATATTATATACGTAGAACAATAAATTCACAAGTACTCCAAATACGTGAGAAATCACAACCTTGACTTGGGAGGTCATTACCCAATCATTGTATTCGAATCTCAAACCAAAGAAAAATGGCAAAAATAGATAAATACTTTCGTGAAGCTCGATTTTGAAAATACAAACTATAAGGTGGGTATAAGGCGGATATTATAAAATATATCCTAAGGAAAAAGGCTCTTAAGTGCTTTGCGCCGCCTCGTTTCCCCGCTTGCTTGTGAGTTTTTGATTTTGAAAGCTAATCGAGGATTTTGCTGCCCAAAGTATTATTACATATCATATATATTTTCTTGGTTTCATTTGATTAAACCCTCTTGAACGATTTGGTGTTCCACCATCGTTCTAAAGTCATCGAAGGCGTTCACTTCACGTGATCATTTTCATTCCTTGAGGCTTCTTTAATCAAGAGATTTGATTAAGGAGGATATTTGTAGATTTTTGTCTACCTAATACAATTCCAAAATCCAAAAAAGTAAAAACAATCAAAAATCCAAAAAAAATTGAAAAAGTTAAAAATACCAAAAAGAATCTTCTTTGCTCGTCCCCTCGTTGTACGTGACGTTTATGCTAACTCGTAATCAAGCAAGACGTGCACGTAAACGAAAGAACAAAACTCCCACTCCTAATCTTTCTAGTGAGGAGTCTCATATTGACGAACCCATTGTAAGAGAAGCACCAACCATGGCGAATCGAACTATGATGGTGTTACTTCAAGCACCCACTGAGGGTTATGGAGAGGCTATTGTGATTCCCGCTATCCTTGCGGAGAATTTTGAGGTGAAAACGGGTTTGTTGTCGATGATCCAAAACAACAAATTCCGTGGTGATGAGAAGGACAATCCACACAACCATATCCGCCAATTCAATCGTCTTACCGCCACTTGCAAATTTAAGGATGTCTCGAATGACTCGATTAAGATGATGCTTTTTCCGTATTCCTTAGCGGGGCCCGCTAAAATTTGGTTAGAGAAAGAGCCACCCAATTCTATATTGACGTGGAAGGATCTCGTTTCAAAATTCGTGAACCAATTTTTTCCGCCCTCTAAGACTACGCATTTGAAAAACGAGATTTCAAAGTTTTCACAAGAATGTAATGAAAGTTTTTCAACGGCTTGGAATAGGTTTAAGGAAATGTTACATGAATGTCCTCATCACGGTTTTTCCGACTTGCATCAAATTGACACGTTTTACAATGGACTTAATGATCATGAAAGAGATTATTTAAATGCCGCCGCGGGTGGTAATATTTTGTGTAAAACGGTTGAGGAAGCTTTGGTGATTATTGAAAATAGGTCTAAGGTTTATAGCCCTCGTAACACACCGAGTGTTGCCAAATTGGGTTCATCATCGTCATCCTTGTCTCGTAGCATTAATGCCTTACATGATGAAGCTAATGAGGAAAATCGGTTTTTTGATAAATTTGCTAACCTTATGTCCCATTGGAAAAATCAAGAAGCTTCGAATTCCGCTTCGGTTAAAGCGGTTGCTAAGAGTTGTTTGTCTTGTGGTGGAGCTCATGATCTTTCCGAGTGCATTACCGCGGATGGTAACACTTCGAGTGCTTATGTAGCAACGGGAACTTATAACCAAAACGGTCAAGGTTCCCGCCAAAATCAAGCTCCACCAAATCAAAATGCTAATAACTATCGAAACAACAATCAAGGTGCTAATTATCAAGGCAATCAACGTAACTACAACAAGGGTAATTATCAAAGTGGAAATGGGCAAATTTCAAACCAAAACCAAAACCGTGATTTTCAAACTACCACACAAGGTTTTCAAAATGATCACACCAAAAATCATCAAGGAGAATTTTTGAATTATCCAAAAGCAAACGATGCTAAGTTTGACAATATGCAACGTGAAATGGTTAGCTTAAGATCCGAGTTGAAAAACGAGCTTAAAAACAAACTTGCTAATGAACTTAAGACTCATGCTAATAAAATGGAAGGAAATGTTAAACGACTCCAACAAAATCAACAAAAAATGGAGCAAGGTCAACATGAGATTAAGCAAGAATTGTTAAAAGCGGATGCTAGGCAATCTAAGTTTGAAGACCGAATGGGAAAAATGTTTGAAGCTATCATGTGTAAACCTTCTTCTTTGGGTGGTCTTCCTAGTGATACCATCGTGAACCCGAAAGGAGAATTAAAGGTTATTACTACTCGGAGTGGTAAAACTTTCAAAGAACCCACTTCTCGTCCAAGTACTTCTATGGAGAAGGAAAAAGAGAAAGAAACCGAGGTGGTGGTAGAAAAGGAGCAAATTCCAAGCCCACGAAGTACCGCTCAAACCACACCTACGGTTGAACCAATACCAATAGTGGAACCCGATATTCCAAGGCCGATGCCTATGCCCCAACCCACACCACCCTTACCTAACCCTTCAAGACGAGACAAGGAAAAGGCACAAGAACGAAATAATTATCAATTTGAACTTTTTATGAAAATGTTTCGTGACTTGCATTTTAATATAAGTTTTGCCGACGCCTTGGTCATGATGCCTCGATTTGCCGCGAACTTCAAAAGTATGTTGAATAACAAAGAGAAATTGCAAAAATCGTCTAGTTGTTCATCGGTTTTTCTTAGCCGCATACCTCAAAAAGTCGGCGATCCCGACAAGTTTTTAATCCCATGTGCTATACAAGACATGGAGGAATGCTACGCCTTGGCCGATCTTGGTGCTAGTATTAATTTGATGCCTCTTGAGATTTTTAAGTCGCTCAATCTTCCCAATCTCACTCCTTCAAGAATGTCAATCGAGATGGCCGATCATTCTACGATTCTAGCTTGTGGAGTAGCCGAGGACGTCTTCGTGAAAGTTGGAAAGTTCTACTATCCCGTAGACTTTATTGTTGTTGACATTCCCATCGATCCTAAAGTTCCTCTAATTTTAGGTCGATCATTTTTGGATACCTCAAGGGCACTTATCGATGTGCATGCTAGGAAAATCACTCTTCGTTTCATCATAAATGCAACTCAAAACTCCACACTTTCTCATGTGTATTCTATCACGTCTTTGAACAATGTTAGTCCCATCAAAAACATTTGCAAAAAGATTTCAAAAAGAGTTTTAGGAGTTGATGATAAAAACGATTTTCCATCCCCTCCGCCGGTGGAGGTTAAGAGTGTTAAGCCTACGATTCCAATCACGAATGATTCTTCGGATGATGAATATGTTGATCCCGATGGGGAAGTTTTCTTTGTTGACAAACTTTTTGAGAACTTACCACCACCTTTACCAAAACGGTTTTCAAATGTGAGAATTTTTAGTGTGACTAATATTACTTTAGAAACACCAAATATTTTTGACATAATTAAGTCGGGTTTTCATAAGGAGAGTTTAAAAGATGAAAAAGGAAAAGATTTTGAATTAGATTTAAAAGATTTTTCTACAACTCTAACTCCGTCATCACCACGTGTATTGAGTGCTACAAGCTCGTCTTCTCCTTTTGACGATGCTTTGTGTGGACCTAGTGTGGGGGTTCCCTCCCCTTTCTCCACCGAGGACGAGATATTTGATCCCGGAATTGCTTATAAAGGGAAATCTCGGTCTTCCACCGATGCAATAAATGTAAAATCTTTCTATTTGATTGGTGCGAGTCTACCTCGAGTAGCTCATGGTTTTTGTGACTTACCTATTGTCCCACCCTTCTATTTCTTCTCATCTATTTTCTTTAAACCCTTTGGGTTTGTGTTGACACATGATGAAGTGGCGTTGATTTGTTTTTCCAATGAAAACGAGAATGCCATCTTCGATCCCGGTATTTTGCACCATCAAAGGACTTAGTCCTTAATACCGGTTGTTTTTGGGCCTTGTTTATCATGTAAGCCCCACTAAAAATTGACCACACCATGATTATCCCTAAATGATCACATTTATAGGGATTCGAGTCGAGCTTTTGACTCGGTTATTAAAAACAAGGTGCCTCGTGGGGGAGACCCATGCTTATCCATATACATATTATTGCTTTCTAATTAGTTTAATGTGAGGGGATTTGTGCCCTTCCAACCTTTGTTCCATGGTTGTTTGTGTATTGTGGTTTTTAGATCATGATCTTCACGATTGGAGCCTCTCGTTTTCGTTTTATGGGAGCACTCGATCGTTTGCTTTGAAGACTTTCTCAATATCCAAATGATATATCCTTTGATGTTCTAACCATAGGTTTTTATCACACTTCATAAACGGCTATTAATTTATCGGTTACACCCTTTCCATGCTAGATTAGGCATTCGACTACGTCTCTAGTATGGGGGTGTTTGCACCCCTAGACTCGAAACATTGAGGAAAATGTTTAACTTTAGTATGGGGGGTGAATAGATACTTGCCTTGCTAAACCTTCACACTTTCCAAAGTTTATCTTTTTGTTATCGTTTTGATGCAAAATAAGGCTAAAAATGGACAAATTTTAAAATTTTTCTCATGTTTTATAAGTGTTTGAAGACACGAATGTAGGTTTTCCGATGGCGAGAATAAGAGTAATTTTTGACTCGACCGTGTGTGTTGAGCACTTAGCTTTGATACCTTAACTACACATTAGGCTAAGTCTCTTAAATGAGGACGAGAAATGATAGGGTTAATTATAAGTTACTATGCTAAACGTAGAGTACTCGTATTCTTTCAAAAACTCATGTGTTCTCGTTGTTTGCTTACTCTCCCTTCGCATGTAAATATTTTTTTTGCTTAATAAATATTGACTTAGCGGTTTAGTTGGGATTGTTGGGTTTCTAGTCTTTTCTAGTAGCTTTCGTGTAATTAAATTGGGAAGACATTAAGGTATCGCCAGCGTCACGGTTTTGAAGTATTGGCACCCGAATAATCGAAAGCTTCACCTAATAATAAGATTTCAAGTGCTCACCTAAATCTAGCAAACAATTTGAAGCCCCACAAGGCCGAAAAATCTATGCAAAATTGAAAGTGAATCAAGCCTTAATCTTCGAAGCTTTAAAGATCCAAAATTCGCTTTACCGTGAGGATATACGTCTTTGGCTAATAAACCACCGATGAGGCGGATAATAAAAGGCAAGGCAAGACCGAAGTCATAATAAAAGCTTCATGGCGAAGTTGAATAAAAGATGGAGGTAAACCAAAGATAATAAGGCCCTTCCGTTAGGGGGTGTATAAAAGTCTTGGTAATAAGTCTCATGTTTAAAACCGTTATAAAACCGTGTTTATCGGTTCTTCTTGTCAACTTAATTTTTTAACATCGTTGTCTATTAGGAGGGGTTATTGATTTGATGGTCTTGGTTACACCGTTAGGACTCTATTTTTAGACCTAAATCTCTATTATCGCATAAGTCAAACAATGTATCCTCGTGAAACATTCAAGACAAAATAAAATATAAGAGATACAACCTAGGAATAATGGGAGGATAAGTACGTGATTAGGGCATATGAGTAGTGTTAGCATTACTAACTTATAATGACAATGATCTCGTTGCACGCTTGGCATGGAATTAAGGTGAAAATCGAGGACGATGAAATTATTTCTAACGAAGCATTCACGTGTTCTTATTCTATGAACCTAAACGTCCCATTTTGCGATGAAAATCATACATTATGTCTAAAACACAAGTAGTAGTAATAGTAGTAGTGTAGCTAGTTTATCGTTCAAATAAAGTGAATAAAAATGAATTTTGGAGGTGCTATGATACTTTATTCTAGCATTACGTGAGGGCACGGCAATGGTTTAGTATGGGGGAGTGACGAGACTTCTTTTATACATAGTCTCATCGTCCAAATTGGGCTTAAAACGCTTAAAATATCATTAAAACTGCCAAATATATGCTCGTGTTTGTTGCTTGTGTATTTTAGGTACGGATATTAAGGAAATGACAAAAAGATCACAACAATCAATCAAAAACGAACACGGGAAACGAAGCCGCACAATGAACCGGACCCGAATCATGAATTTCCAAAATGACCTTGAAGTTTGAAGATTGTACAAGTTTGGTCCCTCAAGAATTGAAGACTTGTCAATTTATACCCTTGCAAATCTCATTTATTGCATTTGGGTCCCTAAATTATCAAGAAATTACAAGTGTAGCCCTTGGAGAATGAAGAAATTACAAAAGAAGTCCTTGTTTTAAGTTTGAAAACATGATGTGCCAAATTTGACAAGTGTTCCAAACTTGTTAACAAAGGAATTCAAGTTTTTTTTGCTGTTTATTGCTAAGTGAACAAATTATGAAAACCAAGGGACTACATCTGCCCAGACAATAAACCTCCCTCCACCACTCCCTATTCGACACATCACCCAAACTTGCCACTTCACCCACCCACGTAGGATTCCACTACCCAGTCTATTTAATTGTTAATTAGTTTCAACTGACTAATTATTAATTAAATTAGGCGGCAAACACCTCTCCCCCATTCCTAAAAAGATCTAAACCCATGTGTTCATCACATAAACCCTAAAAATCCATATCCCTTAATTCTTAAAATTGAAGCCTAATCCTTTCCAGATCTTTAATTACCCTTACCCTCATCCCAACCCCACCTCAAACTAAAACCCTACATCACCCAACAAACCCACATGGGGTTCCCCTGCTACGTCACTATCACACAATACCCCAAATGCAGACAAGATGTGCGGCTAGATGATAGTCCTTGGTCCCCAAGCTCAAATTAACGTCCTAGATCACTTTAGCAAGGCTGGAAACACATGAAAAGAAGACAAGGATCACATGTTGCTGATTGACCAAGAATTCCAAGGGCATTTCAAGAAATCCCTTAGCTAGGGTTTTAGCTTTTGAATATTTTATTTGGTTTCTAGATTAATCTATTAGCTAGTATAAATGGGACGGATTGTGCCCCATTTACCTTGTTCCAGATTTTTTTCTCAAAGTTTATGTAATCCCTTTTTAAGTAATGCAAAGTTTGGTATTTTCATAAAGTGATTTGTAATTCCTTTTGGTTATTAAAAGTTGGTATTAAATGAGCAAAAAAATCTGAGTTCCAAATTAATCTTGTGAGTTATTTGTGTGTTAAAGTTTTCAAAGAAGGAAAATCTATATTTTCTGAAAAATCAGTTTTTTGAAGGTTCAAATTTTTCATAAGCTATAAGCTCATAAGCCTGCTTATTTATTAAGCTAGGCTCATCAGCTTATGCTTTTGTTTGCTTCACTTGTTTGTTGAGTGTGCAGGTAACAAGAAGGAAACAAGTTTCCTTTCTTATCAATTTCTTTTCCATCTTTTTGTACCAAGTACTCTCCATACCAGCACCCAAAAGGATCTGCACAAGCCCGGGCTTGTTTGGAGGTGGCTTTTCAGCCATTGTGGGACCTGGATGTGGGTCCCACAAGGTAACCTTGCTTGAACCTTGTTTTCAATTTTCAATCTGTGACTTATGTGATTTGATGAAAATGCCTGAAATCTGTTTAAATGCTAGATAATCTGTTGGTTCATGTTTGTTTTGATGTTATATGCATGTTAGATTGAGTTACAAATGATTTGGATTGAGTTTGTTTTGATTTTGTTTAAAAAAAGTGAATTCTGAAAAATTAAGGGGTGTTTGGATTAGGGTTTTAAGGGAAGTTCTTGCTAAGCTTTTGGTTCAAAACCTGCTAGAACACACTTGTACTGATAGGTTTGGTTCATTTACAACTTAGGATTTCAGTATTTATAGGTTTTAAAGCTTTTTGCATGTTCATGATTAGATAATACTAGCTCAAATCAGCAAACCTATTTTTCTGATTATTTTCATGTGAATTTGACCATTAGATCTTGAAAGCTGCTAGATATTAGGTCCATTAAGGATTGTGTATAGCTTGTATGTCATTTGGTTGATTATTGTGCTAGATTTGAAGCTTTGAAATTCATTTTTGTGCAAGTAAACAAGTCAACTGTTCATCAGACCTATATAAGCCTAATCACTAACTTCTTGTGCTTATTTTGCTTAATTTTTGTGAAAGACTTGTGTGTTTTTGTGCATAATCTGACTCCCTACACTCCACTGAGTGTAGGGGTGCCTTGTTGTCCAAAGATAAGCTCAATATAAGCTTTCCTAAGCTTATAGGTCAACTGACCTTGGAATTACACTAACAGTGGGAAAAAGTTCCCCCTGCTTGCACAATTGTTACGACTGCTAAGCTAAAAGACAAAACCAGTCACATGTCACTTTCAGAAAGTTGTATTTTTTGTCTTTAGTGCACTTAATTAGGAATTAGGTTTTGAAACTTGTTTTTTTATTTTTCTAATTTAATTTGTGATTTTTTAGTTTAATTAGTTTTTTTGTTACTGTTCATTTAATATTTTTTTATGTTTAATTGCATTTTTAAATACTTTTTATTATTCTGTTTTTTGTCTTTTAGTGTAGAAAATTAATATTTTTAGATTTCAAAAATTTTATTAGACTTAGAAAAATAATTTAAGATTTTTAGTTTAAAAAGTTTTTACTGTTCACTTTTTATTTATTTTTTAGAATTAATTTAGTTTAATTAGGGTTTTTATTATAACTGTTTTTGTCTTTTAGTGAAAATTTTTATATTTTTCAAACTTTTTCATTTTTCTACTGTTTTTAGAGTAATTTATGATTTTTAAAATTGTCAAATTATTTTTAGCATTATTTTATTATTTTTTATGATTATTTTAGTTTAAAAATAGTTTTTAGCCTTTAAAAAATAGAAAAATAGTTTTTAAAATTTAGGAAAAATACTTTTTAGTCTTTAGATAATATAAGTAAGTTATTTGTTCAATAAAATAATATTTCGGACATTTTGTTAATTATATTTAATTTTAGGGCTTTAATTAGCATTTAAAATTGAATATTTAATTAATAAAAGGTTTTAAAATATTTTTATTGGATTTTTATTCTTATTTATATTATTTTAGACTTAGCTTAGCTTTTAATTAATTTTTGGTTTAAAATTTTTAATTTGTAGCTTTTTACGGTTTTACGTGAACGTCTTTTTCGTCTTAGATTAATCCGTCTTCGTAACCGTCTTTCTCTTCTAATCTCATTTCTATTTTCCTTTTCTCAATATAATCACAAACCATTAATCAATTCATTACACAACGCACTAGCCTCCTTGGGAAACGAACTTGAACTTATTTGGTCATTAGTGCTCGGTTTTCCTAAACCGACACTTAACGCTTACCACTATTTTGGTACTCTTTTCCTAAAGGGTAGTAAAATCACTACATCAAGTACCCTTAAGATCGTACGTACTAGATTAAAATTTCCTATTATAATATGATTACGTTCACGTGTTAGAATTTTACGTATTACGTACGTGTTAGAACACGATAAGTATTTATTACGTACGAACACGCAATAATTATTTAACAATAATTAATCACGAACATGCGATCATGAAATCATGAAAGTAATTAAATCACGAACTAATATTAATTACGTATATATATTTATTACGAGCACGAAAAAATATATTAAGACACGGTTAATATTTAACGAGAACATATAAAACACGAACACAAATAAACACGAACGAACACTTAAATAACGAGACACGGAAAGCGGTATGGGTACCCCATGTGGGGCCCCCTACCCGCGGATACACCAACACCATGGGCCAAGCCCATCAAATTTTACAATGAAAGGGGGGTTAAGGTAAAACTTGTTTTCATTTTTCACTTTATAGTAAAAACATTAAAAACCTAAAAAGTTTTCCTCCTTTCTCCTTCTTGTCCTCTTTGGCCGCCGCATACAACACAAGAAAAGGGGATGTTTGTTTGATTTGGATCTTGAATCTTGTACGTGTGTTCGTGTGTGTTCATCCTCGTTAGATCCACGCATTCGGTATACCTTTTTAATCTTTTTTCTTTTTGATTTGATTTAATAAAATTAAATAAGAACATGATGTTATTAAAAACCAAATTAAAAACATAAATCAAACATGTAAATGGTTATTGGGTAAATCAAAAAGGAGGTTTTTAGGGGTGTTTGTTTGGCCGGCACGTAAATCGAACCCCAAAGGGGTCTCAGTTTGGCTAATAGACCACCACCGAGACCATATGGTCCCGGTTTGGTGGTGTGGGTCCCACGACAGCAGCAAACAAAAGGGAACCCCGAAGTGGTTCGGGTTTTGGTGTCGATTTCAGGTCCGGTTCATGGTTTCTAGTCACGATCCGGTTCATGGTTTATGTTAAGATTATTTTTTAATCATATGTGATAAATTAAATTAATAAAATATGACATGATTAATTTAATAAAACATGACTTAGGTTATAATTTAATTATTAGATCATGGAATTATTAACCTAAGTATTTATATTTTTCTAGACTTATAATTAATTAATTATTTAAAAACCATGGTTATAATTAATTAATTAACATGACTTAGGTTATATTATTAATAAATAATAATACATGTTTTAACCTAAGTATTTAATTTTATTTAATTAAAAACATGATATATTTAATTAAATACTTTTAACCTATAGTTTATTTAAATTACATGTAATAATTAATAAACTATACATTATATCATTATGACTTAGAATAGTAATCAGAAAACACTTAATCTTATATACTTAGCTTATTTAACCAGCTTATATCTAATTATGGAAACTTTCTATTTTTAGAAACTTATTTAATTAAGACAGCTAATCTATTTATGGAAACTTTCTATTTTTAGAAACTTATTAATTCAGGCAGCTAATCTATTTATGGAAACTTTCTATTTTTAGAAACTTATTTAATTAAGGCAACTAATCTATTTATGGAAACTTTCTATTTTTAGAAACTTATCTATTTTAAGAAGTAATTCTATTTTTGTAAACTTAGTATTTTTGGAAAATTTCTATTTTGGAAACTTTCTATTTTTGGTAACTTTCTATTTTTGGAAACTTTCTATTTTAGGAAACCTACTATTTTTAGAAAGTTACTTATTATTACACAGTAAGTATAATAATACATGAAATACCAGAAATACTTAATCAGAATAGACAGAATATATGATAAACAAAGTTTAAGGCTTAAAACAGTAAAACATGATATGAACATATAAAATAAGCTAAGATATGATATAAGACCAGTTACGTATTTAGTAATCAGATACTTATTCACGTATGTATTTATGTAGCATTAGTGATACCGAAGTAGGATTCTCCCCAGTTTGTCTTCTTCGTTCACTGGACATAAGGTACGGATTCCCGTCCTTTTAGTATGGACATTCTTTCCTTATTAGGATTCCCCGTATGCAGCCAAATGTTTTCCCGTAGTATAAGTTTATATGTTTGATTTGCTTATGTTTAATTTAGAATACATATAGCCATATACATGCATGACCAGTTTCACCTAGTTATGGAGGTACCATAACCATAACACTAGAGGCACTGGTGTTATGACTTCACCACAGCGGAGTGATTGCTCGTGGCGTCCCTTCAGCTTTTGGCCATATTATTATATTTATCATGTGGGGCGTATGGGTGCATCCTAGTTACATGTTTTTTAGCAGATTACTCAGTGTGAATGTGGTGTGTGCCTTGCATCCTTCACAAGGAGCTGATCCCTCCTACCCAAAACCAGTATATTAAATTAGAGGCAGCCCCTCTAATTTGCATGATGAGGTCACCCCTCCAAGTATTCATGCACGGTGTATTTTTCATGACCTATATTGGCTAATGGTAGAATATGATAAACAGTTTTATAAGATAAAAATAAGGCTTTTCAAACTATAAAACCAGTTTTACCAAGACTTAACCAGGTTATTCGGGACTTAGTTTCTTCCGCTGTTATATGTTATATGTTATATGCTTATCCTATTCATGCTTTATTGTACATCCGTGCACCGAGCGTATTGCTCAGCCGTTTTCCTTTCCTATGTTCCCAAAACGGCAGGTACTCAGGGACGCTCGTAGACTTTAAGCGTACGTGCATATGGACTGGAAGCTTTCTAGCCTTTCTTTACTTTATGCATTATCTTTACTTTGATACTCTTTCTATGGACATTGTTTAGTCCTTTCCTTTACAGTACTTATGTTTGTGTGTGATGAGCTTTACTTTTGGACTACCGATGTTTGATTCCGGTATTTTCCTTTTATGGTCATGTAATGTTAGACATTTTTCCTTGTATGCTTTGATGACACGCCATAATTACGCGTGACATTCCATTATCAAAATGGGGTGTTATAATTATGGTATCAGAGCCAAGGCTTCGACCTGTAGGCTCTCAAAATATGACCTGTAATTAGTGGGTAGTCACTATGGTCTTCCTAGAAATGACAGTCATTTTCATGCATTCATCATTTTTTATGCATACATATATATGCCATTGTCACAGGTTTATGACTAAGTAATGGTTGGTACAGGACTGACCCTATTTATTCGCATGTGTTTTATCGAAACTTTTAAATTTGGGACCGACGCATAGGCGTCCCCTCGCCATGTCTTTTATTTTGGGTGAATTGACCATAGGCATTCACTCTCGAGCATACAAAAGTTTTCATAAAACTGCATCATGCATTCATACACAAAAATTTTCTTGCATAAAAATTTTCTCTTGAATTTTGGTTTAAATTTTTTTGATTTATATATATATTTTATGTTTTGATCTGTTTAATTATATGTTTTATGTTATACTGTCAGATGGTTCTCACACGCGAACAGGAACAACTCAATGCTGCAATCCAAGCTGCAATGCAAGTTTTGCTTCCTCAACTGAGGAACGACATCAGGGCTGAGGTTCAAGCTGCCAACAATCAGCAGCATAACCAGGCACCTCCTCCTCCTCCTCCAGTGACATTAGCAGTATGGCTGGAGAGATTCAACAAGCTCCGTCCCCGAGCTTTTGAGAAGACAGATAACCCCAGTGATGCTGAAAGCTGGTTGGCTCACATCGAGAAGATTTTCAATGCTATGGGTTGTGACCCCGCGTACAAGGCGAGGTTGGCATGCTATCTGTTCGAAGGCGATGTGCTAAATTGGTGGTTAGCGTTGATGCAGTCTGAGGGAGATGACGAGTGGGTTGCTGGTTTGACTTGGGCTCAGTTCAAGGACAGGGTGATGGAGCAGTTCTTTCCCAAGGTTGAGCAAGACAAGCTCAAGAGGGAGTACCATGGGATCCGACAGAGAGCTGGGGAGAATAGCAACGAGTTTATGCAGTGCTTTCTTCGCTTAGCTGGTTTCCTTGGTGCAGCAGCAGGTACTCCTGAAGAGCAGGCACACCACTTTAGGTGGGCTCTTCGCACATCGGTCGCAAACAATCTGGTGTGTGCTACGTTTAACACTATAGCACAAGTGGCCGATGCAGCACGTAAGCTGGAGATGCTGCAGGAGAGAGATGAGTTCGGGGAAGCTGAGAGACCCGACAAGAGGTAAACATTCGTATTCAAGCGGTGATCAATCCGTATTCTTTCCATATATGTCAATTATTCATCTCTTTAAAATGTATTTTCCAGGCAGAAAACTAGGGACCGGTCTCAGCCGGCTACTCAGCAGCAGCCTCATCAGCCCAAGGGAAACGGTCAGACTAACGACCGTTCTGCTACGGAAAGGCGTGGCGGTAATGATAATTACCATAACAATGCTAGACACTCCAACATCAGCAGGTCCTAATACTTACGTATTTTCTTATGATTTCATGTTATAACTCATATTCTGACACTCTCGCAAATCTTTTACCTAGAACCATGGAAACGGTAGGGACCAGAACCAGAGAGGTTCACAGCCTAGCCGTCCAGCTATCACTGGTATTCAATCTTACGACTATCCGCATTGTCCTTTGTACCATATTATCATGTCTTATGTAAAATGTTTTATCAGGTTCCCAGCCAGCCAGAGCACCTGCTGGAGGATATACTCATCCTCTTTGCTCTACTTGCCACCGTAGGCACCCAGGGCCATGTCGTCGTAACACGGACGCATGCTTCAAGTGTGGTCTTCCTGGCCATATCATGAAGGATTGCCGTAAGGGAGAGATGGAGGGCACATTGGGACATGCTGATTCCAAGCCGCCTCCTACCACCGGGTGTGTCTACACGACATCTCGAGACCAGGCCAACAAGTCTACAGGTACCATCACTGGAATCTTGTATATGTATGGCAAGCTGCGTGTGTTCTTTTCGATACGGGTGCTACTCACTCGGTCATTTCTACTGCTTATGCTAATAACATTAGGATGCTCCTCATGCCACTAGAGAATAGGCTTACTATTTCCACGCCTTTGAGGGACTCTGTATTAATCACCCATGTATACAAGAGTCTTCCCCTGGAATTTGACGATAAGGTTCGACCGGTTGACGCACTTCCGCTGGACATGAATGACTTCGACATGATTTTGGGCATGGATTGGCTATCCAATCATCACGCTACCATAGACTGTCATTCATATCGAGTTATCTTCGGTGATACTAATGCACCAGAGTACATTCATTACGGGTTCGTACCCGGACGGTCTGTACAAATCATATCTACCCTGCAAGCGCGTGCACTACAGTCACATGGCTGCGAGGGTTATCTAGCTACGGTTCACGACATGGATGCTGAATCTCCATCAATTCAGGATCAACCGATAGTATCAAAATTCCAAGATGTATTCCCAGAAGAACTTCCGAGCATACCACCTGCACGAGAAGTGGAATTTAATATCAAGCTTTATTCCAGGAGCTGAACCAATCTCCAGAGCTCCTTATCGCATGGGTCCCATAGAGCTGAAGGAGATGAAGGATCAACAACAAGAACTTCTTGAATGAGGTTTCATTCGACCGAGCGCATCTCCATGGGGCGCACCGGTCTTATTTGTTAAGAAGAAGGACGGTAGTATGCGTCTTTGCATAGACTATCGTGAGCTCAACAAGATTACTATCCGGAATAGGTATCCACTGCCGCGTATAGACGATCTGTTTGACCAACTCCAAGGGGCCAAACACTTCTCCAAGATTGATCTTAGGTCAGGCTACCATCAGCTACGGGTTAAGGAGTAGGAGATCGCCAAGACTGCTTTTCGTACCCGCTATGGCCACTACGAGTTTGTAATTATGCCATTTAACCTGACAAATGCTCCAACAGTGTTCATGGATTTGATGAACAGAATCTTCCATGAATTTTTGGACAAGTTCGTCATTGTCTTCATCGATGACATCCTGATTTTCTCAAAGTCCAAGGAGGAACACGAAGACCATCTTCGTATAGTACTACAGATTCTTCGCCAGAAGCAGCTGTATGCTAAATTCTCCAAGTGTGAGTTCTGGTTAGACAAGGTGGCATTCTTAGGTCACATTGTATCAGCAGAAGGAATCACTATGGATCCAGCGAAGGTTGAGGCCATTACTAAGTGGCAGAGGCCGACATCAGCGACGGAAGTCCGCAGTTTCTTAGGTTTAGCTGGCTATTACCGTAGGTTCGTGGAGAAATTTTCCCGCTTAGCACTACCATTGACCAAACTGATGCGGAAAGGGGAGAAATTCGTCTGGACTGAAGAACGAGAGAAGAGCTTTGAAGACCTGAAGCAGAAGCTAGTATCTGCACCTATTCTTACTCTCCCATCTGGTACAGGTGGATTTCAAATCTACAGTAATGCATCGGGGAAGGGACTTGGTTGTGTTCTCATGCAACATGGGAAAGTGATCGCGTACGCTTCACGGCAGCTTAAGCCTTATGAAGAAAATTACCCCACGCATGACTTGGAACTTGTTGCAGTCGTGTTTGCATTGAAGATATAGAGGCACTACTTGTATGGAGAATCATGTGACATTTTCACGGACCACAAGAGCTTGAAGTATATCTTCACTCAACGTGAATTGAACATGAGGCAGAGGAGATGGGTAGAGCTGTTGAAGGATTATGACATTAATCTACAGTATCATCCCGGAAAGGCAAATGTAGTAGCAGATGCTCTTAGCAGGAAGTCCGGAATGATCAACGGTATTAAAATCGAGGAAGAAATCATAAGAGACTTGGAGCGACTAGACATCGAGATCATGGTACGTGGACAACACGGTTACTGGGATAATCTTAGAGTAGAACCCGAGTTACTCTCTAAGATCAAGGAAGCTCAGAAAGATGACAGAGAAATCCGGGCGATAGTACCGGATTCGGAGAAACAAACAAAATTAAGAGTAGATGCAGATGGTATCGTATGGCAGGGCACGAGAGTTTGTGTTCCTGATGATCAAGAACTCCGGGAAGCCTTGTTAGCGGAAGCTCATAGCTCCCCATTCTCTATACATCCTTGTTCGACTAAGATGTACCATGACATCAAGCAACACTTTTGGTGGAGTGGTATGAAACAGGATGTGGCCACTTACGTCTCCAAATGTCTTACCGGCCAGCAGGTTAAGATCGAGCATCAGCGATCTGGCGGTCTCCTTCAACCGTTAGATATTCCAGAGTGGAAGTGGGACAAAATCACCATGGATTTTGTTACCGGTCTTCCGCCTACCAATAAGAAACACGATGCAATTTGGGTTATCGTAGATCGACTTACCAAATCAGCTCATTTCTTACCGATCCGCAAGGAAGATCCGGTAAGTAAACTCGCTGATACGTATAGAAGAGAGATCATGAGACTCCACGGTGCACCATCCAGCATCGTCTCAGACAGAGATCCTCGTTTCACTTCGCGATTTTGGAAGAGTCTGCAGAAAGCTTGGGGTACACAACTTAAGCTTAGCACGGCTTTTCATCCTCAAACGGACTGACAGTCGGAGCGAACGATTCAGACATTGGAAGACATGTTGAGGTCATGTGCGTTGGAATAGACGGGTGATTGGGACGATTACATCTGTTTAGTGGAGTTTGCATACAACAACAGTTGGCACGCAAGTATTAAGTGTGCTCCTTTCGAGATGTTGTATGGCAGAAAGTGTCGCGCCCTAATCTGCTGGGATCAGGTTGGCAAGCAAACACTTGAAGGACCAGAAATCATAGAGATGACCAATGAAAAGATCGCAGTAGCTAAGCAGAAACTTTAGGAAGCACGGTCACGTCAGAAGAGTTACGCCGATAAGCATCGTAGGGACATACATTTTAACGTAGGAGATCACGTCTTCCTTAAGGTTTCGCCGGCACGTGGTGTTAGACGCTTCGGGATTAAAGGGAAGCTCAGTCCTCGGTTCATTGGACCGTTTGATATCATTGAACGAGTCGGTGAAGTATCTTACCGGTTAGCGTTACCTCCGCAGCTTTCGCATGTACACAATGTGTTTCATGTGTCCTTACTCAGAGGGTACCAGTATCATCCCCTACACATGGTTCAGTATCCACTGGAACAGATACGTGAAGATCTCACTTTCATAGAAGAACCCGAACGAGTTCTTGACATACAAGAACGAGTCATGAGAAGGAAGACGATTCCATTCGTCAAAATCCTTTGGAGGGATCATACCGAGCGGGAAGCCACTTGGGAAATAGAGGAGTCTATTCGGGCTTCTTACCCTCATTTCATATTTTGAATTCGGGTATGTTCTTCTTTTCCAGTTTACTTTATCTATAATTCGGGGACGAATTATTCTTTTAGGGGGGAAGAGTTGTAAAACCCGCATGCTTTTACCATGAATAGTACCCTTAAGATCGTACGTACTAGATTAAAACTTTCCTATTATAGTATGATTACGTTCACGTGTTAGAATTTTACGTATTACGTACGTGTTAGAACACGATAAGTATTTATTACGTACGAACACGCAATAATTATTTAACAATAATTAATCACGAACATGCGATCATGAAATCATGAACGTAATTAAATCACGAACTAATATTAATTACGTATATATATTAATTACAAGCACGAATAAATATATTAAGTCACGGTTAATATTTAACAAGAACACATAAAACACGAACACTAATAAACACGAACGAACACTTAAATAACGAGACACGGAAAACGGTACGGGTACCTCATGTGAGGCCCCCTACCCGCGGCTACACCAACACCATGGGCCAAGCCTATCAAATTTTACAATGAAAAGGGGGGTTAAGGTAAAACTTGTTTTTATTTTTCACTTTATAGTAAAAACATTAAAAACCTAAAAAGTTTTCCTCCTTTCTCCTTCTTGTCCTCTTTGGCCGCCGCATACAACACAAGAAAAGGGGGTGTTCGTTTGATTTTGATCTTGAATCTTGTACGTGTGTTCGTGTGTGTTCATCCTCGTTAGATCCACGCATTCGATATACCTTTTTAATCCTTTTTCTTTTTGATTTGATTTAACAAAAAATAAATAAGAACATGATGTTTTTAAGAACCTAAGTAAAAACATAAATCAAACATGTAAATAGTTATTGGGTAAATAAAAAAGGATGTTTTTAGGGGTGTTTGTTTGGCCGGCGCCTAAACCGAACCCCAAGGGGGTCTCAGTTTGGCTAATAGACCACCACCGAGACCATATGGTCCCGGTTTGGTGGTGTGGGTCCCATGGCAGCAGCAAACAAAAGGGAACCCCGCAGTGGTTCGGGGTATGGTGTCGATTTCAGGTCCGGTTCATGGTTTCTAGTCACGATCCGGTTCATGGTTTATATTAAGATTATTTTTTTAATCATATGTTATTAATTAAATTAATAAAATATGACATGATTAATTTAACAAAACATGACTTAGGTTATAATTTAATTATTAGACCATGGAATTATTAACCTAAGTATTTATATTTTTCTAGACTTATAATTAATTAATTATTTAAAAACCATGGTTATAATTAATTAATTAACATGACTTAGGTTATATTATTAATAAATAATAATACATGTTTTAACCTAAGTATTTAATTTTATTTAATTAAAAACATGATATATTTAATCAAAATACTTTCAACCTATAGTTTATTTAAATTACATGTAATAATTAATAAACTATATATTATATCATTATGACTTAGAATAATAATCAGAAAACACTTAAGCTTATATACTTAGTTTATTTAAGCAGCTTATATCTAATTATGGAAACTTTCTATTTTTAGAAACTTATTTAATTAAGACAGCTAATCTATTTATGGAAACTTTCTATTTTTAGAAACTTATTAATTCAGGCAGCTAATCTATTTATGGAAACTTTCTATTTTTAGAAACTTATTTAATTAAGGCAGCTAATCTATTTATGGAAACTTTCTATTTTTAGAAACTTATCTATTTTAAGCAGTAATTCTATTTTTGGAAACTTTCTATTTTTGGTAATTTTCTATTTTTGGAAACTTTCTATTTTAGGAAACCTGCTCTTTTTAGAAAGTTACTTATTATTACACAGTAAGTATAATAATATATGAAATACCAGAAATACTTAATCAAAATAGACAGAATATAAGATAAACACAGTTTAAGGCTTAAAACAGTAAAACATGATATGAACATATAAAATAAGCTAAGACATGATATAAAACCAGTTACGTATTTAGTAATCAGATACTTATTCACGTATGTATTTATGTAGCATTAGTGATACTGAAGTAGGATTCTCCTCAGTTCGTCTTCTTCGTTCACTAGACATAAGGTACGGATTCCCGTCCTTTCAGTATGGACATTCTTTCCTTATTAGGATTCCCCGTATTCAGCCAAATGTTTTCCTGTAGTATAAGTTTATATGTTTGATTTGCTTATGTTTAATTTAGAATACCTATAGCCATATACATGCATGACCAGTTTCACCTAGTTATGGAAGTACCATAACCATAACACTAGAGGCACTGGTGTTATGACTTCACCACGACGGAGTGATTGCTCTTGGCGTCCCTTCAGCTTTTGGCCATATTATTATATTTATCATGTGGGGCGTATGGGTGCATCCTAGTTACATGTTTTTCAGCAGATTACTCAGTGTGAATGTGGTGTGTGCCTTGCATCCTTCACAAGGAGCTGATCCCTCCTACCCTAAACTAGTATATTAAATTAGAGGCAGCCCCTCTAATTTGCATGATGAGGTTACCCCTCTAAGTATTCATGCACGGTGGATTTTTCATGACCTATATTGGCTAATGGTAGAATATGATAAACAGTTTTATAAGATAAACATAAGGCTTTTCAAACTATAAAACCAGTTTTACCAAGACTTAACCAGGTTATTCGGGACTTAGTTTCTTCCGCTGTTATATGGTATATGTTATATGCTTATCCTATTCATGCTTTATTGTACATCTGTGCACTGAGCGTATTGCTCAGCCGTTTTCCTTCCCTATGTTCCCAAAACGGCAGGTACTCAGGGACGCTCGTAGACTTTAAGCGTATGTGCATATGGACTAGAAGCTTTCTAGCCTTTCTTGATGATAGGTGTGTAAACACCCATCTTTTCTACCACTTAATTACAAGAATAACCGAACCTAAACGTGTATTTTATGTCTTTTATGTCGGAATTATGCGTGGTTTGTGTTTTTGTTGTAATTTAGGATGAAATTATGAAAAGTGGAGAAAACACGGGAATTCACGGGCATTCACGGCTTTTATTGAAGAAAAAGATGAAAGACGGAGTCGAGAAGTCAAAAGTGGAAAAAGAACGGAAGTCCAAGACCAATTCTGAAGATTTATCGAAGAAAAAGTTAAAAGACGGAAGTTTATCAAAAGTCGAGAAACTCAAGTCTATTTTATTGAAGAAATTAAAGACGAGTTCAAAAGATATCCCGAGCCACAAGTCCTTAAAGTCCAAACTTAAAAGAAAGATTAGAAGAAAGGGACTAATGACGCAATTAATGAAGATTAAATGAAGGAATGACTTAATCTTGCAATTAACAAGAAATGAAGGAGGGGAGGAAGCTTCCTAATCCTCCCCTATAAATAGTTTAGATTGTTAAGCATTTGTTTTTGTTGGCTAACTTGACAAATTAGCTCTTCCACCTTTATTTTATGCACATTTAAATACTTGTCATTTAATTACCTTGTTTTGCACCTTAATTACCATTTAATTCAAGTAAGTTTTTCTTTTTAATTCTTGTCAAGCTTTATCTTTATCTTGTTAATCTCATTCTTCCTTTCTTTAATCTTTGTGTTGATTTGTTTATGTTCATGTTCTTAATTTTTGTTGATTTATTTAAGTGGGTTTTGATTATCTTGATCTTAATTGTTTGATTTGTTGCTTTTGATTGATTGTTTATGTTTATTAGATGTTTTGTTATTAGTTTGGTTTAATCTTTTTTTTTTGTTGATTTGGTTAATTTTTGTCTAGATCCGTGCTTATTCTTCTTCCCTTGTTCTTCGGACTTATTGCTTCTGTTCCTCCCCAGTAAACGACTCCCATTCTTCCGAATCAAGGTTTTGAAGGGTAGTTTATGCGGAATATTGGATTATTCCGCATAGAGTTTATAGAAATTGCTTATTCGGAATAATAAGTTATTCCGCATAGGGGTTTTTGTAGAATTTTCTATTCGGAATATTCATTATTCCGAATAGGGGTGTCATTCCGCATAGAAGCTGACATTCCGAATAGGTACCTTTTTCCGCATAACAGGATCTTTCCGAATAGGCACTACTTTCCGCATAGAAGCTGAATTTTCCGAATAGGACTTCTTTCCGAATAGGGACAGCTATTCCGAATAGAGGAGTTATTCCGAATAGGAGGCACATTCCGCATAGAGTTTGTCATTCCGAATAGACCAACTTTCCGAATAGGGTAATCTTTCCGAATAGGTGACAGTTATTCCGATTAGCCTTTATTCCGAATAGGAGATTTATTTCGGATAGGGAAATCTTAGTTTTTAGTTTTCTGCCTTTTAAGTTTAAGCTTTATTTTTCCCGCCTCTTTCCTTACTCGCACTTTAAGTTTATTTGCCTTAGTTTAAGTTTTAGTTTTAGTTGCGTTTTAAGTTTGCCTTAGTTAGATTTAAGTTTGCGTTATTTACTTTATTGCCCTTTAGTTTTAGTCTTGCTTTTAAATACTCGCACTTTATTTTAAGATAGACTTAGATTTACTTTAATTGCACTTTTACTTTAATTGTTTTGCATCTTTAAATTTTAAACACTACAACGACACTTTTGTTCCACCAAAAGATAACTGAGTCACACATTAAACAATAAGTTTTTCAATTCGAAGAGACATACTTAAACGAATAATTTTAACCTGAGTAAAACCGAGTTATCACTTGACTTTATGCATTATCTTTACTTTGATACTCTTGCTATGGACATTGTTTAGTCCTTTCCTTTACAGTACTTATGTTTTTGTGTGACGAGCTTTACTTTTGGACTACCGATGTTTGATTCCGGTATTTTCCTTTTATGGTCATGTAATGTTAGACATTTTTCCTTGTATGCTTTGATGACACGCCATAATTACGCGTGACATTTCATTATCAAAACTGGGGTGTTACATTCCCTTAGATCAAATTTATGGCGAACGTCATTTGACCTAGTTCGAGACGTGTTCCCTGGACTCTGTCTAGGGAGACTAGAGGAAATCATGTGATTAGGTCTTGGAAAAGCTATTTTAGTCACATTGGGCCTAGATGGTGGAGTGACTGGTCTAGAAAGATGCACCATATCAACTTGGGAGGCAAACCGCGGTCTTGAGGATTGTGGTCGATCAGATCTAAATGTCGTCAGTTGTCTAACGGACTGTTTTGTAGGCGGTTTCCCTAATATTGATGGTTTTTCAAGCTTAGTGTCCACACTAGTTCCTTTAGTTTTCCTTAATTCATTTCTCAAAGCAGCTATAGCAAAAACCTTTTCCTGTACTTGAGCCTTTAAAGTCTCATTTTCTTTGAGCAATTCATCTTTTGATGCCAACTTAGATTCAAGCAACTTAATTTGTTTCAAAAGATTATCCTTTTCAACTTTAGAATCTAGAACAGTTTGATCCAATTTTCGTTCAAGAACAACGTTTGACTTTTCAAGTTTTTCAAAATATGTTTCAAATTTCTCCGTTTTCTTTGAAAATTCAATTTTGGCATCCTCAAGCTCTTTGGATCGCTGAGCTAAAATTGTTTCAAGCTCTTTAAACTTGGAATCAGAATCAGTTAACGAAGCAGTCATAAAGCATTTATCATGATGTACCATAGCATTCTGAACAATCTCTCCCCCATTATGATGCACATCGGATGAATCTAAAGTGATAAAAATATCACCCTTTTCCATCCCATGTTTGTCATAATTAGGTTCGAAATGCTCAACATGCGGTAGTTCATCGGTATAGACATCATATAAAACATTACATTGTACCATATGTGTAGGCTCTTCGTCAAAAATGGGAATGGTGTCATCATAAGAGATGTCTGGAACATTCCCTGACTTGTTGCTGATGTCATGCTTAACTGTTGATTCCATGTCCTTGCAATCTTTAGCAGCCTCCAATTCGTTAGTCGTATGACCATTTTGCTCTTACATCGTAGAATCTTGCACTCCATTATCACATGCTTGCTGAAGTCGGGATTTTTCATAAATCGAAGACGAGACCGATGTCATGAGTTTCAATAGTGTACCACGGAAAACTTGAAACTCGGTATGTGTGTCTCGAAAAATTGACTGGCAAATCATTGAACTTTCAGACTTGATGATATTGAATTAGAGGAAAGGCGTGAGTTGTGTCACGAGAGCTTGTGATATGAGCAAAATCACATATCAATTAATCAACAAATCACCCTAAAACACATGGAAAATACCTAACTTTTGTGCTATAAAGCAGTATTATGTGGTATGTTTTGTGTTTGTGCTTAAATAGGTAACAAGGATACAATTTCAAGCAAACAAGAGGAAATCAAGCTCCGTTATGATGAAAAGACAAGAGAAGGATCAAAGTTGACAAGACATTTGAAGATGAAGGACCTATCTTGACAATACTCAAAAGTTGAGGGACTTAAATGCAAACTTTGGAAAAGTCAAGATCAAAGTCAAACTTGGTCAAACTTCAAGGCAACCAAGTCAAGGGAGTCAAATGAACAAGAATGCAAGTCAAAGGACCAAATTTGCCATTGGAATGAAGAATGGAGCTCATTTTGATAATCTGCTAAAGATAAGGGGGTGAAATTGTCAAAAATGCATCAAACTTGTTCTTGATCCATGTCACATGCTTTTCCACCAATCATAATGCAAGAAAAATGAGTTTGGGATCGCCAGCTGGATTGCCAAGTCACTCACTCATTTAATAAACCGAATCTTACACAGTGCTCCCCACTTATTTTCTTTTGGCCAATGAGAACTCAACATGCAATATATATTTTATCCAATTAGGATAATGATCCGTGTGAAGGGCCAAGAACGAATGAAAACATGACACGTGTCATCTTCAACAACGAACTAGCCCAGGAACGTTTATGAGCTACAATGCATTTCATAAAAAGCTTTCTACATGAAAAACACTCGGATTGAGATGACGAATTCAACCACACAAGTTAATTAAACTGAAGATCAAAGGAGAAGAAAATCCCTTTCTTGTTCTTGGAATGAAATCTACAATTCATCAGCTTTGGACACCTGGCATCTTTCCATTGGTTGAGACACGTCAGACTTCCCCAACACATCATCACCAACTCCTATAAATAGCATGTTATTCCTTAATTTTGTTTATGTAGCTAAGTGCCAAAAAGACACACACTTTACATTTTCTCTCTCAATTCTGTTCCTCATTCAGTTAGTAAACTTCTCTCAAGTGTTTGACACACACTTGAGAGTTAGTTATAGGATTAGTTAAGCAGTTGTAACAACTTTCCTTTCATAAATCAATAAAATCACAAAAATATCCATTTCCTCTTCTCTTATCTTCAATTCAGTTACTCATACCTGCAATTCTGTTACTGCTTTGTGATTTCATTGATCTTAAGTGATCAATGAAGTGTTTTTGATACATTGTGGAAGCTTGTTATGATCAGTTCAACCTTAGCCGTCATATCCAGTTCCTGAGTAGCAGATTGTAGAAGTTGGTTTGATTTGAACAGATATAGCTTTTGGAGGTGATAAATTGGTTATTGGTGGTGTTCTTATGGTGTTCTTGTAGATTTTAGTTGGCTCAGCGCCACACTACTCCATCAAGGGAGGCTTCTAGCTAAAAAGTTTGTTAATCCTGATTTAAGTTCCACTCAATTGAAATTTGCATGCTTCATTCTTAGTGTAAACAATTTGTGCTACTATGATCATGTGTTTGGTTCTGTTTTAGTGTAATCTTGATAATTTGATAGCTTGTGAGTAGTTTTGTAGCCTTAGTCTAAGTTTTACTTGATTTCAGCTTTATACTCATCAGCTTTAGCTTTTGAGTGAATTTTGTGTTCAAGTTTGATTACAAATCTGATTTCAGTTCTAATACTCTTCATTTTACTCTTTGAACATGTCTTGATATCAGTCTTAGCTTGTTTCACTCCTTTACTCATAATCACTTTGAAAAAGTTCATCTCAGACTTGATAATTAGTGTTTGGATCTGCCTAGTTTTGGTAATACAAGTTTGTTAATCTTGTTAAGTTTTGCTTATTCACATTCAGTATACCAGTGGAAACAATTTGTTTGGTTTTGAAGTCAAAATTGAGGTCAAAAAGGCAAATGGTTAGAAAAAGTATGGGTTAAAGTCTGTGAACACTTTTATTTAGAAAACTAGCTCATTTCAAATCATTGCCATTTACTCAATTCTTAACTAAATTGCCTGAAACAAGTTTCAAGTTGTAGCAAAACATCCAAAGTTCAAGTCTGTTTAAGGAAATTACACAGTTCTCAGTATTAAGCTAGGAATCAGCTTTTTGATAAGCACTTGATCAAATGCAAGTTTCTGTAAAGAGAGGTTGACTGTTTTCTTATATAGCCATTTCTACTTCATAAATGTTGTCATTTTTCTTCATAAACCTATTTAGAAACATGTCTTGAGTAGTTTTGGAACTTTTCAGCTTTTTCATAATTTTGGTCAAACTTGGTCAAATAAGCTCTTTTCAGCTTAATTCCATTTTCCAGCTTATTCAGTGAATCATTTTCAAAAACAAAAGACATTCCATAATCCTATTAAGTTGTTTAACAAGTTGGAGCATAAAAATATGATTGTGCATGTCTGGCTTTTCAGTTAGCTAAATGTTGGCTTATTGGAATGAGCTTATTTGAGTTTTACTTGGTTCTAAGCAGTTTCCTCATACAAGTCTAGTTGATTTTCGATTTTAAGCATTTTAAAACCAGTTTGAGCTTATTTGGTCCAGAAATAAGCTCATACGAGTTTATTCTTTGTTGTAAGCCCGTTTTTGTTAATAAGTACCCATGAATTGCATTTTGGTCCTTGTTGACTGTATCTGTTTGCATTTGTAGCTAAACTTGTAAGTTTTTAGGGTTTTCATTTAATCAGTCCGTTAAGTTTCAGAATTTGCTAAATTCAGTTAGGCAGTTTGTGAACTTGTTAAAAGTTAGTTACAAGTTTGTTAGAATTTACATTTTAGGTCCTTTCACTTTCTGAACTTTACATTTCAAGCTTTGTACTTTCAATTACTTTACATTTCGAGCACATTACTTTCATGTTTTTTTCAATTTGAACTTTTGTGAATAATATTTGGTAATTGCTAAGTGTTTTACGGATAGATAGCTTAATATTTTTCACCATTTTTACTTGTTGTTTGAAATAGACATAGAATATCCAAATACCCTATCAACCAAGAACATTTATAAACTTGAGATTTTTAGGACTTTCAATTGGTAAAGAATCGATAGAAAACGAACTTCAATATACTCAAAATCAAATGGCGCCGCTGCCGGTTCTTTGACTTTATGAGAGAATATTGATTGACGGTTTTCATTGGCTTTTGGGATCCGTTCACCTCGTGAACATTATTTTTACGTATCATAAATCAAAAACATAAAAAAAATCAAAAATATAAAAATATAAAAACTAAAAAATAACAAAAACAATTCTTTTCCTAAAGAATTGACAAAAAAAAATCAAAAAGCAATCTTTTTCCTAAGAGACTGCACCCAAAAATATATATTATTGGATTTCCTCGGTTTTTACGTACATATAGTATTTTCTTTAAAAAACCCATAAATACAAAAATATTTTCTCTATATTATTATATGTAGATACGTATACATATACGAACAACCAATACACATATCTCCATAAGTATTGCTTTTGCAATACACCGTGTTAGGGAGCTTTCCGGCCCTTGACACGTGTATCGATCAAATCTAATTAAGCAAGAATAGATAAATACTTCCAATAGGCAATAATTCGAAGAATACAAACTACAAAGTGAATAGAAAGGCGATGTGCTATAAAATTCCATCTAAGGGTTAATAGGTACTTAAGGGCTTCGCGCCACCTAACCCCCCGTTCACTAGTGCGTATTCTAAGAAGGAAGGTAATAAATGTGTAAACACTTATCCTTTTGCCACTAAAATCAAGGAAAAACAAGACCTAATCATGTGTTTAATATCGTAAAAGTCGGAATTACGCGTGGTTTTATGTTTTTGTGTGAAATAGTTACAAATGATCAAAAAGAATGAAAACACGGGATTTCACGGTCAAATGTTGAAGAAAAGTCCAAGAAAGAGACAAAGACAAAGTCAAAGAACCAAAAGTGTGCCCAAGTTCACGAAACCGGCAAATTCGACACGACTTTGAGGAAAAGATCGACAAAGCCGAAATCGAGCTCGTTTTTAGCGGATTTAATATTTATGGAGTTAAATGGGCTTGTGGGGACCCACATTTGGATTAATGGGCCCAAAATCCCATTAACATAAGCTAAAGAAACCACTTTTTCATCATAAGCCCAGCCCAATTCAAATCACGGATGGAAATGCTTTTTAACAAATTGGGCCAAGCCCAATTACAATAAACAAAATGGGGCGTTGGAACAAAGTTGCTAGATAAACATTTCTCCTGGTCAACACACACATCACACACGTTTTATCCCACACCTCATTTTAATAAATAAAAGTTTTTTATCCCTCACCCACTTTTGACGATGCAAACAAAGCACTCACCCACCTTTCTTCTCTTCCAAAAAATACGCAGCCTTTAACATCTCACAAACCCTAATCAGTAAAAAATTGGGGGTTTTCACCATTTGATGTTTTAAAGCGCGTGTTTTTCACATCCCCCAAATAGTTCCCATCAAAACCGGAATTAGATACTGGTGGTCCTCAATCTAACGTGGTCCATTCCCCTCTTGTGATTGGCTCTCACACCTCACCACTACCAAACCCACCAATATTAATCCTCCACATCAGATTCAAGAAGAACAATTCGTTACAACCTGGCAATCCGCGTGACAAAGGATTCTTTTCAGCCGTTAGATCAAGAAGGAAAAGAGAGAGAAGAAAGATGCGGCCAGGATTTATTTTCGTGGGCACCAAGTTCATCAAAAGGATTAGGGTTTTCCTATAAAACCCCTCCTACAACTTGTAATGAAATATTCCATTTTTCCTTTATTTAATGTTTTCTTAGGAGTAGGATTAATTTAGTTTTAATTTTTTATGCAAATTAGATTTTAGGTAAATTGTACTTTCAGTTTTTCAGTATTGTAATGATTTATAATTATTAATGAAATTTATTTTCAGTTTAGTCTCGTGCCTAAATTTCAATTTCTTTTTCTGTTTTAAAGTCGCAAGTGATTTCTTTAAATATATTTATTAAAATCACTGTTAAAGTTTATATTAATTAATATTAAAAAAAAGTGGTTGATGAATTTTACCCTATTGGGAACATTTTTATAAATCTGGATTCGAGAATTTTTTATTGGTTCGAGAGTTGATGTTCAAGGTGGCGTTTGATTCGGGTCATAAGGAGGTTCAGCACCTTCCTTCTGCTCAAAGGAAATCATCATCAGGTTCTACTCTCTTGTTTAAGTTTTTCTGCTTATTATTTAGTTTGATTATTATTTGTCTTTAATTTTGAGCTTGTGTTTACTTTTGATTTCCTATTTGACTATCTGATAAGTTTTGATGTTGTTTTAGATATAAGGTTTTTAAATCTTCGTAGTTATCTGCTTAAGTTTCTTATTAGTTTATGTTTTAGCTGTAAGTTAAATTTGTTGTTTTACTTTATTTATCTGCTTATCTTGTTGATTTGTTTTGGAATTGCTGCTTTACTTATTTGGTAAGTTTAGAAGTTATTTTTTTTCTTTTTATTATTATCTGATTATTAGGTTTTAGTTACTTATCAGTGTTGTGATGGTTTAGGCTTTATTGCTTATTTTGCTAGATTATTAAGTTGAATTGCTTATTCTTGAGTCTTATTTTCATTTTCTTATTTAGATTTCTTAAATTTAGATTTGCTTATTTACTTATTCAGTTATTTGCTTAATTGATCTGATTTGTTTTTCTTAGTTAGCTTATCTGTTTTTGCTATTCTCGTATTTCGCTTTCTTTGATATTGGATATATTCTGCTTATCCGATTTAGATTTGTTTTATTTTTAGACTTAGCTTAATTGCTTAATTCCAACTTTATCTGCTTATTTGGTTTCGTGTTTTTAGATCTGTTTTTTTTAAGCTTTTTTACTTTTAATCTGATTATATGTTAGGCTGTTATTGCTTATTTGGCTTTTTAATATTTGCTGATATAGCTGTTATAAACAACAGACTCAATTAGTCTGTCTGTTTCAAGTTCCAAAAAAAATATTAGCAAAATTTTGTCTGTCAGGGGACTCGAACCCCTGACCTTTCGTCCAGCAGCTCAGCGTGATAACCATCTCTACTAGACCGTTATTTGTGTATTATCTTCTTTTGATTTATTAATATAGGTGATTTAACTTTGGCTGGCAGTTTTATTAGATTTTTAGTTTAATACTGGTTTTAAGTTTTAATTAACTTTAAGTAAAATTTTATTTATTTTTATTAAAAGTTTAAAAACAAACAAAAAAAATATTTTTATTACTTTCATAAAATAGTTTTTTATTTAGTCTTATTAAAAATTATTTTTAAATAGATTTCATTTAAAGTTTTTATAAAATTAAGTTCTTAATTAGTTTATATTTTTAAAAATAGATTTGTTTTTAATTGGTTTAATTAGTTTCAAAGATGATTTCTAGATTAAATAATTTTTAGTTTTATTTAAATTTGAAATAGTTTTCAATAGTTTTAATTGAGTAGTTTTAATTAGATAGTTTTTGATGAAATAGATTTTAGTTTTAAAATACCAAAAAGTTTTAGTTACCAAGAACAAATTAGTCTTACATTTAAATTGGAAATCAATTTCGAGTGATTTGTGGAACGATAAATAGATTAAAAAGAATTTGCTAAAATTCCTACATTAAAATGGCGCCGCTGCCGCTTCGCTCGTTATGGTTGACGATTTGTCGTGAGACGATTTGAATTTTTGGATCCGTTCGATTTTGAACGTTATTTTCTTGCAACAAAAATCAAAAACAAAAAAATCAAAAAGCTAAAAATACAAATAAAAATTCAAAAGTAATACTTTTTCCTAAAAGTATTACACCAAAAATATTACGTATTATTGTTATTTTGATTTCTTTCGACACTACCATGGATAATCGTCCGATTTGGGAAATATTGCAAGAAGAGCGTTATAAGATTATGTCCGAGGAGTGTACGACTTGTGGTGGACCTCATGCTTATTTTAATTGTGACAAAACTTATGAGGAGGTTTATAATAATGAGGAAAGTATGTGTTATGCTACTAATACTTATTTTGTCTCCCCTAGTTTGCCTACAACTAGTGACCCACCACATTATGATCAACGGTTTTATGGGGAATTTCAAAATTAAGGGTTTTCAAATAATAAAGGTTTTCCAAACGAAGGCAATTTTCAAAACTATAATCAAGGGAGTATTTCACAACCTCAAATGGATTTAATTCTTCTTAAACTTGAGGAACATGATAGATTACTAAGAGAATGGCAAGAGGAAACCGATAGGAAATTCATGCTCATTTTAGAAACCTATCAAGCTCAAGGTGATATTGAGCTGTCTTTGAGAGTTGATGTTGAGGCTAACACCACTACTAGTAGTGATGTTCCCACTGTGGATCCTTCCATCTCTCCGCCATTAAAGGAGAGAAAAGGCCCGGAGATTATCATGAGTCTTACTCCCCCTCCGGTGTTGACACCCACGGATAAAATTAGCTCTCATCTTTCCTCACCTATTGACGAAATTCCTGAGATTATACTTGAGCCTACATTACCCATTGATGACCCCATTTCTTTTATGACTCCTTCACCTACTCCCTCAAATTACTTTATGCTTTCTTCAAATCCTCTTAGTGAGACATGTTTTGACAAACCAATTTTTAAGGAGTGTGAAGAACTTTATAATGAGTGCATAGAAGAAGAACCATTAATTGGTCCTACACCTAAGGAGTTTGTAGATAGGGATGAGTTATCTTATGATTCCGATTACACTTTTAATTATTCCTCGGGATCGGATGAGGATGATTCTCCTATTTTACCAAAACTGACTTTTGAAAAACATGATACTAATGATTTATCGGATTCTTTACTCCTTAGTGATGATTTTTATACCCCGAGTATTGAGAAATTCCATCACGAGGATGCTTTTTATGATCCCGTGTCATTGGATTTCTCGCATGAGCTTAATTGTGATCATGATATTGATGAGAAGGCAAATGGAGTTTTAAAACTTGATCTTGATATTGATTTTGAAAACTCGAATTTTGACAAATTCACATTTGCCTCTTCACCAATTACTTTTGATTCTACCATCGATTCTCTTCCACTTATCACTTTTAGTGATGATGATGGTTTTTTCATTCTCGAGATCAATGAGTTTCTTAAAATTGATACTCCCGTGGATGATAACTTCATGTATGTTGAGAGGACTTTTCTACCTTTCATGACTTATCCTCGTGCCTCTCATTTATTATTTTCCTCTGGGACCGAGGATAAGATTTTTGATCCCGGTATTACATTAGAGGCTTCCCCATGGACCATTTAATTCGGGTTCGAGTCAGGCTCGTGACTCGGTTAACAAAAACAAGCGCTTCTCGGGAGGCAACCCGATGATCTATTTTTATCTATTTTCTACAATAAGTGTGGGGGGAGCCAAAGTAGGTTTTTTGTGTGTTGTGATGTTTTGCAGGGATGTGTGCTTTCATGATCCACTTTTGGTGCTTTTGACGCGACCCGTGTTCCCGTATACCCGGTTCCTTCGATAAGTTTTTGCTATTGTGATTCAATCATGTATATAAATAAAACGAATAAATGTAATCACTTTAGTTGTCTCTTCCTTAGCTTGATTTTGAACAACGTACTCAATGTCCTAGTGTAGGGGAGTTTATTCTCCCACATGCTTAAACATTGAGGACAATGTTTATATTAAGTGTAGGGGGGACTTCTATCGAATTTTAGTGGACTTTTCCATGAATTTGACCCTATTTAACCATAAAATTTAAAAAATTTTCAACGTTTTTCAAATTTTTGATCTATTTTGGCCTAGTAGTATTTTCTTTTATTTTGTCATCGCATCGTATTTATATTTCCCGTTTCAAGAATAAAGTCAAAAAATAAATAAATAAATAAAATGGTTTTATCAAGTTTAGATATCTTTGATATTTTAGGCCCGTCGTGAATATTTTGATTCAACCCGAGTTTACTTATCAAAGTTTACTCTAGCTAGTATCCTTAACCATATGGACCTTAACTGGTTTACTAGGCTAAGCATCCACGAGTCTCATTCTTTGAGATTTTAAATTACGGAGAACGAGAGATGATAGAGTTGATAATAAGTTTAAGGGTTAATTCTTATTTATATGAGTTTTTGTGGCTCGTTCTTCCCGCTTGAATATTTAATTGCTTAATAAATGACGATTTTTGCGGTGTCGATTCGATATCTTAACTCTTAGCCAAATCTTTATTCTCCTTGTAATTAAAGCATGAACACATTGAGGGTGCCAGCGTTGTGGACTTCCGACTAAGGTGGCGCATAACCACTAAGTAGGAGGTATTCAGACCATGGGACCGCGGAATTTGGCCTACTATATATATATCATAAATAAAGAAAGAATAAGATTAAAACATGACCTCAAGGAGCCTTAGGGTGTTGGGCATGTAGCACGAACCTTGTCATTAGAGCCTTAGGGTATATGGCATGGTAAGTGTTGAATAAAAATTGATCAAAAATCAATTCCCTCATTTATCGTTCAAGGAGCCTTAGGGTGTGGACAATAGATGAGGAGCATTTTTACATCTTAAAGAGCCTAAGGGTATATGATGTGAACTTGCTAAACTCCACATAAAGTCAACATGACATTGGAGGAATAATTAATAAGTAGTACTATTGGCCAAATTTTGGGTCCGGGAATGTATTCCCCAAATCGTGTTAAATCATCCTTGATGTGGGATTACTTTAGTGACAACGTTTTTGAGGACGAGGTTAGGTTTTGAGTGTCATGTTTGCACCGTTTAGCCTTCATTTTTGGACTAATAATTATCAAATAAGTCAAATGAGCCTACGGGTGAATGACAATCAATAAAATCTAGAGATACAACGTAGGAATTGGAGAAAGAGTATTACACAATTATCTTATATGAGTGGTTTTAACTTGAGAACTTATGGTAAACAATGATCTCGTTTTTTAAGCTTGGTATGGGGAACGTGAAACTTGAGGGTGATTAATATTCATGACACTAAAGCCCTAATTCAAGTCTTAGATTTCTCTAAGAGTTTCTTCCATCTAATAATTTCCATGTTAATAAATTGATATAACTTTTGTTTCCTTTAAAGTTTTTATCTTTTCATCGTAGTAGTAATAGTATATCTAATAAAGGCCAAGATGGGTTAATTATGAGAAAAATGTAACTTATGCTTTAAAATAATACATTGCGTGGGGTCATTGCAATGGTCAAGTGTAGGGGATTTAATAAGTGTGTAAACACTTATCCTTTTGACACTAAAATCAAGGAAAAACAAGACCTAATCATGTGTGTAATATCGTAAAAGTCGGAATTACGCGTGGTTTTGTGTTTTTGTGTGAAATAGGTACAAATGATCAAAAGGAATGAAAACACGGGATTTCACGGTCAAATGTTGAAGAGAAGTCCAAGAAAGAGACAAAGACAAAGTCAAAGAACCAAAAGTGTGCCCAAGTTCACGAAACCGACAAATTCGACACGACTTTGAAGAAAAGATCGACAAAGCTGAAATCGAGCTCGTTTTTAGCAGATTTAATATTTATGGAGTTAAACGGGCTTGTGGGACCAACATTTGGATTAATGGGCCCAAAAGCCCATTAACATAAGCTAAAGAAACCACTTTTTCATCATAAGCCCAGCCCAATTCAAATCACGGATGGAAATGCTTTTTAACAAATTGGGCCAAGCCCAATTACAATAAACAAAATGGGGCGTTGGAACAAAGTTGCTAGATAAACATTTCTCCTGGTCAACACACACATCACACACGTTTTATCCCACACCTCATTTTAATAAATAAAAGTTTTTTATCCCTCGCCCACTTCTGACGATGCAAACAAAGCACTCACCCACCTTTCTTCTCTTCCAAATAATACGCAGCCTTTAACCTCTCACAAACCCTAATCAGTAAAAAATTAGGGGTTTTCACCATTTGATGTTTTAAAGCGCGTGTTTTTCACATCCCCCAAATAATTCCCATCAAAACCGGAATTAGATACTGGTGGTCCTCAATCTGACGTGGTCCATTCCCCTCTTGTGATTGGCTCTCACACCTCACCACTACCAAACCCACCAATATTATCCTCCACATCAGATTCAAGAAGCACAATTCGTTACAACCTGGCAATCCGCGTGACAAAGGATTCTTTTCAGCCCTTAGGTCAAGAAGGAAAAGAGAGAGAAGAAAGATGCGGCCAGGATTTATTTTCGTGGGCACCAAGTTCATCAAAAGGATTAGGGTTTTCCTATAAAACCCCTCCTACAACTTGTAATGAAATATTTCATTTTTTCTTTATTTACTGTTTTCTTAGGAGTAGGATTAATTTAGTTTTAATTTTTTAGCAAATTAGATTTTAGGTAAATTGTACTTTCAGTTTTTCAGTATTGTAATGATTTATAGTTATTAATGAAATTTATTTTCAGTTTAATCTCGTGCCTAAATTTCAATTTCTTTTTCTGTTTTAAAGTCGCAAGTGATTTCTTTAAATATATTTATTAAAATCACTGTTAAAGTTTATATTAATTAATATTAAAAAAAGTGGTTGATGAATTTTCCCCTACTGGGAAGATTTTTATAAATCTGGATTCGAGAATTTTTGATTGGTTCGAGAGTTGATGTTCAAGGTGGCGTTTGATTCGGGTCATAAGGAGGTTCAGCACCTTCCTTCTGCTCAAAGGAAATCATCATCAGGTTCTAGTCTCTTGTTTAAGTTTTTCTGCTTTATTTAGTTTGATTATTATTTGTCTTTAATTTTGAGCTTGTGTTGACTTTTGATTGCCTATTTGACTATCTGATAAGTTTTGATGCTGTTTTAGATATAAGGTTTTTAATATTCGTAGTTATCTGATTAAGTTTCTTATTAGTTTATGTTTTAGTTGTAAGTTAAATTTGTTATTTTACTTTATTTATCTGCTTATCTTGTTGATTTGTTTTGGAATTGCTGCTTTACTTATTTGGTAAGTTTAGAAGTTATTTGTTTTTTTCTTTTTATTATTATCTTATTATTAGGTTTTAGTTACTTATCAGTGTTGTGATGGTTTAGGCTTTATTGCTTATTTTGCTAGATTATTAAGTTGAATTGCTTATTCTTGAGTCTTAATTTCATTTTCTTATTTAGATTTCTTAAATTTAGATTTGCTTATTTATTTATTCAGTTATTTGCTTAATTGATCGATTTCTTTGATATTGGATATATTCTACTTATCCGATTTAGATTTGTTTTATTTTTAGACTTAGCTTAATTGCTTAATTCCAGCTTTATCTGCTTATTTGGTTTCGTGTTTTTAGATCTATTTTTTTAAGCTTATTTACTTTTAATCTGCTTATTTGTTAGGCTGTTATTGCTTATTTGGCTTTTTAATATTTGCTGATATAGCTGTTATAAACAACAGACTCAATTAGTCTGTCTGTTTCAAGTTCCAAAAAAAAATATTAGCAAAAATTTTTCTGTCAGAGGACTCGAACCCCTGACCTTTCGTCCAGCAGCTCAACGTGATAACCATATCTACTAGACCTTTATTTGTGTATTATCTTCTTTTGATTTATTTGTGTATCTACTGGTTTTAAGTTTTAATTAACTTTAAGTAAAAGTTTTATTTATTTTTATTAAAAGTTTAAAAACAAACAAAAAAAAATATTTTTATTACTTTCATAAATTAGTTTTTTATTTAGTCTTATTAAAATTAGTTTTAAATAGATTTCATTTGAAGTTTTTATAAAATTAAGTTCTTAATTAGTTTATATTTTTAAAAATAGATTTGTTTTTAGTTGGTTTAATTAGTTTCAAAGATGATTTCTAGATTAAATAATTTTTAGTTTTATTTAAATTTGAAATAGTTTTCAATAGTTTTAATTGAGTAATTTTTATTAGATAGTTTTTAATTAAATAGATTTTAGTTTTAAAATACCACAAAGTTTTAGTTACCAAGAACAAATTAGTCTTACATTTAAATTGGAAATCAATTTCGAGTGATTTGTGGAACGATAAATAGATTAAAAAGAATTTGCAAAAATTAGTACATTAGAAGGCTTTATTGGGGGTCTTGCACCCAAGTAGTAATTACGGATATTATACTTTCTTGTGGATATTTCATATTGAATCTCGAATAGGATAATCCCTTCTTCTTCAAAGTCGAACGAGAGCTTCTCTCTCACTCCTTGTATTGAGTTGCATGCTCACTCGCGGGCGTGCAAAAATACCATTTGGTGTACAACCCCTTCCTCCCAAAAGGAAGAAAAAGAGAAAGAGTAAAAACACCCCCATCCATCAAGCCGATCCCGAGAATCGTGCTTTGATCCACACACAACAAAAAGCCATGGCCGGCGTTGACACTCGACCATTGATGGAGCACTTGCAATCCAATGTGCAAGGATATGCCGATGCTATCAAGATACCCGATATTCCCGCAAACACCTTTGAGCTAAAGACATCTATGATTAACTTGGTTTCAAACACACCATTTTTTGGGAATAAGAATGATAATCCACATGATCATCTTAAGAAGTTTCTTGCTCTTTGCAACACCATTAAGTACAATGGAGTTCCCCATGATGCCATTAAGTTAATATTGGTACAATTTTCACTAGAGGGAAATGCTAAGCATTGGTTAGATACACAACCACCCGAGAGCATTACTACATGGGATGATTTTACTAAGAAGTTTTTGAACAAGTTCTTTCCCCCATCTAAGACCACGGCTTTGAGAAACTTAATTATAGGATTTCAACAAAAACCTAGTCAAACATTTAGTGATGCTTGGGAGGAGTTCAAGGAGTTATTGAGGAAATGCCCAAATCATGGATTCAATGAGGTTCAACAAATCAATACTTTCTATGATGGATTAAGACCTCATCACCAAGATTCACTCAATTCTTCCGCGGGTGGAAATATTCTTGCTAAATCCATTCAAGAAGCTTGGGAAATTATTGAGACCAAATAAAAGGTGGAAACTAACACACAATTTGAAGAAAGGGTTCATGTTGTGCAAAATAGTTCTCAAACACCTTGTGATAACCAATTCCTCAAGAGTCACCAACAGATACTCCAAAGAATAGATAGGAATCAAGAGATGCATCTTAAGGCAAATCAAGAATTAATCCAAACCATTAAGGACCTTTCCTTGAACAATTACACCAATGATGTACATGCTATTGCTCTTTCATGTGAGACTTGTGGAGGTCCCCATTCCTATCAACAATGTGACAAAGTTTAAGGTTATCAAGCTGAGTGTTATGCTTACCAAGAAGAACATAGAGAACATTTCAAACCCAAAATCAATCAAAACAACCTTTCTTACAAATCTCAAAACTACCTTACTCCATCGGGTTTCCCACCCCAACCACCCACCATTACTCAACCCAATCCCCCTTAATAGTTACAAAAGAACCAAGGGACAAGGCCACAATACCAAGGGAACAACTATAAGGCACCCAACAACTTTCAAAATCAAGAAAATAACTTTCTTTTACCCAATCAAGGATTTAACCCACCACACCCACCCTTCCCAAATCAAGGATACCCTCACGTTCAAAATAAAGGATATGGGCCACATGATACTCATGAGTATGTTGAAAGGAGAATTCGTGAAAGTTAGAAGAGAATGCAAAAGCAAATCAAACTTACAATGGAGGAGCAAACTAAGAGGCTTTTGATGGAATTTAATCAAAGACCACAAGGGGCTTTACCCTCTAACACACAAACAAACCCGAGGGCTAATTTCAATGCTATCACAACAAGAAGTATAAAGAAAACTCATGATCCTTCACCTCCTACACCTACCTTGGTAAAGCCTACTATGATTCCTTCTTGTGATAAGCCTTATACATCTAGTTCACCATCCTCAAATTCTACCTCTTCCACACCTACTCATGAAGAAACCAACAAGGAAAATCCTTCAACAACCACTCAACCACAATTAAAACCATGTCTCCTTTACCCATCAAGATTGAGAAAGGAAAAGCTTAAGAACAAGGATGATATACAAGTCTCAAACTTTTTGAGGATGTTCAAGCAACTTAACATAAACATCTCCTTTGCGGAAGCCTTAGCCAATATGCCTAAGTTTGCTAAGATGATCAAGGACTTACTTTCTAAGAAGGAGAAATTGGTGGATTTGCCTAATACTTCCTTGAATGAAAATTGCTCCTCGGTTTTGCTTAAGAAGTTGCCTACTAAGCTTGGAGATCCGGGGAGGTTTTTGATTCCTTGCAATTTTCCGGGGGTGGAAAATGGCATGGCATTAGCGGGTTTAGGAGCAAGCATAAATCTCATGCCATTATCGGTTTGGAAGAGACTTTCACTTCCCGAGCTCACTCCTACTAAGATGACTCTTGAGTTGGCCAACCGTACTATAGCTTATCCGGTGGGAATCGCGAAGGATGTTTTTGTTGGGTTTGATAGATTTACCTTTCCCGCGAACTTTGTGGTGGTTGATTATGATATAGATCTGAGAGTTCCTTTGATTGTTGGTAGGCCATTTCTGAGAACGGATCGGACTCTTATAGATGTGGCGGAGGGTGAACTTACAATGAGGGTAGGAGATGAGAGAGTTGTGTTTAACATGGGGAAGTTGTCAAAGAAGTCTAATGAACCCGAAATGGTCAAGCATATTGATGTTGTGAATGAGGAGGAAACTCAAGATGATATCCTTGATGAAGTTTGTGATGAATATTTTTATGAAGCTTGCTCAAGTGGAGATTATGATCTACCTTATGTTGAGACCATTGCTTCCATTACATCATCATTGGATTTTCATGAACCACAAGAGCTTAACTTTGGTGATTTTGTAATTTATTCCAATCCTCTCTTTGAAACCTCATATGATAACCCACTTTTCCACCATGATGAAGACACCAATGAGGATTCTAGTGATGATGAATCTCTTCTTTGTGATACTCCAACATATGATGATTCTAGTAATGATGAGCTCTTTACTTGTGATTCTCCATTCTTTGATGTTCACACTTCCTTGGGTTTTGAGGAATCACCAATCTTCGATAGACCAATCTATGATGTTTATGGTGATGAGGAGGATTCTATCATGGATGAGAGTGATGAGTTTTTAGAGGTTGATATACCTTTTGAGTACACTCTTGGTTATATTGATGAGGAGGGGGACATACTCTTTCTAGAATCTCTATTGCATGAGGATCCTTTACCTACTACCTTGTCCACCTCAACCTTTCAAAGTGATAAAGGAAAACAAGTCATGATGGTTCCTTCTAAGAGCTTATTTTTAACAATTACTCCACAACCTTTCTCTCACCATGTGACCTATAAGGGAGAATCTTCTAAGGCAACCAACACTTGTTGTTTCCTATCAAGGCACGGATTTTTGATCCTGGTATAGAGCTTGCTAAACCATCTCAGTATCCTCCTGATGCAACAAAAGGAAAACTTGTGAAAGAGTTGAGAGTATCACCCTATAACCTTTTGAAGAACATATGGGCAACCATTTTGGAGAGTAACACCTCAGCTTTTTCACCATTACTTGGGAAGTTAGTTGTTGAATTGTGTTATAAGTGGGATGGTAATTATTTATTTGATCCGGGGGGATATTTATGGAGTTTTGATAATTGAAAACTTGTTTTACCTCATCATGGAGATTTTTCTTAAAATGGGCGAAACTTTTCTTCTTCATGATAGGTTTTAGGCACTTTTAAGTGTGGGATGAGTCGAGCTAAAGACTACATAAATCAAGCTTGAATAACTAGCTTTAGAGTTTTTAGACTTAGAGTGTTGTAGGTTAGAAATAAGGATGGAGAGTTGATGAGAAGTGTATGGGAGCCCTTCCTTTTGTCTTCATGTTGTTTGTAGGGTTGCTCACTCATCACGTGCTTTGGAGCTTCTGGAGGAGGCCCTTGTATCCGGTTTACTTCGTTACTATTGTGATTTTTCATAAACACATTGTGCTTAAAAAATGAATTCACTATAGTTGATCTTTCCTTAGCTTAGGTTAAGCAAAGTGTATTCATTTTCATAAGTGTAGGGGAAGTTTATACTTCCATGCTCTTAAACATTGAGGACAATGTTTAGCTTAAGTGTAGGGGTTCTTCTATCGAAGTGACCTTACCTAGACTTTGTCATTGACCTTCATGATAACATGGAAAATTAATTTTTCAAACATTTTTCAAATTTTTGATCTACTTTGGCCACCAAAAATATGCATTCATAATTTTTGCATCAATCATTTTTCATTTGCATAACACATTTGCATTGTATATTTTTCTTCTTTTGTTCTTTATGATAAATTGAAAAAGGAAAAATATATAAAATAAAGAACATGGTTTAATAAATTTAGACTTCTTTGACATATTAGGCCCGCCATGGATATTTTGACTCAACCCAAGTTTGCTTATCCAAGCATTCTCTAGCTAGTATCCTTAACCATGTAGTCCTTCATTGGTCTATTAGGCTAAGCATCCACCACTCTCATTATTTGAGATTTTAAATTTGTGGAGAATAGGAAATGATAGAGTTGAAGCAAGTATAAAAGGGCTAGATAAACTTCATGATAGTTACTTGTGGCTAAACCCTTCTCTTTCTTTGCTTCTAATTTCTTCGCATGTATATATGTTAATAAATAATCAAGAACGGGTTTAATCGGTTTGTAATCTCTTATGCATTTTTTACTAATTATTCACGGTTGGTATAAGTACGTCTTAAGATTCTAAGTTAGAACGTTTTATGTGTACTAGACTTATGTCATGCTTTATATTTAGCGGGTGTTTTTCCTTTTATTCTTTTCAAATTTCTTTGTGAGGAATAAAGAAAAATAAGAGCGGCTTACCAAAAAATGAGTGGCTAGAAACAAAAAAGATAAAAAATAATTATACAAGACCCCCAAGAGGGGCAGTGAAGTGTTAATTATAGTAAATATTAGATTCTAATATTACCTTGACGGGTTGCGGGGATTTAATAGTTGCTCCAATCCAATATTACCTTGACGGGTTGCGGGATTGAAGATCCAAATCCTAAAAAGGCAGCGGATGTAAATTATTGCGTGAGTTTTATTTTTCTTTCTTTAGCGAGTGTGTAGCTACTTATTAATGCATGACATGAGGATTTTACACATAAGGCGAATGACTTATTACTATTGAAACGGACTTATATTAATTGTGAGCGGTTTTTCAAGTAATGGATGAGAGGATTCTTAGGATTAAAATCGTGCTTCTTTATTTTTGGATTTTACATTTCTTATATTTCACGCTTCAACTAATGACAAATTTGCCTTCAATCAATTTGCTCAAATAATAACCGGTTCCACATTTAATTGTCATGAATAAGTTGATGCACTTTTTACTTGTGAATGATCCCATTTTTAAGCTTGGTATGGGGAAAGTGAAACTTGAGGGTGATAAGTGTCCATGGTACCAAAGCCCTAATTTAAGTCAATGATTTCTTTATGAGTTTTTCCATCAAAACCATTTAATAAAATTCAAAAATATATTAATAGAATTGTTTTCTTTGCATTGCATTGTACAAAATCAAAAGAGTAGAATAGTGTTATAGCATTCCATATTGGCCAAGGTGGGTTAATTATGAGGAAAATGTAAAATTGTGCTTTAAAATATAGCATTGCATGAGGTCATGCCAATGTTCAAGTGTAGGGGATTTGATATGAGCAAAATCTCATATCAATTAATCAACAAATCACCCTAAAACACATGGAAAATACCTAACTTTTGTGCTTTAAAGCAGTATTATGTGGTACGTTTTGTGTTTGTGCTTAAATAGGTAACAAGGATACAATTTCAAGTAAACAAGAGGAAATCAAGCTCATTTATGATGAAAAGACAAGAGAAGGATCAAAGTTGACAAGACATTTGAAGATAAAGGACCTATCTTGACAATACTCAAAAGTTGAGGGACTTAAATGCAAACTTTAGAAAAGTCAAGATCAAAGTCAAACTTGGTCAAACTTCAAGTCAACCAAGTCAAGGGAGTCAAATGAGCAAGAATGCAAGTCAAAGGACCAAATTTGCCATTGGAATGAAGAATGGAGCTCATTTTGATAATCTGCTAAAGATAAGGGGGTGAAATTGTCAAAAATGCATCAAACTTGTGCTTGATCCGTGTCACATGCTTTTCCACCAATCATAATGCAAGAAAAATGAGTTTAGGATCGCCAGTTGGATTGCCAAGTCACTCACTCATTTAATAAGCCAAATCTTACACCGTGCTCCCCACTTACTTTCTTTGGCCAATCAGAACTCAACATGCAATATATATTTTATCCAATTAGAATAATGATCCGTGTGAAGGGCCAAGAACGAATGAAAACATAACACGTGTCATCTTCAACAACGAACTAGCCCAGGAACGTTTATGAGCTACAATGCATTTCATAAAAATCATTCGACATGAAAAACACTCGGATTGAGATGACGAATTCAACCACACAAGTTAATTAAACTAAAGATCAAAGGAGAAGAAAACCCTTTTCTTGTTCTTGGAATGAAATCCGCAATTCATCAGCTTTGGACACATGGCATCTTTCCATTGGTTGAGACACCTCAGACTTCCCCAACACATCATCACCAACTCCTATAAATAACATGTTATTCCTTCATTTTGTTTATGTAGCTAAGTGCCAAAAAAACACACACTTTAGATTTTATCTCTCAATTCTGTTCCTCATTCAGTTAGTAAACTTCTCTCAAGTGTTTGACACACAGTTGAGAGTTAGTTATAGGATTAGTTAAGCAGTTGTAACAACTTTCCCTTCATAAATCAATAAAATCACAAAAATATCCATTTCCTCTTCTCTTATCTTCAATTCACTTACTCATACCTGTAATTCTGTTACTGCTTTGTGATTTCATTGATCTTAATTGATCAATGAAGTGTTTTTGATACATTGTGGAAGCTTGTTATGATCAATTCAACCATAGCAGTCATATCCAGTTCCTGAGTATCAGATTGTAGCAGTTGGTTTGATTTGAACAGATATAGCTTTTGGAGGTGATAAATTGGTTAATGGTGGTGTTCTTATGGTGTTATTGTAGATTTTAGTTGGCTCAGCGCCACACTACTCCATCAAGGGAGGTTTCTAGCTAAAAAGTTTGTTAATCCTGATTTAAGTTCCACTCTATTGATATTTGCATGCTTCATTCTTAGTGTAAACAATTTGTGCTGCTATAATCATGTGTTTGGTTCTATTTTAGTGTAATCTTGATAATCTGATAGCTTATGAGTAGTTTTGTAGCTTTAGTCTGAGTTTTACTTGATTTCAGCTTTATACTCATCAGTTTTAGCTTTTGAGTGCATTTTGTGTTCAAGTTTGATTACAAGTCTGATTTCAGTTCTAATACTCTTCATGTTACTCTTTGAACATGTCTTGATATCAGTCTTAGCTTGTTTCACGACTTTACTCATAATCACTTTGAAAAAGTTCATCTCAGACTTGATAATTAGTGTTTGGATCTGCCTAGTTTTGATAATACAAGTTTGTTAATCTTGTTAATTTTTGCTTATTCACATTCAGTAAACCAGTGGAAACAATTTTGTTTGGTTTTGAAGTAAAAATTCAGGTCAAAAAGGCAAATGGTTAGAAAAAGTATGGGTTAAAGTCCGTGAACACTTTTATTCAGAAAACTAGCTCATTTCAAATCATTGCCATTTACTTAATTCCTAACTAAATTGCCCGAAACAAGTTTCTAGTTGTAGTATAACATCCAAGGTTCAAGTCTGTTTAAGGAAATTACACAGTTCTCAGTATTAAGCTAGGAATCAGCTTTTTGATAAGCACTTGATCAAATGCAAGTTTCTGTAAAGAGAGGTTGACTGTTTTCTTATATAGCCATTTCTACTTCATAAATGTTGTCATTTTTCTTCATAAACCTGTTAAGAAACATGTCTTGAGTAGTTTTGGAACTTTTCAGTTTTTTCATAATTTTGGTCAAACTTGGTCAAATAAGCTCTTTTCAGCTTAATTCCATTTTCCAGCTTATTCAGTGAATCATTTTCAAAAAGAAAAGACATTCCATACTCCTATTAAGCTGTTTAACAAGTTTGAGCATAAAAATCTGATTGTGCATGTGTGGCTTTTCAGTTAGCTAAATGTTGGCTTATTGGAATGAGGTTATTTGAGTTTTACATGGTTTTAAGCAGTTTCCTCATACAAGTCTAGTTGATTTTCGATTTTAAGCATTTTAAAACCAGTTGGAGCTTATTTGGTACAGAAATAAGCTCATACGAGCTTATTCTTTGTTGTAAGCCCGTTTTTGTTAATAAGTGTTGTCCCAAATAATATAATGATAGATTAAAGAAATGAGATAGAAAAAATATTAATTTTAGAGAGAGAGAAAGTAGTGAGAGAAAGTAGAGAGAAAGAGATGATTAACTTGGTGAATATTATATTAGAGAAAAATAGAGTTACAAATGATCATCCACCCTTCCTAACATGCTAGGAAGGGCTTTATATAACCGGTCTTACATGTAACTATAATGGGCTATATTGTTTGGACCGGGCTTGTCTTTTGGGCTTTAAGTAGCTTAAATCCAAGCCCGTGAACCACGACTATTTAACTAACTATTACAACGTTCTAATAAATATTATAATAGAAACCTATGACCAAACATTCTTGTTTGACTCAATATTTTGAGGCTAACAATCTCCCCCAATGTGAGGTCATTCCTCTTTGATATTTGGATTCCAATGGAGATTTATGAATTTCGTCATAAATGAATCTTGAACGTGTAACAATAGTCTTGTTCCTTCATGCTGTGATCTTTGAGCCTTTGTCATTGTCTTTCGACTTAGTCTTTTATCTTGAGATCTTCAAATCATTCTTGACTTGTCTTTGCCATCTTGCGATATTGTGTCTTTATCCACATGCTCACACTATTAATTGTTGAATAAGTCTTTGGGCATGAATATGTGGTTTTGAATCTTTGACTTTGCTGAGTACACCGTGACGCCACCTTCTCGAGACAAAACATAGACACAGACTGAATGGCTTTGACATTCGTCCTAAATCGGTAGCGTTTTACCTCCGGTCGGTGAAGACCGTTACACGATATTAAATACCGTACATGTGATTAGGTAGATTCAATTAAGAATCTCCTTGACAGGGTTTTGCGGCTGTACTAGCCGTTCTCTTTACTCGACCGTCTCAAAGCAATACTGCGAACATAAAGAGTGGATCAATTGGATAAATATCCGCTTGATTAAAGTCGTCAATTCAAATTCCTGGAACAAGTTTTATTCATAAGAATCTTACCATTGTTGCTTTCCAGTTGACACAAGTTTGATTCATAAGAATCTCACAAGTCACCTACCGTAGCGCTGTTTGATGTTGACGCTAGAAGGATTTCCAAATGAATATCACTCTGAATGTTCTGGCAAGACCATAAAGATATTGCGTAGAAACCTGAAACGAGTTTGAATCAATTCAGAATCAAACCACTGTTGCTTTTCAGTTTTACATATGTTCAATTCATAAAGAATCTTACACATGACCTACCGCAGTGCTGTTTGATGTTAACACTGGAAGGATTTCAACTCATCATTGTGAATACTAAGTAGTATCACTCTGAGTGTTATAGCAATATCGCAAGGATATAGCGTAGGACTCTCTTTATCTTCATACGTGTGTCCTAACGAGATTAGATTGATCTCTTGGCCTTAGACTCGATTTGTGCACTTTTAGTAGTCGGAGGCTGGAGCAGATGCCACCTATTCAATATCAACTATCTCGGAATGAGAAATTTAATAGAAGTTGTGTTGATCTCCGTGACAATAAAACAAACTTCTTTTGAGAGAAGCCTGATAGTTAGGAAAGGGTTGTGCTTCACATCACTGGGTCCATGATGAGTTTGTCTTCATGATGAGTTGACCCGGTTTCTGCCTAAGTTGTATGGAGGGCTTCTTTCTTTAGACCCTTTATCCTTACATTTCTTTTTCATTCTTCAACCCCTTCAATGCTTACCAAGACATCATTAATAGCACCTTGTTGTGACTGTTCCAGTACTATCATCAGTACTTAGTCGGCATTCAGCTTCGTTCACATTCTACTCCATCTTTCCTAAGGACTTCTAATACTCTATTGGATTGTCCCTGGGAAGATCCCTCCGGTTCTGGTTGGATCATAGGACTTAAACCTAACCACCCTTTTGACACCAATAACGTCGTGAATTAAAGATGTTGTGGGTAATTGATCGTAACCATGAGTGCTTGGGTCTTTAGATCACATTTTAATCACATTTTATCCCCCTATCTGTAATATATAAAATCGTTTGATATTAGAGATACCAAATTTGATTAAAATATATTGTTAAAAATAGTATTGAAAATCTTCGGGAGAAATATGTGTCAAACTTAGCATAAATTTTGGAAAGCTCCCCCTCAAAAATTGATCCAATGGAATTGTCATTACGAGAATATGATCCACATTAAATTTTGAGGATAGGAGTTGTTGAACACATAATTTTTGAAAGATTTTGAATATCATTGAGAAATTCTTGAAAATATTGTGTTCAACGCTTTTTGAAAAATCAATTCTTTTTGGCGAAAAGGTTTTTCTAAAGCATAAACTTGAGTTCGTAGACTTTGAATGTCTTTACAAATACACTCAAGTGTAAGAAGATTTCTCTTCTTTTGCTGAGGGTAAGAGCACGAAATCGTACACTCCCCCTTGAATATAGATCCGGGTTGCAATCTGAAAGTGATTACAAGCCATTGTGTTGAGCTCAAAACGTTGAATGTTTTGTAACAAGCTCAACCCAAGATAGATTGCTCTACCCGTTGTTGGAAATATTGTCCAAAAGAGTCAATTTCCTTTAGAAAAGATAGAAATGACATGTTTTGAAAAGTATTTACAACTTTCATTCGAGCTTTATGTACACACCCGTGTCGTTATTGAGCGACATTTCTAGGTACGTCCATATTATCGATACTGAAAAACATGTCAAGAAGAATATATTTGGATTATCAAAGATTTTTTAATTTTGTATTTTGCTTTTTCATTACTATTTACAAATAGATGTTTGATAGACGAATCAAGCAGGCTTCTTTGCCAGAACCTCCAGTTCTGCTGGAGTCAAACATCTCATACCAATTTGCCTAACTAGATACGCAAACCTCTCTTTCGAAAGAGATTTTGTAAACATGTCAGCTAATTGGTAATCAGTTCCAACAAAGTATAATTCAACAATACCCTTTTCAACTTGTTCCTTAATGAAGTGGTATCTAACATCGATGTGCTTCGTGCGGGAATGCTGTACCGGATTGCAGGAGATGGCTATGGCCGACTTTGAGTCACAGTACATAGGTACTTTACCAAAGTGGAAGCCATAATCCGTGAGTTGTGTTTTCATCCAAAGAACTTGAGCACAATACGCAGATAGAGACACATACTCCGCTTCAGCTGATGACAGTGACGTGCAATCCTGCTTCTTGGAAGACCATCCCACAAGCTTATCTTGACCTAGAAATTGTGAACCACTAGAAGTACTTTTACGTGTATCAAGACACCCTGCATGATCAGAATCTGAATAGGCCGTAAGAAAGAAACCGGTTTCCCTCGGATACCAGAGTCCCATGTGAATGGTATTCTTAAGGTACCGAAAGATCCGTTTAACCTCCTTGAGGTGCTTTTCAGTGGGTCGTGCTTGATATCGTGCACAATAACACGTAGCATGATGAATATCAGGTCTGCTTGCTGTCAAGTACATGAGGTACCCGATCATGGAACGATATCATGTTTGATCTATGGGTAATCCCTCCAAATCAGCATCTAGGGATGTGATTGATAATGGTGTCCCAACAGGGTCACATGAGGTTATACCATGCTTTTTGATTATCTCTTGAAAATACTTATCTTGGTTAATGAAGATACCACTTGGGGAATGGTGAACTTGAATTCCTAGAAAGAATTTTAGTTCACCCATCATAGACATTTCAAATCTGTTGTGCATTACTTTTGCAAACCATTTTGAAAGTTTTGGGTTTGTAGACCCAAAAATAATGTCATCAACATAAATCTGCACAAGCAAAATGTCATCCCCATATTTGTAAGTGAACAAAGTTAGATCAATGGAACCTTTTGAGAAACCTTTGGAGACCAGAAATTTCGAGAGCTCGTCGTACCACGCTCTTGGAGCTTGCTTGAGTCCATAAAGTGCTTTGTGGAGACGATACACCTTGTCAGGATAATGAGGATTGACGAATCCTTCCGGCTGTGTGACATAGACTTCTTCCATCAAAGGACCGTTAAGAAACGCCATCTTTACGTCCATTTGATAGACAATGAATCCCTTATGTGCAGCATAAGCAAGAAAAATCCTGACTGCTTCCATTCGAGCTACTGGTGCAAATGATTCTTCAAAATCAATACCCTCTTTCTGTCCATACCCTTTAGCCACTGGCCTAGATTTATTCTTGATGATCGTGTTCTCTTCATCCATCTTGTTTTTCCAGATCCATCGAAGATTTAATGGTATTACATCGTATGGTCTGTCAACAAGTTCCCAGACTTTAAGTCTTTCAAATTGTCAAAGTTCATCCGTCATCGATTCAATCCAAGCATGATCAGCCATGGCTTCTTTGATGTTTTTCGGTTCAGCTGAACTCACGGCGAGTGCGAACATACAAACATCGCCATCGGTGTTAAGTTGTTGTCTTGTGCGAACGGGCTGTGAAGGGTTTCCAATTACATGAACCAAAGGATGATCTCGGGTCCAGTAATGTGTTGAAGGATGTCATTGATAGAACGTATGCATATTTGACGGATCAACATGGCGAGTAGAAGACTCTCCAGTTTCGTGTACCGGTGTACCAAATGGGTTGATAAATTCGTCTTCGTCAGATAATGCATTGTCTGCTTGATTTGTGTTCTCTGGAGCAATGACAGTAGTTGTGGATGTTGTAGGATCGATTGTTGAAGTGATATTCTGAGGAAGTAACTCTGCATCACCCGGTGTTAAAGTAGATGAAGTTGTATCCTTTTGTTGAGATGATCGGTATCATCATTCTTATCATGAGTGACAGCGGAAGACTTCGATACAACTTGTTTCTCCCCCGTGAAATATTCATCATACATTGGTCCATATAACATTTCCAACTCTTCAATTGTCGTGTTGACTGTCATATCAGCTCTAGGAACATTTTCTGGAACCAGCGTTGAACATGACGGTTCATTGCTATGGTCTTGCGTTCCGAGTTCCGTGCGGTTGTGAACAGAAGTCGTTTGTCGTTGTGGATCGGGACTTAAACTGTTTTGTTCAAGTGCTATTGTGTTACTTACTTGTGAAACCCGTGAGACACATATTTCTCTGATATATGTTTCTTCAGCAACCAAGCTCTAAGAGTGTCTTTTGTTGAACGGTATGAATAAGGAAAACCTTTATGTTCTTGTTGAACCTTTACTTTATTACCTGCACTTTCATCAGTAGTTTGTATGCTTGCATGTGTTAGCGATATCTTGATGAGAACCATGTGGGGGTTCACCTTGAACCTTTTTCGTGCTAGAGGGAAATATATTTCCAGTAGGAACCCATTTAAGACCAGTTGTTTGGAAGATTCTACCCGTTGGTATCCATTTAAGACAAGGTCTAGGAAACGTAGCTTTCTCATGCACAACGGAAGACTTAATTGGAGAAAAACTATTTCCTATAGGGTTCCATCTTTGAGATGCTCTAGCTGTTTGGTTCACCTTGTTCAGGACTTTAGTGATGCAATCATCATGAATGGCATTAAACACAAATTTGTTACATTTCGTGCAAACAACGTACGTAGCATCTGAGAAGGATCTAGTGTTCCTAGGATAGGCTGATTTGGGCACATCATAGAAGGGTCTAGAATTCCTAGATGTGTGATTAGCGCTCCTAGGTTTCGGTTGGGTCCTATCTCTTGCTTGTGTCTTTATCTTAGCATCCTCTAGATATCTTTTATGACCTCTGTCATTTGAACTACTCCAAGGAATGTTCTTGGAACTGTTTCTAGAGTTGCTCGAAGCATTCATGTGATTGGGTTTTGCATAGACAAATTGTGTTAAGGGGGATCTAGATAGTGGAGTGACTGTTTTTGGCAAATTGCTATGCACGTCAACTTGGGATGAAAACCTCGAGTTCGATGTTTTGGGTCGTTCAGATTTAAACGCATTCGGTTGTCTAGCAACTGAGCAGTTTCTGAATGGTTGAGTAGGAGGTTTCCCCAAGATTGACTGATTTGATAACTTAGTATCCACACTATTTCCTTTTAGCTTCCTTAATTCATTTTTCACCGCTGTTAATGCAAAAACCTTTTCCTGAATCTGAGCTTTCAATTGCTCATTTTGTAGAAGTAATTGAGCGACACATTGTTCTAACTTAATGTTCATATTATCAAATATTTCGTTATCAGCATTCGCGTCATTACTATCTACAGTGTCGATAGGTTGCACAGATATTTCACTTAATGAAGCAGGCGGAGGACTAGGATTTTGAGAAGCCAACTTTGATTCTAACAAATTTATTTGTTTCACAAAATGTTCTTTTTCCGTATTAAAATCTTGAATCTTACGATCCAGTTTTTGTTCAAGAACAACATTTGCTTTTTCAAGTTTTTCAAAATAGGCCTCAAATTTGTCATTTTTCTTTAAAAAATCGAGTTTGGCGTCCTTAAAATCTTTTGTCTTTTGAGCTAACATAGTTTCGAGCTCATGAATCTTAGAATCAGACACATCAGTTATTTGTACCTCAGCCGGCGTCTCTTCATCATAAATGGGTCTGATATCTGCATCATTGGCTGATGGATCATTCCCTGAGTTGTGGATGGTATGCAGCTTCTCTTATTCTATCCCACTCCTTTCTGTGACAATCGAACAATCATCCAATGTTTGACCATCATCGACATTGCTCTCGTTCTTCTGCATGAATCTGTTATTCACCCTTCTTTCAACTTGTAGTTTATGACGTGTTCTTTCAACAATGGACTTCCTTACGTCAATCTCCTTGAATTCTTGAACTTCTAACCGAGTAAATTCAAAGAAGTATCGGTTTATGAATTCTCGATCATAATGTACAAAGTCCTGTGTATCATGGAATTGCTGAAACTGATTTTCGATAACCAAAACGCCATCTATGGATTCAACCTCTTGAAATTCATCGTTGGCAAGTTGTTGTTCAAGGTGATCTACATTGAGTAGCATTGTGCTTGTGAATGTCTCAACATCTTGACCAGTTAGTGACATGAATACCCGTTTGAATCCTAGTTCGACGCGAGTGCGTTTTAAATCGTCATTTGAAAGAACTTGAAGGTGTGACTGGAGTGATCTAAAGTGTGTCGTGCATCATTCTTTTGCAACCGACATCTTGGATTTGAGTGCATGCACATCTTGTGTTGTGGAATCCATAATGAGTGTTTCTGATGATGAAATGACTCTGGATCTTACGTAGATATGGTGTGATTGAGTTTGTGGTTTCAATTTCGAAAATTCCGATTTTTTCTCAGTCCGACAATAAATTCCTCAGTTCGACAAAACGGTAATCCGAAAATTTTGTCTTACCAAATTTTGAAATCAAGTCCGAAATAGCCAAAAACTAATAGGGAAAAATTTTGAAAAGTAAAAAATCTTGACAAAAATAAAACCTAAAAATGGCCTAAAATTTTGAATTTTGGTCCGAAAATTTGAATTTTTCATCGAAAAATTTTTCACATCGCCAAAATTTGAAATCGAAGCTTAAATGGCCTAAGAATGCTCTGATACCAATTGAAGGTCTACGTAATTATTGGCCTATTCTATATGATGTATTTGATGGATTAAGATGGTTGATTAATTGATAGATATGAAAGAGATGAAGGAAGGAGATGAGGGAGTAGAGAGAGAAAGGAGAGAAGGGAGAGAAGTAGAGAGAGAAAGTAAAGGTGGAAAATGATTAAGTGTGAAATGAACAATCAACAACCCCTCCTAACATGCTAGGAGGGGATATATATAGCCCACCCTACATGTGGGCTATATGGACTATACATAAACTAAATGGATCACGAGCCCATTACATAATTATCGTTGGAGCGACCGATCCTTCATAAATACGTAAAACGTATTTCCAACAATCTCCCCCTAAGGGAGGTCGCTCCAAGAAACAAAGTTCTAAATAGTCTATAACTCGTGATCTATGCTAACTAAGATGTGACCGAGACTTTATTGGGAAAAACGTATTTCCAACAATCTCCCCCTAAGGGAGGTCACATCTTTTTACAAAATCTTAAACCTAGCATCTATGCTTGAGTCTTCGATCTTGTTCTTGTGAATATGCTTGATGTGATCTTTGACTTTAGTCTTGAGCATGTTTCCTTGCCTTGACCTTGTGCATTCTTCACTTGTGATATTTGCCTCTTTGTGACTTCATGTTCCACATACTTATACTTTTAAATTCTTGAAAGCTTCAGAGTTTGATACAGCGGAAGACTTGACCTTCAGGCTTTCTTGAATTTTTTGAAGTACTATTTGTATGTAGTATAAGCATGTGGTGACGACTTCTTCTGGATTGTACACCGCAATGCCACCTTCTTGTTACGCTGCATAAGACAGTTAGCAACAAAACAATATACACGGATGAAATGGCCTTGAACATTTCATTCTAATTCGGTAGCAATTTACCTCTGGTTGGTGAAGACCGTTGGACGATATTCAATATCGTACTTGTGGCAGGTAGTTTCAATAAAGAACCTCCTTGACAAGATTTCACGGGTAAACCCGTTCTCTTTACTCGACCGTCCAATGCTGACTGCGAACGTAAAGAGTGGATCATTTGGATAATATTATCCGCATGATTTGAAGCCGTCAATTCATGTTCCTGGAACAAGTGAAGTTCAATTAAGAACCGCACCATCGTTGCTTTCCAGTTGTCACTAGCTTGATTCATATAGAATCGTGCAAGTTACCTACCAAGTGCTGTTTGATGTTAACACTAGAAGGATTTCCATTCGTCACTGTAAATACTTAATAGTATTACTCTGAATGTTCTGGCAAGATCACTAAGATATTGCGTAGAGGCCTGGAACGTGTTTAAATTCATTTAAGAATTAAACCACTGTTGCTTTCCAGTTATCACAAGTTTGATTCATAAAGAATCGCACAAGTCACCTACCATGAGCTTTTTGATATTCGCTCAAGAAGGATTTCCATCTTCATTGTAAATACTTTCGTATTACTCGGATGTTCAGGCAAGATCATGAAGATTTTGCGTAGGACTCTTAAGATCTTTCTTACTTTTCACAGTGTGTGAAGAAGCAAGGAAATATGAAAGTGTGTCCTAATGAGATATTTGATGATCTCAAATGGCTCTAGACTCGATCGTGCATTTTGGATTTTTAGTGATCGGAGGCTGGAGAGGAGTGCCACCTTTTCAATACCAATTTATTCGTAGTGAATAAATCAATAGATAATGTGTTGTCTCCGTGTGATTAAAACAAATATCTTTTAAGAAATATCTGAGTTAGCTGGGATGGGTTGTGCCTTACATCACTGGGTCCATGATGTCTATCTTCAATATCAAGAATCATTAAAATGATCTCAATAGCATATGAATTGACCCGGTTTCTGCCTAAGTTGTAAGGAGGGCTTCTTTCTTTACACCCTTTATCTTTACATTTCTTTTTCATTCTTCAACCCCTTCAATGCTTACCAATACGTCATCACTAGCACCTTGTTGTGATTGTTCCAGTGCTAACTTAAGTACTTGGTCGGCATTCAGCTACATTCACAATCTTTCTCCATCTTTCCTAAGGACTAGTATTTCTAGCTATGGAATGTCCTTGGGAAGAATCCTCCGGTTCTAGAGGAATCATTGGACTTTAACCTATCCTACCATCCTTATGTCACCACAATCTTCATCATCGTGAATAGAGATGTTTTGGATAAGTGTATGTCACCATGAAATCCATTTTGAAGTGCAACTCTATTTTGCTCCCCCTTAACATATGCCACGATATCCGAAAACATTTCGCACATGTCGGGATGAGCTAGCACGTTAAGTCAAACCATTTATGATTGATCATATCCCATATTAAATCACATTTTCTCCCCCATATTAAAAATATTAACCCAATCGATATTTTTAATATCAATTGATTTAATAGCATTTTAAGAAAATTTGGGAAGAAAAATGCAAGTCCAATTATCTTCATGAATTACACAAGCTCCCCCTCAAATTAATGAGGGTGTGCTGAAATGTAAATTAAATACCTTTTAAACACAAGTGTAAGGTATTTATTACGTGCAAAGATCATATATAATAATGAATTCACAAGATTAACAATTTACGAGGTAGGACCTGAATGATGGAGAACATCATATGAGAGATTCATATGGTTCTTGTTCACGAATGTTGGTCACCTCGCCACGTCCCCGAGAAAATTAATTCCCGTTGTTGAGTCAAAGCTTTCCGGTGAAATGCTTGACTTGATTATGAAAAGCGGGTTGTAGTCAGAAATAACTACAAGCCATATGGAGCATGTTTTTAAATCTTTTAAACTTCTGCTCGAACTTTATTTACAACCCCGTGTCATTATTGAATGACATTTCTAGGTTCGTAAATATTATCGATTCCAGAAGACATGCTCTTTTTATCAAAACATTTTTGAACACACAATTTTGAAAGATTTAGAAAAACCTTTTGAGAAATTCTCGAAAAATTGTGTTCAAAGTTTTGAAAACCAATTACTTGAGCTTAAGATGTTGAATATCTTACAAAACGAGCTCAAGTCCGAGAAGTTGTAAACTTCCCGTTGTTAAGGATAAGTTTATCATCGGCGATAAACTTTCCTTTTATCTGAAGAACGAGTCCTAAGCTGACATTTACTTAGAAGTCGTGTTCATGAGCTTGAAAACTTTGACTGTTTTAACGGAAAGCTCATGACCGAGAAAGGTTAATTTCTCGTTACGAGGAAAAGTTCTCTTATTTAAAAGATACACTTTCCTTTCTGAGCTTAAAACTTCGAATGTTTTAATACAAGCTCATGACCAAGAAAGGTGAATTTCTCGTTGAGAGGATAAGTTATCATAAAAGATAATCTTTCCTTTATATAAAGTTCGAGTTACAGTCTGACATTTAACTGTAAGTCATTGTGCATGAGCTTAAAAACTTCGAATGTTTTTATTATTAGCTCATGCCCGAGAAAACTTAATTTCTCGTTGTAAGGATAAGTTTATCATCGGCGATAAACTTTCCTTTATTTGAAGCACGGGTGACCATCTGATATTTAATGATAAACCATATACACGAGCTTAAAACCTTTGAATGGTTTTAGGGTAAGCTCATGTCCAAGAAAAATTAATTTCTTGTTAAGAGGGTAAGTTATCATTGCGTAGATAAACTTCCCTGTCTCTGAAGTCCGGGTCGTCGTCTGTCATTTAACGAGGAGCCATTGTGCATGAGCTTAAAAACTTGGAATGTTTTTGATATAAGCTCATGCCCGAGAAAAATTAATTTCTCGTTGTTAGGATAAGTTTACCATCGGCGATAAACTTTCCTTTCTTTGAAGAGCGAGTTATAGTCTGTGATGTGACTATAAGTCCTTGTAAGCTTTAACCATGAATCCCCTGAGATACTAGTTTCTCTGATATCTGCTTCTTCAGCAACCAAACTCTGAGAGTGTCCTTAGTTGAACGGTATACAATGATTGGACTGCTTCGTTCTTTTGGAACATCAACTTTGGTACCTGCATTCTCATTAGGAGTTTGTATACTTTTGCATGGGTTAGCGATATCTATTTTCGAAGCACGTGGGGGTTCACGGTTTTCTTTTCTTGTGTCAGAGGTGGCCTGAGGGGATGATTCACTTGTCTTAGTTGGCAAACGTTTCCTTTTATAGAAAATCTTAAGTTCATGCTTAAGTGATGCATCATCCTTTGAAATTTCCTCCCTAGTAGTCTTCGTAGAATCAGAGACTATCCTAGTTAAAGGGCACTCGTTTCCTACAAGAGTGAAAGTTCTACCAGTGGGGCGCCACATTTTGCCAACGGGTTTGATTTTAGCAACCCACTGGGATTTAAGTCTAGCACGGGAGTTCACCTCATTAAGCAATTTTTTGATACAGGAGTCATGATTTGCCGTAAAGACACATTTTCTACATGTTTTACAAGTAGCATATTTAATGTCCGAGTAGTTCCTAGATGATTGATCGATGCTCCTAGGAGACGTCATGCTACGGTTAGCAGTGTTGGGTAATCTGGAAGACATCTGACTAGGTTGGACACTGTTATCTCTTACATGTGTCTTTTGAATAGCTTCCCTTTGACCAAAATCATGGTGCACATTAGTTGAACTAGTTCTAGATGTGTTCATTGAACTATTCTTAGAGAAACTAGGGGCAATCATGTGATGAGGTATTGCTAAAACTGATTTAGTCACATTAGGCCTAGTTGGTGGAGTGACTGTTCTAGAAATATGACCCAAATCAACTTGGGAGGCAAACCGCGGTCTCGAGGATAGTGATCGCTCGGATCTAAATGCAGTAGGTTGTCTGACAATCGGTTGTCTGACGAACTGATTTGTAGGCGGTTTCTCCAAGATTGATGGTTTTTCAAGCTTAGTGTCCACACTAGGTCCTTTACTTTTCCTTAACTCGTTTTTCAACGCAGCTATAGCAAAAACCTTTTCCTGTACTTGGGCCTTTAAAGTCTCATTCTCTTTGAGCAAGTTATCTTGGGATGCCAACTTAGATTCAAGCAGTTGAATTTGTTTCAAAAGATTATCCTTTTCAGCTTTAGAATCTAGAACAGTTTGATCCAATTTTCTTTCAAGAACAACGTTTGACTTTTCAAGTTTTTCAAAGTATGTTTCAAACTTGTCCGTTTTCTTAGAAAATTCAAGTTTGGCATCCTCAAGATCTTTTGATTGTTGAGCTATAATCATTTCGAGCTCTCTAATCTTGGAATCAGAAGCAGTCAGTGAAGCAGTTATAAGACAATTATCATGATGTTTAGCATTTTGAACACTTTCTCCCCCATTATGACTCTCATCGGATGAATCAGAAGTTGTATTTCTATCACTCTTTTCCATCCCATGTTTGTCATAATTAGGTTCAGAATGCTCAATATGCGGCATGTCATTAGCATATACATCATAATCGACATTACATTGTACCATGTTTGCCGGCTCTTCGTCATAAACGGGTAAGGTGTCATCAAGAGAGATCTCGTGAACATTCCCTGACGTGCCACTGGTATCATGTTGTCCTCCTGATTCCGTGCTCTTGCCATCGTTAGGCTCCAAGTTGTCAACCGTATGACCATTCTCTTCTTGCATCTGCGTCATTGAATCTTGCACTCCATTATCATACGCTTGCTGAAGTTGAGATATTTCATAAATCGAAGACGAGACCGATGACATGATTTTCAAAATTGTATCACGGAAAACACGAAGCTCGGTATGTGTAGCTCGAAGAAACGATTGGCAAATCACTGAACTTGCAGACTTGATGATATTGAATTCGAGGAAAGGCGTGAGTTGTGTCACAAGAGCCTTATAAGCAATTGGCGATGCAGAGTGATTAAAGTTGTCACGTTTGAGTTGCTCGGCGAGTTCGGTCAAAGTGGTGAACATTGAGTCCATGAATATATGACGATCTTGACCAAAGATTGTCACAAATTCGCTCCCTCCTTGAATCCTCGAAAGAGTGACAAGATGAGACTGAAGCATTTGAAATGAAGTTATACCACTTTCCCTAGCGTTGGCGTGCACTTGGTGCAATTCTCCCTTGTTCGATGTCGAATTTAACGATTCCATTGAAAATCGAGGAAAAATGATGTGGATGTTGTAGTTTTCAGGATTTTACAATTCGATTCGGCTCAAAAGATGTTGTCGGCGCAAACGATTATGAATTAAACCGGATACTAATAGGTCCAATTTAAACTCGGCTCACTTCAAAAATAAATCCCGTCACTATAACTCGTTACTTTTGTCTTCAAAGCCGGCCACAAAACTTTTAACCCGTCAAATATTTTTCACGGTAATACTTTCAAGATACCCGCCTCAACAAATTAACTTTACTAAAAAAAAATTAACTTTAAAATTTTAAATTTTAAAAAATTAACTTAATAGAGATAAGGAAACTATAAATAGAAATAAAAGTGAGAGAAAAAAAAAATAAAAAAATCTGAAAGAGTTTTTTGACAGTCTATCTCGTTGAAAAATACATGTCCCAAAAAAAATTAAATAATGCCAAAAACGTGGCACATAGTTTCGTCCGTCAATTAAAATATGCTTACCTAGTTTACTCCGCCCCACTTAAATAAAAACTCTAACCTAATTTTTCTCTCTCTCTCACAAATCACTCCGTCTTCTTTCTTTCTCTTTGATCTCTCTCTCTCTCCCAATTATCCCTCAAAACTCAATCATAGATAACAAACACCAATCTCACTACTGAAAAAATTAGTTATGAATCAAACCAAACTCATCTCATCCACGAATCCCAGCTACAATAGATAACTCAATAAAGGTGAATCTTCAAGACCTTTGATAAGGTCTCGGGTAGGTGTTCTTTTAATTTTTTAATTTTAGTCTCTCTCTTCTGTAGCGTCTTTCTTGTGATGTATGGGGTTGAGTGTTGAGATTGTTGTTGGTGTGGGTGGTTCGAGAATAGTGATGAGTCTGTAAATGAATCTTTGAGGATGGATCTGTGTCCAGGGAGGGGAGTTGAGTTGAGGTTTTTGTGATGGGTGTTTGTGTTTTCAGAATGAAGTCGAGTCAGTTTGGTGTCTGTATGACGAGAGGTATGAGGGAGTTGAGTTTGGTGTGGGTTTAGTCTTTGGTGGTCTAGACGAGTTGTGGGTTTGGGTCGAATCAAGGGTGGGTAAATGAGTCTTTGAGTTGTGGGTTTGGTTGTTTGAGTCTTTGAGTTGTGGGTTTGGGTAAATCGAGGGTCGGTTTGGGAGGATAGTGTGTCGAGAGGGTGCGAGAGTGAGGGTTTTGAAGGTGTGTGTCGAGGGAGGGGAGTGAGTCGGAGTGAGAATTGTGTCTGAGTGTGAGTTGTCAGTCGAGTGTGGGTGGGTTTTTGTTTGTGTCAGTTAAGATGTCTAGGGTATGAGTCGATATAAGAGACGACGATGACTTGCCCGTTGTGTTTGAATTGACATGCTTCGTTCGGAACAGTTTCGTTCGGAACTTGTTCGTTCGGAACAGTTTCGTTCGGAAATTGTTCGTTCAGAACTGTTTCGTTCGGAACAGTTTCGTTCGGAACTTGTTCGTTCGGAACAGTTTCGTTCGGAACTTGTTCGTTCGGAACAGTTTCGTTCGGAACTTGTTCGTTCGGAACTGTTTCGTTCGGAACATTTTCGTTCGGAACTTGTTCGTTCGGAACAGTTTCGTTCGGAACTTGTTCGTTCGGAACAGTTTCGTTCGGAACTTTGAGTGGAAGAAAACTTGATTCTGAACTACGTTGATCCGGAACAATAAGAAATGGATAAACTGATTCGGAACTATATGAAACTGAGAGACGATGAAGGACAACTGGACAAAAATGGTAGACAGAACTCGAGATCCAATGAAAATAAAATAAAAAATTATATAAAAACTGATAATTAAAAAAAAAAAGTTATATAAAAAAAAAAAAAAAAATTATGGAAAACTGAATAGGAAAAACTGGATAAAACTGAAAATGGATAAACGAAAAATAAATAAATAAAAAAAATACAAACTTTAAAAGAAAAAAATTGATAAAATTGATAGATTAAAAACAATAAAAAATACAAACTTTTTATAAAAAATACAAACTTTTTAATATTTAAGCATGATTAAATCAAAACCCACCAAAATCAATAAAAAAATAAAAGCTAGAATAAACCAATCAAACCTTGGCTCTTGATACCAATTGAAGGTCTACGTAATTATTGGCCTATTCTATATGATGTATTTGATGGATTAAGATGGTTGATTAATTGATAGATATGAAAGAGATGAAGGAAGGAGATGAGGGAGTAGAGAGAGAAAGGAGAGAAGGGAGAGAAGTAGAGAGAGAAAGTAAAGGTGGAAAATGATTAAGTGTGAAATGAACAATCAACAACCCCTTCTAACATGCTAGGAGGGGATATATATAGCCCACCCTACATGTGGGCTATATGGACTATACATAAACTAAATGGATCACGAACCCATTACATAATTATTGTTGGAGCGATCGATCCTTCATAAATACGTAAAACGTATTTCCAACAATCTCCCCCTAAGGGAGGTCGCTCCAAGAAACAAAGTTCTAAATAGTCTATAACTCGTGATCTATGCTAACTAAGATGTGACCGAGACTTTATTGGGAAAAACGTATTTCCAACACTTTTTTTTTGGCTTATCCGGAATATGTGATCTTGAGCTTATCCGGAATATATGTTCTTGAGCTTATCCGGAATCCGTGTTCTTGAGCTTATCCGGAATCCGTGTTCTTGAGCTTATCTGGAATCCGTTTGCTTAGTCTTATCCGGAATCCGTGTTATACCTCTTATCCGGAATAGTTGATCTTCTTCCTATCTGGAATACTTGTAGTCTTCCTTTGCTTATTCGGAATAATTCTTCCGTGTCTTATCCGGAATACTCGATTGTCCTCTTATCCGGAATCCACAGCAGCAACTTGACCGGAATCTTCAAGAATTTCTTATCCGGAATCCAGAAAACTTGTTTATCCGGAATACTACAAACTACCTTATTCGGAAAATCACAAACACGTCGTTATCCAGAATCAATCTCACGCTGCTTATCCTCAATACGTATTTGGTGCTTATCCGGAATCCACTAACTGTTGATTATCCGAAATACTTGAACACACCTCCTTATCCGGAACAACTTCTTATCCGGAATGTTTACAAAACTTCTTATCCGGAAAACGTGAATCCGCTATCTTATCCGGAATCCACAAACCCTTATATTCCGGATAACGAAGCAAACTTGCTTATCCGGAATCTTCACCAACAACACTCTATCCGGAATCAATCTTTAACAATGAATCCGGAATAATAAAACCCTCTAATTCCGGACAGTATAACTTTTAACCCGGATAACGAAAATAACAAAAACAAAATTCCGAACCTAATAAATTTACCCAAGAATCAAGCCAAAATTACCAACTTTTGCATGAAAATCAAGAGAATGATAAACACAAATTCCTATCACAACTTTGTAGGCAATTTGTATATAACTTTTAAGCTCGAAAACACAAAACTTTTTTATACGAGATGATTTTTAAGATTAAAATCACACGAAATCAAAAAAAATGATAACCACAAACAAAACACAAATCTACCCCATGGCGATTGATACCAATTGTTGTCCCAAATAATATGATGATAGATTAAAGAAATGAGATAGAAAAAATATGAATTTTAGAGAGAGAGAAAGTAGTGAGAGAAAGTAGAGAGAAGGAGATGATTAACTTGGTGAATATTAGATTAGAGAAAATTAGAGTTACAAATGATCATCCACCCTTCCTAACATGCTAGGAAGGGCTTTATATAGTCGGGCTTACATGTAACCATAATGGGCTATATTGTTTGGACCGGGCTTGTCTTTTAGGCTTTAAGTAGCTTAAATCCAAGCCCGTGAACCACGACTATTTAACTAACTATTACAACGTTCTAATAAATATTACAATAGAAACCTATGACCGAACATTCTTGTTTGACTCAATATTTTGAGGCTAACAATAAGTACCTATTAATTGCATTTTGGTCCTTGTGGATTGTATCTGTTTGCATTTGTAGCTAAACTTGCAAGTTTTTAGGGTTTTCATTTAATCAGTCCTTTAAGTTTCAGAATTTGCTAAATTCAGTTAGGCAGTTTGTGAAGTTGTTAAAAGTTAGTTACAAACATTTTAGGTCCTTTCACTTTTTCAACTTTACATTTCAAGCTTTGTACTTTCAATTACTTTACATTTTGAGCACATTACTTTCATGTTTTTTTCAATTTGAACTTTTGTGAATAATATTTGGTAATTGCTAAGTGTTTTACGGATAAATAGCTTAATACTTTTCACCATTTTTACTTGTTGTTTGAAATAGACATAGAATATCCAAATAACCTGTAACACCCCCCAAATTTCTACAACTCAGTTCAGCGGAAGACTAGTTGGTGTTACGGGATAGCACATTACTCACATCATAGACAACGCATAAAAATCACGTCGTTTATTAATAAAGCATTTCCATTCATAAATATCAAAGTTACATAGGTCCCAAGTCATATTATTTCATACAAAGTTTTACAAAGTATTTGAATGGAAAATATTGTTTAAGTGCGGGCAATGAATTCTTGTCGTCTTCCCGAGAATTACCTTCAAGTACCTGAGATAAAACATGTTAAAAGAAAAGGTCAGCGATAACACCGAGTGAATTCATAGAGTTTAATAAATTCCATCAATATAACTTTGGTATAAAATTATTACCAAAAATCATTTCGTACAAACCATTGTAATAGGCCATAAAATAGTCAAAATCATTTTATACAAATCTTTATCAAAATCATAATATAGGCATTTGCCTTAAAAATCATTATACGAATCATTGTCGTTAAAAACACCATACAATACGTTTTGCAACGTTGTATAGATTAAATAAAAACCGTTATATGAATATGGTTATAAAAACCAAAACACAAACATAATATCAATAGTATGACCCTGTATTGCTAGTCAGGCAATACATCGTAATTCAGAGCGTCTATTAGTATTTCGTTAGTTTTTGGATTATTATAAGCCGCATGACATTGTTACCTTACTAAACCAACAACGGGTAGCTAACCCGATACTCAATTTGCCCATCTAAAGTAGCGTGTCGTCACAAAGATCACGCTATGGAAATCTTCTCATACATAAATTCGCTTACCAATCAATGTGGCACGACGGGGATCAACCGTCAAGGCGCGAACTGGGGTGATCGTCCCCAAATAGTACTATTAAATGCAAAAGCGTCTACCAAATCCCGGTAGTTCACAATTCATGCTAATGGGACTTTTAGTGACATAACCTAACTTTAATAATCCATTTAATTTCATCTATCGGGTCCTTTAATCATTTATCGGGTCATACAATCGGGTCATTCAATCATTCGGGTCCAAAATCAATAAACAAACAATCGGGACAAATGGTGTCCTATTTTATAAAAACTAACATGTCATCTCCCTCGCGGGTTTATAAAACATTTATAAAAACATTTTAAAGAGTGCGAGGCTATGAACTCACGTTGATGTGGGAAGGCGGGTTATCGGCAATTCGGACGTACGGTGCGTGCTTCAATCACGGAAACCTAGACAAATAATAATCGGTCTTAGACGTTTGTCCAATGACTTTATAAAAATAACAATTATGTATACATATGATGATTTTATATATATAATGATTAAGTGGGTTTACATATCCTCATTTACTCATGTTTGTGTTATGTGTCGATAACTTTTATACTAGTTTTCTCGTTTTACCTATTTACGTGTTTTAGGTCCAATAAGCCTATTATAAGTTCTTAACTTGTATTAATCCTTGTTATACTTATATTATCAGTATCTACACTTTACAAGTCGGGCCTAAAAGGGTTAAGTCCAATAAATAAGTTTATAAGTGTTTTAGTCCATTTTGTTGTTTTATAAGTCCAGTTATTAGTCCAATATGTTTACTTAGCTCATTAATGTCCGTATGTCCTATGGTTCGGGTTTTATCGGTTTTTACTTGTTATACATGTTTATATATCAGTATATAAGTTTTATAAAGTTTACATTAGACGGGTCCAACCATCTAAGTTTTATTTAACAAAAACGTTAATTTTACGGTATTAGCCGAAAAAGTCGTAAAAATCATGTTTATAGTTTTATAACTTATAACACATAACAAGTTACCATTTTTATAAAATGTCCACTTATTTATCATTGTACATATTTATATAAATAAAATTCATGAGTTAGTGGGTTTTAACTTTACATTTTATACAATATAATTTTGAGTGCTTATATAATAGTATTATACTTTAATTTCCAAAAATCTGATTTTTATCTTCACTTTCACCAAAATTGCCATATCTAGAGTTCTATATGGAGATAGAAGCTCAAATTTTTATCACATAAACTACATGATATTTTCACCATTTAACTCTTCTATAGCTACTGTTGAATCATCCTCTAAGTATTTTCTAAAAATCGTCCAAAACAGTGAACTCAGATTTGCACCTTAAACTTGTTTTGATCATATCTCACTCATTACAATGATTCCATTGCATGGCCAACTCTCACATGTGTAAAAGACATATAGCTTACAGTAAATGGATTCTACTTCATCATTTTATCAGTCCATGACCTGTTTCTTTACTGTTTTATACAGCCATCACTTTTAAGCAAGATTTTAGCCTTGTTCTTTATAGTTTTTCACCTTTTTAATCATGTTTATCAACACCAAATCCCCACATAACATTTTTATCATCATATAATCATCATATACATATACAATAGGAAATAAAATACATGTTTACATAATCAAAATAACAAGAAGATGAGGAGGACAATCTTTATACCACCAAGTTGATGTAGGTTATGATTTGGACATGGTTTTTGATGGAGAAACTTGTGAATAACCATGACCATCTTCAAGACCACCATTCTTCATAAACACCTTGTGGAAAATCAGCCCTACTACTCCATGAAAACTCCTCCTTGGATGTTATAAGGACCACCAATCAATAGGGTTTCAAAAGGGCTTCAACATATGTGTATATAACATAAGATTTCATGGTTGTTTTTGATCAAAATTGGTGTTTAAGGGGTAATATGGGACGGCTCAAAGAGAGAGTAGAGAGGAAATTTTGGGTGGTTTGCATGTTGAAATGAGAAGAGTGGTTTGAGGTTTGCTTGTTTTGATAAGTTAGTGGAATGTGTAGCTTAACTTGTAAGCTTAGCTTACAAGTGTAAGCTAAATGGTTGCAAGTTTGCCACCTCCTTGTTTTGGGCCGTCCATATTGAGTGGGGGTGGGGCAAAAATGGTTTTGTCTCATCCCCATTTATTTACGGGTACTCCTCGATTCTAGTTTCCTCGATTTGCGTGCCCTCGGGTCGTTTTACGAAAAACGTTTTTATAAATTATGAATCAACGGCACAAAACGAATCTAATAAAAATTGTCTCATCAAAAACGGAGTTCGAAAACGTAAATACGTAATCCTAGGGTTTCCGGTTTAGTCGTAAAGGACGTTAAAATAAAATCGTAAGTCCTAATCTCTTCTCGTAAATTTGTGAGTTTATGAACCAACACAAATTTAAAACTCCAAAATAATATTCACGGATAAATTTATTTTCTGAAATGTCGGACTGCCACCAAAGACGGTGTATGTAAACGTAAGCACGTAACGTTAAATCCTCCTGTTTAGACGTAGTCGATGCTACTTCAAGACGTAAATCCAAATTTCTTCCCAAAAATAAGTGAGTTCATAAAATAATGTTTTTAAACAATATTCGAGAATAAAATATCAACCATAAATTGACGGATTGTCACATCATTTACCCCTAAACAGGATCTTTGTCCTCAAAGATCATCTTACTACTCGCTTCTTATAGAGTTAAAGCCATGTGGGTACTTCCTCCACATTCGATCTTTTCTCACAAGTGTAATTTATTACAATATGCGAGTTTCATCAAACATTACTACGGGAATAAGATCAAGCTAAATGTTGACTTACTTTCTCTATCCATGATGTTCACGGGTTTTTGATGAATGCAACTTTTCGCCGATCTAAGCTTTACTTAAGAAGAATTCAGATTTTCACTTGATAGATATTTTATCAAGTTTGATATACAAAACATAATTCACGCATCTCTTGAAGTCCTAGGGTAGATCCAGCTTATATGCCTTTCAAACCAATCTTTCACATCATCTCAATGGTCCCATACAACGGGGACTTATATCCCATGATTTGTCAGATCATGAATTCATTTTTCCAAGGCTAAAAATTGTGGCATAACTTTGCTACCCATTTGGCACTTCAAGATCTACATTTCATACTCACATTACCTCTTGCCCACTACCGACTGTCAATAATCAGGTCCTAATTTCAACAATCATTTCAGATCTCGCGGGTCGGGTATTTTGTAAGGTTAGGTTCGCCATCATAGGAAGCCTTAAACCTAAAAGACATGTCCAACTCACAATGGTTGTTTGTCGGGTGTCTTCATCTCAACTCTTGCTTACAGATGCTCTAGTATAAATCCTAACAAGATTAGATCTTGATCCTAATACGATAATTATCAATGATAATCTCTCCAAAGGAAAACGATTATACGGTCTATTACCAAAGGTCAATCATTCAAACATAAAACAGCACTTATATTACTTTGTATCGTTACTTTACCTCGTCCCTTCGATTTGGGGTGGTATAAAGTACTCTCATCAAGGTTCGTTCTCAATGATTTCTGAGCAAATCTCTAGAAATTCGATGCGAAGCGAGGATCTTGATAAAGATGTTTGATACAAGCACACTATGTTTACATAATTCTTTTGCATTTATCATTAACGGGAATGATATTAGCAGATTTGGTCAGTCTGTCGACGATGACCCAAATCGAATCAAATTCAGATGATGACCTTTGCAATAGCTAGACGTTTACTAATGTATGAGGCGATATCTGCCTTCATAATTTATCATCAGTACAACTTCTTCAGACAAAGATACTTTTAGTCGTAAATGACATAAATAGAATACTTATACTTACAAATTCCAACATAACTATATCTTATAATCTCCATATTTAGGCAACCACAAGTGGCCTTTAAAACATTTAACGCTATTGGCTTCTCTATTTTAATGGTTCACATTAGCCGCGAACCACTTATTTATATTATCCTTTTTACGAACATCGTTTATTTTTATATTGTTCGGCACTTTATTTTGCACGTTCATTATTAAGAAATATATCCTAATTGGTTCTTTATCCTTTTTATATAATATGTCAGTATTTATATTCACTTCTCATGATGATGTAATTATCATGTCCACAATTCACTCAGATATTCTTTCTATATTATGCGTCAGTAATTACGTTCACCTTCCTGATGAAATAAATATCACAACCGTATTTATTCAAAATTCTTTCTTCATATCTTCTATGTTTTAGTTTCGTCTTTACTATCATTTTTATCCGTTTTACTCAATCCGTCGTCTAAAGCGTCGATAATTATTATAATTAATTAAATAATTATTAGTTAAATTTTTTTTTTTGAAGCGTAAACGTAAAAGTTTTAAATTTCTTAGTTCGACCAACTATATAAAATGTTCAAAAATAAATTTGAATTTAATTAACACGATTTTTGTTGATTTATCGAAAATAATTAATAGGATTCGTAAATGTTCGAAAAACCTTTATCTATACTTTGGTCAAAGTTTTCTTAGTTGAAAAGCAAAAATTGTCGTTTTAAGTTTTCAGGTTATGGTATAAATGGTTTTACTCAATCCTTCTTAAGTTGTCTTAAGGTATGCAAAAACATTTACCCCTAAACAGAAGTTTAGTTAAATGTTTTGTGTATAATGGAATAATCCCTTTAAAATCCTTTGTTAAAACATTCGTCAAAATATATTTCAGTTTTCTTTTTAGTATAACTCAAAGTCTTAAATGACTTCTAAATTTTTTTATTTTTTTTTTGAAGAGTCAATTTATATTCCATTATCTATTAATCACACAGTTAAATCATGTAAAGGATTTGGTCTTTAATCTCATGTTAATTATTCAAGGTACATGTTTTCATTGTTCGGCCAATTCAGAGCAATCTATAATTAATTATTAACTTCATTCTTATTCTTATAAACAAACAAATAAATGGTCCTTAATGATCACGAGCATGAATTTATCAAATTACAGCCTACACACGTGATTCACCAAATTATGAATGCTACATGTGCATTGATCAATCCAAACGACATCACATGAAACTCATAATGTTCATTACAAGTACCGGATGTAGTGATTGGAATACATAATCTTCTTTGCGGACGCGAAGTTGATAATAACCATGCCGTGGATCAAATCTTTAAAACATACGCTAGAACCTTGTAAATGATCGAACAAATCTTCCATTTCGAGTTATGGATATTGTTTTCGATTGTCAATTTACTCAGTTTATAGTAATCTATAAATATAAGGAATGATAACACCATAGCTCTTCATGATGACAGGCTTGGTATAATAAAATCTTTCTCCGACAACTCTCTTAGTTGTACGGTAATTCATTTAATTTAGATGGTGCTGACGTACAGTGCACAAGCCACAGGTGCAGCACCGGGAATATAATCAATACCAATTTCAACTTGCCTTAATGGCGAAAGTCTAGGTAATTCACCAACAAATACTTCCTAAAGTTTCAGATAACATAAACATCTTTTAATACATTCATATCAGGGTCTTTCTAGATTATAATATCTATGACTAATTCACAACCATTCATGGTATAATCTCAAGTCTAAATGCAGGATACGGGTATCCATCACGAATTATTTAGATCACTTTTGATAATCAACATCTTATCATTTAGGGGAATTCTATTCGAGTTCCCATCAATTAAGACAATGTTTTCATGTCATAATCAATCAATCTATTCTACTGGCACTATCAACTTTCCAGTTTTATTGCCGTTGATAAGATGTGAACTTCTCAAAAGTCTAATAATAACTCATAATCCTTCACAAATTCAAGGATATATGGAGACACAACTACCATCTAAAGAGTAAGGTCAACGCATAATCTACGCGATAGAATTTCAAATCAGATACAGACGAGAACATTAACGAATATGAATATATCCCATGTTTTCATTAATTTGAGTACGCATTCGAAAGCTCCTCGGATCGTTACCCAGGTCATTCAAATGAAGCCAAATCAAAAGAAATGATAGGAATGTCGATACATCCAGTCGGGTATCAACACTCGGTAATCAGATACTTTTCCTAAGAATCTCACTACGGGAGAATTGGACAAGAAAGAATTGTCAATTGTCAAGTAAGACAATTTCCACAGATGAGTAAATTCGACTCAGAAGAATAGATGATACAGGCACATATGTAGGTGTCCCTAACACTATGTCCTTATTTTTCACTTCTTGCAGATCTCATAAATTTTTAATCTTTCACAATCTTCAAAGAAAATTTGGTGTTTATTACTAAGTTTTGTGGTGACTACTAATCAGCCTTGCATGGTCTATTCCAAATTGTATGTAGGCGCGCAACTATATACAATTTCAAGATTAACGATGCAATACTCAGTTCGTCAAAATTTTATCATCATGTTTATAATAAAAACATTTTCATGCTTAATTCTTAAATAAGAATCAAAAATAATTTACAAAGATTTTCTTTGTTATGAAAACAATTAGGCTTTCCAAGGTGTTTTATAAACAACTTCGTTTCGATAACAATCGCTTATAAATCTCACTTTAAATAATCCATATAGTGATGAAAATCCAATCTTTTATCAAGGGATACTGTTTTATCTTATAAAAATAATCAGTGATCTGCAAAAGAGTGATGAAAGCTTGTTCACTAAGAATTAACTACGATATGATAGGAAATGAGCTTAGCCAATTAATCATGAGGTTCATGACCTCGATGGCACTCATGAATACAAAGAGAATAATCCACAACGTAACTCAATTTGAGATGAGTACTTGTTCAATGGTTGCATCACTAATGCGAGCATTTGGAAGAAGCAATAAAAGATAGATAACATCGATACATGTAGAATTTATCAATCAAAGGTAGTCTTTTCATTAATCACAAACAAGTCTAAATTGTACCGTAACACATTACGTGTCACTATGTCATACAATTCCAAGAACTCATCCTACCAACTGATGTCTCAGTTAGGTTAGGGATTATTTTTAAAAGATACCACAATGAATACTAATCTACAAGAGTCATTAGGTGTTCCATATGTCCCGGAAGATCCATTGGTCCCAATTCAGAAGAAGATTTCTTCAATTTATTTCTTGGACACTGGGCATCCTCGTTAGTGGACAATGGCCTAGGAACAACCCTTAACACGAACTAACAATCATTTAAAACCTCATAATTCAATCAAAGGACTTAACGACTTCCTCTTAACAATTTCTTATATTCAATACAAGTTAATTTTTACTTTATTCAAGTTTTAATCAACTTACGCTCAATTCGATATCCTACTTCATTCTCCAATACTTTCAATCTTATGCTTAGGCCTTAATAGGGCAATAAAAGCTCGATATGATCAACACTTAATTCCAATCCTATAGCTCTTACAACAACAATTATCAAATGAGTCACTAGTATGAAATGACTTGATCATTCAACTAGACTTCTCGGAAAGGTATTAGTGGCATGAGGCTTTTGGGTACTGGTTCCAATGACAGCCTCAAGTGCAACATTCACCTTTTCGATTTCAATTTAAGAATTGGATGACAACGAATCAGATGACATCTTTCTAGGTGGTATCGTTTTGTTAAACTCCACTCTATAAGGAAAGATCGTCATGAGATCGATATCAGATTTAATCTCGCCAATTCTTTTTCAATATCACAATCAACTAATATTAACGTTTCTACGAATATCAACCATTTGTTGGGATCATAAATATCCACAACTTGGTTTAGATCTAGGATAGCTAGAATTCCTACGAGAATAACTTCGATTAATTTACTAGGGGATTTAGGGTTACTTGTGACAATCTACGTCGTATAAATACCTCGTATAAATATCAAAATTATCATCAAACAATCATGTAATAAAATTACATCATATATATATATATATATATATATATATATATATATATATATATATATATATATATATATATATATATATATATATATATATATATATATATATATATATATATATATATATATATATATATATATATATATATATATATATATATATATATATATATATATATATATATATATATATATATATATATATATATATATATATATATATATATATATATATATATATATATATATATATATATATATATATATATATATATATATATATATATAATCAAAGTTATATATATATATATTAAAATAACACTTCTCAGTCTGGCCTTGTCGGTAACTCGGAAATTCTTCGGCACCGTTATAGTCAAAAGATTTTTAGACATTTTTAGAAAAATGTTTATAGTTAAAAGATTTTGAAATGTTTTATTCAAAACCTTGGTTTTAAAAATCTTTCGTTCTCTATAACGAGAGCTCTCGTACCAAACTGTAACACCCCCCAAATTTCTACAACTCAGTTCAGCGGAACACTAGTTGGTGTTACGGGATAGCACATTACTCGCATCATAGACAACGCATAAAAATCGCGTCCTTTATTAATAAAGCATTTCCATTCATAAATATCAAAGTTACATAGGTCCCAAGTCATATTATTTCATACAAAGTTTTACAAAGTATTTGAATGGAAAATATTGTTTAAGTGCGGGCCATGAATTCTTGTCGTCTTCCCGAGAATTACCTTCAAGTACCTGAGATAAAACATGTTAAAAGAAAAGGTCAGCGATAACGCCGAGTGAATTCATAAAGTTTAATAAATTCCATCAATATAACTTTGGTATAAAATTATTACCAAAAATCATTTCGTACAAACCATTGTAATAGGCCATAAAATAGCCAAAATCATTTTATACAAATCTTTATCAAAGTCATAATATAGGCATTTGCCTTAAAAATCATTATACGAATCATTGTCGTTAAAAACACCATACAATACGTTTTGCAACGTTGTATAGATTAAATAAAAACCGTTATATGAATATGGTTATAAAAACCAAAACACAAACATAATATCAATAGTATGACCCTGTATTGCTAGTCAGGCAATACATCGTAATTCGGAGCGTCTATTAGTATTTCGTTAGTTTTTGGATTATTATAAGCCGCATGACATTGTTACCTTACTAAACCAACAACGGGTAGCTAACCCGATACTCAATTTGCCCATCTAAAGTAACGTGTCGTCACAAAGGTCACGCTATGAAAATCTTCTCATACATAAATTCGCTTACCAATCAATGTGGCACGACGGGGATCAACCGTCAAGGCGCGAACTGGGGTGATCGTCCCCAAATAGTACTATTAAATGCATAAGCGTCTACCAAATCCTGGTAGTTCACAATTCATGCTAATGGGACTTTTAGTGACATACCTAACTTTAATAATCCATTTAATTTCATCTATCGGGTCCTTTAATCATTTATCAGGTCATACAATCGGGTCATTCAATCATTCGAGTCCAAAATCAATAAACAAACAATCGAGACAAATGGTGTCCTATTTTATAAAAACTAACATGTCATCTCCCTCGCGGGTTTATAAAAAATTTATAAAAACATTTTAAAGAGTGCGAGGCTATGAACTCACGTTGATGTGTGAAGGCGGGTTATCGGTAATTCGGACGTACGGTGCGTGCTTCAATCACGCAAACCTAGACAAATAATAATCGGTCTTAGACGTTTGTACAATGACTTTATAAAAATAACAATTATGTATACATATGATGATTTTATATATATGATGATCAAGTGGGTTTACATATCCTGATTTACTCAGTTTTGTTTTATGTGTCGATAACTTTTATACTAGTTTTCTCGTTTTACCTATTTACGTGTTTTAGGTCCAATAAGCCTATTATAAGTTCTTAACTTGTATTAATCCTTGTTATACTTATATTATCAGTATCTGCACTTTACAAGTCGGGCCTAAAAGGGTTAAGTCCAATAAATAAGTTTATAAGTGTTTTAGTCCATTTTGTTGTTTTATTAGTCCAAATATTAGTCCAATATGTTTACTTAGCTCGTTAATGTCCGTATGTCCTATGGTTCGGGTTTTATCGGTTTTTACTTGTTATACATGTTTATATATCAGTATATAAGTTTTATAAAGTTTACATTAGACGGGTCCAACCATCTAAGTTTTATTTAACAAAAACGTTAATTTTACGGTATTAGCCGAAAAAGTCGTAAAAATCATGTTTATAGTTTTATAACTTATAACACATAACAAGTTACCATTTTTATAAAATGTCCACTTATTTATCATTGTACATATTTATATAAATAAAATTCATGAGTTAGTGGGTTTTAACTTTACATTTTATACAATATATTTTTGAGTGCTTATATAATAGTATTATACTTTAATTTCCAAAAATCTGATTTTTATCTTTACTTTCAACAAAATTGCCATATCTAGAGTTCTATATGGAGATAGAAGCTCAAATTTTTATCACATAAACTACATGATATTTTCTCCATTTAACTCTTCTATAGCTACTGTTGAATCATCCTCTAAGTATTTTCTAAAAATCGTCCGAAACAGTGAACTCAGATTTGCACCTTAAATTTGTTTTGATCATATCTCACTCATTACAATGATTCCATTGCATGGCCAACTCTCACATGTGTACAAGACATATAGCTTACTGTAAATGGATTCTACTTCATCATTTTATCAGTCCATGACCTGTTTCTTTACTGTTTTATACAGCCATCACTTTTAAGCAAGATTTTAGCCTTGTTCTTTATAGTTTTTCACCTTTTTAATCATGTTTATCAACACCAAATCCCCACATAACATTTTTATCATCATATAATCATCATATACACATACAATAGGAAATAAAATACATATTTACATAATCAAAATAACAAGAAGATGAGGAGGACAATCTTTATACCACCAAGTTGATGTAGGTTATGATTTGGACATGGTTTTTGATAGAGAAACTTGTGAATAACCATGACTATCTTCAAGACCACCATTCTTCATAAACACCTTGTGGAAAATCAGCCCTACTACTCCATGAAAACTCCTCCTTGGATGTTATAAGGACCACCAATCAATAGGGTTTCAAAAGGGCTTCAACATATGTGTATATAACATAAGATTTCATGGTTGTTTTTTTATCAAAATTGGTGTTTAAGGGGTAATATAGGACGGCTCAAAGAGAGAGTAGAGAGGAAATTTTGGGTGGTTTGCATGTTGAAATGAGAAGAGTGGTTTGAGGTTTGCTTGTTTTGATAAGTTAGTGGAATGTGTAGCTTAACTTGTAAGCTTAGCTTACAAGTGTAAGCTAAGTGGTTGCAAGTTTGCCACCTCCTTGTTTTGGGCCGTCCATATTGAGTGGGGGTGGGGCAAAAATGGTTTTGTATCATCCCCATTTATTTACAGGTACTCCTCGATTCTAGTTTCCTCGATTTGCGTGCCCTCGGGTCGTTTTACGAAAAACGTTTTTATAAATTATGAATCAACGGCACAAAACGAATCTAATAAAAATTGTGTCATCAAAAACGGAGTTCGAAAACGTAAATACGTAATCCTAGGGTTTCCGCTTTAGTCGTAAAGGACGTTAAAATAAAATCGTAAGTCCTAATCTCTTCTCGTAAATTTGTGAGTTTATGAACCAACACAAATTTGAAACTCCAAAATAATATTCACGGATAAATTTATTTTCTGAAATGTCGAACTGCCACCAAAGACGGTGTATGTAAACGTAAGCACGTAACGTTAAATCCTCCGGTTTAGACATAGTCGATGCTACTTCAAGACGTAAATCCAAATTTCTTCCCAAAAATAAGTGAGTTCATAAAATAACATTAAAATAATCTTTTTAAATAATATTCGAGAATAAAATATCAACCATAAATTAACGGATTGTCACATACCCTATCAACCAAGAACAATTATAAACTTGAGATATTTAGGACTTTCAATTGGTCAAGAATCGAGAGAAAATGAACTTCCATATACTCAAAATCAGCTTGATATGCAGATTCTGATGCAAAATGATTAAAGTCTGCTTTGTGAAGTTGCTCAGCTAGTTGGTTCAAGGTGAGGAGTATTGAATCAATGAATGTATAACGATCTTGACCAAAGAGTGTCACAAATTCTCCCCCTCCTTGAATCCATGAAAGAGTTACAAGATGAGACTGAAGTAGTTGAAATGAAGTGATGCCATTATCACGAGCTTTGTCTTGCATTTTATACGCTTCTCCCTTTTGAAAAATTGAATCCAAAGATTCCATTTCTTTTGATGATAAATTCTTAGATTTTTGTTGGGTAATATATCTTTTACAAAATGTTCCAACACTTGATAATACTTTGGTGGGTACTATAATAAAATTTGATATCAAATTTTGAGAAAAATTTTTGATAAAACTTTCTATGATAAAAATGGCCCACTTAATACATTGAAAATGGAAAGGATAACATTCCATTATGTGGTGAAGATAGATAAAATCTGGCCCAAAACTCTTAATACCCCGAACCTTTAGAAGTGAGGATATAATAATCGGCAATACCCTAATATTTCTTACACTTTTATCCCAGCCGCTTTTCTCCTTGCGTTTACACGTGGCGTAGTCAACAAAAAAACGTGTGGCTATCACAAGTATAGAAAACTGTGACCCACCTTGTTTCCTCCGCCCCTTATACTATAAAAGTTAAACCAGATACCAACTTTTCTTGTTTATATCTATCTCAACCACCAAAAATACACTTCCTTCGTCTCTTCTTCTACACTCATCTCACAGCCACCAAAACTCTTGCTCTCAATTTGAAAAACTCCTCTAATCTCAAAACACTCCGCCCCACTCAGATGAAAAAGAAAAAATCCACTGATTTCTTTCGTCTTTCTCTTCTGTTTGTGCTACCAAACCCTTTGAATCCCACACATACAAATCAAGAAACGCAGATAAACATATCTTGAATCCCCAAAAACACCCGAATTAAAGAAAGAACACCCACGAAGAACAAGCAATAATGATTGCTTGCAAGTCAATTTGATTAACCAATGAAAGGCTTCAAGATCCTATATGGGTCTCGGGTGGGTGTGTTTTATATGTTTTATGTGTTCTATTTTCGTTATGAGTCCTTGATCGATGATAGTTATGATGTATAACTGAGATCTTTTTGAGTAGAGATTGATTTGTTGAGTGAGGGTTTGTGTTGGGTCAATGTTGTTTTAAGAACCGAGAGTTTTTTGTCAGTAAGTCGTGGGTTTTGGTCAGTGAGTCGTAGGTTGTTGTGTCGAGTGTTGATAGAGTCTTAGTCGAATGTGATTTTTGTTGCGGTGTTGTCGAGTCGAGGCAGTTGAGTGTTTGAGTCTTTGTGAGTCGAGAGCCTTTGAGGTTCCAGTTACTTGCGTAAAAATCTTTCGAAATATAAAGCTTTCGTAACGAAAACCTTTTCGTAGAAACAAAAACCTTTTCGTAGAAACCTTTTCGTAGAAACCTTTTCGTAGAAACCTTCCGTAGAAAAAACTTTTCGTGACAATTTTCAAAAAGCTTTCGTAACGAAAATCTTTTCGTAGAAACCTTTTCGTAGAAACCTTCCGTAGACACCTGTCGTAGAAATCCTTTCGTAACAAAATCTTTTCGTAACAAATTTGAAATGAAAAGCTTTCGTAGAAAGAAGTGGACTGAAGATTTTGTAGAAAAATGAAAATGAAGCTTTCGTAGAAAATTTAGAATGAAGACTTCGTAGAAAATTTAGAATGAAGATTTCGTAACTTTTTGAAAAAACCTTTTACGAAAGAAAAAAAATGATAGGACAAACGCTGAAATTAGGATCTAACTGTTAATAAATAAATAAAGAAAAATACCCCGAAAAACACCCAAATAACCAAATATTTTGTAATTTTAACCAAATCAATCAACACAAATCACTACCACAACTATGTAGTCAATTTGGCTATAAGTTTAAACCATAAAAAACGCAAAAAAAATTCAAGATTTGAGCTTTATTAAATCAAAAACCCACCAAAATCAATCAAAACAAACACAAGAACAATCAATCAACCATAGCTCTTGATACCAATTGTAGGTCCATGATTTCTTATACTAGTTACAAGTGTTGTAATGATCTAAATAGTGGGAGAGGGATTAAGATCTAGAGAGAGAAAGTTAGAGAGAGAAAGGAGAGGATTAGAGAAAGATGGATGGATTAATGAAAAGTGAGAAACAAACAATGAGCAACCCCTCCTATCATGCTAGGAGGGGGTATATATAGCCCACCCTACATGTGGGCTATATGGATTATATTGATTACATACTGGATCACGAGCCTAATACTTGAATATATCATTGGAGTGACCGATCCTTTCTAAATACGTAAAAACGTATTTCCAACAATCTCCCCCTAAGGGAGGTCACTCCAAGTTACAATTTTCTACATATTCTATAGCTCGTGATCTATGCTAACAATGATGTGACCGAGACTTTCTTTGGAAAAACGTATTTCCAACAAACACTTCAGACTTCTAGAAACAATAATAGACGTGTGTCTTTTACTACAAGAGTAGTCCCCACTTCTAGTGTTAGCCGGCCTCAGCTTAAGAGCACTCGCATGAATGAAAAGGTTTGGCAAAATAAAAGTCAAGGGAAGATGAAGAAAGTAGAAGACCACCCTAGGATTTTCAATGTTTCTAAGAATAAAACGTCTATAATCGCGTGTAATGACGATTTGAATGATTCAACCTTGAATGCTTTGAATGTTAAGTTTGTTTGTGTGAAATGTGGAAAGTGTGCTAATGTTAATCATGTTATGTGTGTTTCGAATAATGTCAAATGCGTAGATACTAGAACTAAGAAGCAAATTACGATGCCTATTAGTGCTAGAAAACCCAAACGCAAAGTAAACCATTCTGGTGCAACCCCCCTGAGAAAAGTATTGCATCAGACTCCACCACTAAGAACCCTAGAAGCAGAATTAGGGAATTATATGAGTCTGCTAGGAAGTCTTAGAAATCGTGGTTTGCTAATCAATGTCCGCCAAGATATAAATGGATGCCTAAGGTTATGACAGAAAATGTGACAACGAGCGTTAGTGTGCCTTTAAGTGAAAATAATGATTCGGATATCACAACTAAGATGGAATCCAATTTATCAAATGCTCCATCGTGCTCTAACTCTTCTGCAGGTGATCGAGATAATTCTCTTCATACTGGACTCCGGATGCCCGAAGCACATGACGTGGAATCTCAATCTTTTAATCAACTTCTTGGAGAAGTTCCTGGGTACGGTCCGATTCGGAAATGATAAATTTGCACCGATCCTAGGATATGGAGACTTGGTTCAGGGGAATATCACAATCAAAAGGGTTTACTACGTTGAAGGGCTCAATCACAATCTTTTCTTGGTTGGTCAATTCTGTGATGCAGATTTGGAGGTTGCTTTTAGAAAGAAGGCATGTTTTGTTCGTGATTATGATGGGAATGACTTACTTACCGGTTCACGGGGTACTGATCTCTACACTATTTCACTACAAGACTCCACATCTTCAACTCCAATCTGTTTCATGGCTAAAGCTTCAACGACTCATGCTTGGTTATGGCATCAACGATTATCTCATCTTAACTTTGATACCATCAACCTGCTTTCCAAGAAAGATATTGTGAGAGGCCTTCCTAACTTGAAATTCATCAAATATCATCTTTTTTTCTTCTTGTGAGCTTTGTAAAGCTAAACGGAGTAGTTTCAAGACAAAGACTACGCCAAGCTATAAAGGACGGTTAGATATTCTTTATATACATTTGTGTGGCCCCATGCGTGTTCAAAGCATCAACGGGAAGAGATACGTTATGGTAATTGTCGATGACTACTCAAGGTACACGTGGACTCACTTCTTGAGGTCCAAGGATGAAACACCCAAGATTCTCATTAACTTCCTTAAGCTGATACAACGTGGTCTTCAAGCTCAAGTAAAAGTGGTACGTACTAACAGAGGCACAAAATTCTTGAATTCAACTCTGAAGAATTATTTTGAAGCCGAAGGGATTGAACATGAAACATCTTTTGCTCGAACACCTGAACAAAACAGAGTTGTTAAAAGACAAAATCGTACTTTAGTTGAGGCTGATCGAACATTATTATCTGCTTCAAAACTACCATTATTCTTTTGGGCCGAAGCCGTGTCAACCCATGTTACACACAAAACTGTTCCTTAATTATCCCAAGACACGAAAAGACACCATATCACATAATTAATGATCACAAACCTTCACTCAAACACCTTCATGTTTTTGGATGTACGAGTTACATAATTAGGGATGGTGAAAATCTGGACAAGATGAAAGAGAAAGTTGATGCATGCATTCTTGTAGGATATGCAACTCAGTCTAAGGGGTATAGAGTGTACAACAAGAGAACAAAACTGATAGTCGAGACTATTCATGTCTGATTCGATGAATTGTAAGAAATGGCACTAGAACAAAGCAGTTTAAGTCCCGATCCACAAAGACAAAATACTTCTTTGCACAACCGCACTAAAATCAGAACTCAAGATCACAGCAATGAACCATCAAGTTCAAAGCTGGTTCCTGAATATGTTCCAAGAGCAGATATGACAGTGGATACGACACTTGAAGAGTTGGAAATGTTATATGGACCAATGTTTGATGAATATTTCACGAGGGAGAAACATGTTGTATCAAAGTCTTCCGCTGTCACTCATGATAAGAATGATGATACTGATCATCGTCAACAAAAGGATACAAACTTCATCTACTTCAACACGGGTTGATGTAGATTTACCTCCTCAGAATATCACTTCAACAATCATCCTACAACATCCACATCTACTGTCATTGCTCCAGAGAACACAAATCAAGCAGACGATGCATTATCTGACGATGACGATTTTCACAACCTATTCGGTACACCGATACACGAAAATGGAGAGTCTTCAACTCGCCATGTTGATCCGTCAAATATGCATACGTTTTATCAACGACATCCATCAACACATCATTGGACCCGAGATCATCCTTTGGTTCAAGTAATTGGAAATCCTTCACAACCTGTTCGTACAAGACGACAACTAGAAACCGATGGCGATGTTTGTATGTTCGCACTTGCCGTGAGTACTGCTGAACCAAAAAACATCAAAAAAGCCATGGCTGATCATGCTTGGAATGAATCGATGACGGATGAACTTCAACAATTTGAAAGACTTAAGGTATGGGAACTTGTTGACAGACCATACGATGTGATTCCATTAAATCTTTGATAGATCTGGAAAAACAAGATGGATGAAGAAAACACGATCATCAAGAACAAAGCTAGGCTAGTGGCTACAGGGTATGGCCAGAAAGAGGGAATTGATTTTGACGAATCATTTGCACCAGTTGCTCGTATGGAAGCGGTCAAGATTTTCCTTGCTTATGCTGCACATAAGGGATTCACTGTCTATCAAATGGACGTAAAGACGACATTTCTTAACGGTCCTTTGAAGGAAGAAGTTTATGTCACGCAACCGGAAGGATTCGTCAATTCTCATTATCCTGACAAGGTGTATCGTCTCCACAAGGAACTTTATGGACTCAAGCAAGCTCCAAGGGCGTTGTATGACGAGCTCTCGAAATTTATTGTATCCAAAGGTTTCTCAAAAGGTTCCATTGATCTAAATCTGTTCACTTATAGTATGGGGATGACATTTTGCTTGTGCAGATTTATGTTGATGACATTATTTTCGGGTCTACAAACCCAAAACTTTCAAAATGGTTTGAAAAAGTCATGCACAGCAAATTTGAAATGTCAATGATGGGCGAACTAAAATTCTTTCTAAGAATTCAAGTTCAACAATCCCCAAGTGGTATCTTTATAAACCAAGCTAAGTATTGTCAAGAGATAATCAAAAAGCATGGTATGACCTCCTGTGACCCCGTGGGACACCATTATCAACCACATCGCTAGATGCTGACTTGGAGGGAAATGCCATAGATCAAACGAGATATCCTTCCATGATCGACTCTCTCATGTACTTGACAACAAGCATACCTGATATTTCACATGCTACATGTTATTGTGCACGATATCAATCACGAGCCACTAAAAAGCACCTCAAGGAGGTTAAACGGATCTTTCGGTACCTCAAGAATACCATTCATTTGGGACTCTGGTATCCGAGGGAAACCGATTTCTTTTTTAACGGCCTATTCAGATTCTGATCATGCAGGGTGTCTTGATTCACGAAAAATTACTTCTGGTGGTGCATAATTTCTAGGTCAAGATAAGCTTGTGGGATGGTATTTCAAGAAGCAAGATTACACGTCGCTTTCATCAGCCGAAGCGGAGTATGTGTCTCTATCTGTGTGTTGTGCTCAAGTTCTATGGATGAGAACACAACTCACGGATTATGGCTTCCACTTTGATAGAGTACCTATATACTGTGACTCAAAGTCGGCCATAGCCATCTCCTGCAATCCGGTACAACATTCCTGCACAAAGCACATTGATGTCAGATACAACTTCATAAAGTAACAAATTGAAAGAGGTATCGTTGAACTATACTTTGTTGGAACAGATTACCAGTTAGCCGACTTGTTTACGAAAGCTCTGTCAAAAGATAGGTTTGAGTACCTTGTTAGTCAAATTGGTATGAGATGTTTGACTCCAGCAGACCTGGAGATTCTGACAAAGGTGCCTGCTTGATTTATCTATCAAACATCTACTTGTAAATATCTTTGAAAAAGCAAAATACAAAAATACAAAACATATAAAAACAAAACACAAAATTAAAAATCTTTCAAAATCCAAAAATATTCTTCTCGACATGTCTTTCAGTATCGATAATATGGATGTGCCTAGAAATGTCGCTCAATAACGACACGGGTGTGTACATAAAGCTCGAATGAAAGTTGTAAATATTTTTCAAAACATGTCATTCCTATTTAATAAAGGAAATTGTCTATTTTGGACAAATTTTTCCAACAACGGGTAGAGCAATCTATCTTGGATTGAGCTTGTCACAAAACATTCAACATTTTGAGCACAACAAAATGGCTTGTAATCACTTTCAGATTGCAACCCGGATCGATATTCACGGGGGAGTGTACGATTTAGTGCGCTTACCCTCAACAAACGAAGAGAAATCTTCTTACACTTGAGTGGATTCGTCAAGGCATTCAAAGTCTATGAACTCAAGTTTATGCTTTAGAAAAATCTCTTTGCCAAAAAGAAATAGAGTTTTTCAAAAAGCGTTGAACATAATTTTTTCAAGAATTTTTTAATGATTATTCAAAATATTTCAAAAATTGTGTGTTCAACAACTCCCATCCTCAAAAAGCGACATGTGGATCACATCCTCACAATGACAATTCAATTGGATCAATTTTTGAGGAGGAGCATTTCAAAATTCATGCTAAGTTTTGACACATCTTTCTCCTGAAGATTTTCAAGACTATTTTTCAAAATATATTTTAATCAAATTTGGTATCTCTAATATCAAAAGATTTTATGTATTAGAGATAGGGGAGAAAATGTGATCTTATATAGCAAGACTCATGCACTTTTAACTCTTACCCACATGTGCGAAACAGTTTTGATTATCGATGCACATGTGTAGGGGGAGCTTTTCTGAAACGACAAAAGTATCAAGGTGTTAAATGTTTTTCAAACACTTTTGTTAATGCAAGTAATGCCTAAAAACATTATTAGTGTTAACTAATCTTTCTTAATTTTGATCACAACAAACCATACAACACATTTAGTGTAGAAACACAAAATGAATTATTTAACTAACACTATCATCAAGGTAATAATCATATCACTAACCTTTCTTAATCATACTTAGTGATCATCAAAATGATTATCCTTAAAACTCACTTTTGCTAATAAGACAAAAGACTTTTTAATAAACTTTATTTTTTAGAAAATGTTTTATTAAAATGGAAAATGAAATTTTGAAAATGGCATATTCCAAATGCTGTTAGAATATCCTTTGAAGGGTTTAAATACCTCAGATATTCCCACCCCACTAAAAGACAAAAAACGGAGCGGAGTCTAGTGGTGGTACCTTAAGTACCTACGTGGTACCTTAGCGATATGGTACCGCGGGGTGAGATAAGGTACCACGCACAGTAGCCGTTATATATCCGTTGTAACTTTGTCTCCTTTAAATAGTGGGTCAAATCTCATTTTCCAGAAAGCCTCTTGGACGATTTTCTCAGCCCCTTTTCTATGTTCTATAGCATAATCATTAGTAAATGATCACTTAATTTGTTAAGGATGTTTACATATGATTATCCTCTTGATCCCCTCCTTTACCATGTCCAATGAGAAGATCACTCACTCACTAGTGTAGTGATAAAGATGAATTTATGAGCTAGTCATATTCATCATGATACCCCTTCTTGTTTAAGTCAATCCAATGTATTTATGAATACTTGGACTAGTTGTGTTCATCCAAGTTATTTGTGGATACTTGGATTTGTTGTGTACATCCATTGCATATGTGTTTGCTTGGATTTGTGTTGTGTAAATCCAAGCTACATGTGTGTACTTGGATAAGTCTAGTTGAGTTGTAATAGATTTGATTAGGAGTTCTCACTAAACTATAAAGTGATGTGGTTGTGTCTTGTGAGTTCTCACTAAACTTTAAAGTGATTAGTAGTTGTGTTGTGTGAAGTTCTCACTTAGCTTCAAAGTGAAGAGTCGTGAAGATTGGTTCTAGCTTTCGATTAGAACTCGACATCTAGCCTTGTGTCGTAAAATGGTGAAGTAGGAAACGTCGTGAAGATTGGTTCTACCTTTCGATTAGAACTCGACATCTAGCGTTGTGTCGTTAAATTTTGAAGTAGGCAACGTCGTGTAGATTGGTCCTAGCTAAAGATTAGGTCTCGACATTTAGCTTAGTGTCGGAAAATAATGTAAGCAACGATGTAAGGTTTTCTCCGCCGAGAAGGGAGCTTGTGGATATAGTGGAAATCTCGAGTAGGTGTACTCGAGGAGTGGAGTAGAAACGAGGATAGAGCCTCGTTGTCGAACCACTATAAATCTTGGTGTCTTCCCACTAGGTTGTCTCCTTCCTTGCTCTTTACTTATTTCATTATACTTGCTTATTATCCTTGCTAGTGTATTTCAATTGAACCTAATCATTATGCAACTTAGCATCAAGTAAAAGATAGTTTTGATACAAACCAAATTGAAAGTAATTTTAATTTGGTCACCAATCGAAGAGAAACTATTCAACCCCCCCCCCCCCTTCTAGTTTCTACAATTGGTATCAGAGCGATGGTCACTCAAGATCTTTGAAGTATATTGTACTTTAAAACTTGGATCGATCCATTGTCTCCTCAAATTAGAAGGTCTAGTTGTACTAAAGTTTCTCTTTGGTCAAAACTATGTTTTCTTTGAAAAATAGGTCTTTTAATTAAAAAATATTGCATCCCACTTAAGATTAGTAGCCTTTATGCATTTTAGATATACTCTTGAAATGTATCTACTAGTTTTCATCTTGCTTTCTGTAAGTACTCATGAAGATCAATCAATTAATTGGTTATGGATTGAGTTACTTGCACTTGTAGAAGAATCATTTTCATTGATCTTTAACATCTTTGAATAATGATACCAAGATGATTGGGAATGATACTAGTCCTTGAAGACTTAGTACTCATCATAGTCATTGATTGGGCATAGCACTTATTCCTTCATGAATTGCTCTTTGTGGCCAAGGTACACTCTCGTTCTTCCACACGCCATTTGATCATTCTTTTGATCATTACTTGACTATGTGCTTGTTCTTGGCATCCTTGCCTTGACATTTATTTGTGGTTTGTGTTTCTTTTCTTTTATCCTCTCAAACCTTCATTGCTTGGATACTTTACTCACTATGGTGATGTAGAGTGAGTTAGTAGAAGCTTAAAGTATCAAGCATGATTTCCATGGTTTGCACCCATACGGTTAGTAGGCCCTTTGTGGGAGAGAAAGTGAATTAATACTTTGCTCATATTATGGTTTAGACTAAGACTATTATTGAAAGTGATCTTAGTTTAGACTTGAATAATTGCTTTGTGCTTATTCATTACCAAAGCCGTTTATCGTTTCGCCGGAAAGGCACGTCTTAAACCACTATATATGACACAAGCTCTTCGTTTCAACTACATGAAGATTGTCATTAATCCCTTGAGCATTGATCCTAGTCTTGATTCACTTCTCTTGACTTCTCTCCACTTAGTCGTTTTGCTACGAGTAGTCATTTGTCCGTTTCGGTTCTTTTCGATCTTGATTTAACTCGTAATCCTTCATTAAGGCATATTGCTTAGTGTTATGATGATCCAATGATATTCTAAAAGGCTCATGATTTAATTTTAAGTATTTTAGAAAAACTGGATTTTCAAAATTTCGCGTTTTTCAGAGATAGAAACCTGCCACTGTAGGCGGTTCCTTATCTCTGCGGCTCAAACCCGCGGTACCTTATCGATAAGGTACCGCGGGCAGAAACTTTTGTCAGAGCGCCAGTTTGTGTTTTTTATTCTTTTTCAAACCAACCTCTCTCTCTCCCAAAAACATACAGCCGACGGGTTTTACCTTTTCCACCATTGTTGAAGCTTCCAAAACCTTCAATCACTCAAATTAATTGATTCCAAGTTGTGGGTTTCACTCATCCTTCATCTAACATCAATTAATTGTAAGTATTTTCTTTCAATTTCATCTATATTGTTCTAGGGTTCATCCTTTCATAATTGGGGATTTTTAAAATTGAAATTGAATTAAAACCTTAATGGGAATGTGGGTTGACATGGTAATCTTACTATGATTCCTTAGGTTGATATTCATTAAGATTTCACTAAAACCCACTTATAGAACAAATCCGAATTTAGGCTAAATGATTTTGGTTGAATTATGGATTTCAGATGAACCCATGAACAAGTAGGTAATGACATTGTTAATGCTTACCTAAAAACCGTGTTTTGAAAAACCAATGTTCTAATCCATTATTGATCTAACATAGATCATGTGTTCTTGGTCAACGATGGAATAGACACATTGCAAACATGAAAATGATATGGATTCAATCCTATGTTTGTCAAGAAATTGATATAACACATTTTCATTTTTCGTTTTCCTTTTTATTTTTCATATGAGAGATTGGAGAAATATTGTCTTGTGTTTATAATTAGGTACTAATCATGCCTTCACAATACCAAAAGGATCATCAACTCACCAAACAGTATAGGCCAAACCTATCCGACTTTTGTCACTCAACTCACCTTGCCCACACTCTTTCCTCTCTCTAATCCCGTTGCTTTCATGAGGGTAGAGTTGTCCAAGAGGATATCAAGAATTAGGTCTACATCAAGTCCATGTTTGAACACATTGGATTTGATTGTTTGTTGAACATTAAGGAAGACATCTATCCCCGATTCCTTTTGGAGTTCTTTAGCACATACTCTGTCATTGAAAACAATGATGGAATATTTCTTAGGTTCATCTTGAAAGATCAACTCATTCAATACTCTCTCGAAGTGTTTGGTCAAATTCTTGATGTACCATTTGTAGGCACTTGTCGGTTCACGGATAAATGGAAGCTTAGTGCTCTCCTTGAAACCGACAATTGTCCTCCAAATGATCATGAGGAAATTGATCTTGACTTCATTGTCGACGTTGTCTCCAAAAAGCGTAATCGACCCGTTAAGAGAAGCCTTCATACTAAGGTACGTTCGGTGAAACGTTATGAGGTTCTCTTGAGCGACCTTAATGATAATATGGTTCAATGGACCAATATCCTTAGGGAAAATGTGTTTTGTCTTGGTGGAAACTGGGATCATGTTCCGGTGAGTTTAGTGCATATGTTATATTGCATCTTTACCAACACCAATTACAATTTGGCATATTTTATCGCTCAACGGATCAATTATGCTATTCACAAGCCTAAAACAAACCTCCCTTACGTAATGCTTCTCACTCGCCTTTTTAAAAGGGTTGGCCGTGATTTTCCAAATCTTGATATTTCTCAATTTCATCCGGTCAAACGGGTCATGATACCTATTCGAGAGGTGTATAAGAGAAAGACAAGATCTGACCGTAAATCCGATCAACAAGAGTTCAGTGATGAGGACATGGACATGCCAACAAGTGATGGTGATGGCATTGGCACAAGTGCTCCCATTGACTCTTCGAGTTCTTCTCACCACTCCACAAACTCATTCGTGGATGGTTTAGTTGACATTGCTTCCCCTCCCCACCATTCCTCTAGTGAAGTTCCGAATAATCTCAATTTGGAGGAACTTTACCGTCAAAATCTTCGAACCCGAGGTGATTTGCATGAAGACCGGATTGAGTCAAGAAGGGGAATCAAGTATTTGGGAAAAATGATCAAGGATTTAAGCAAGAAAAGGAGGTGAAGACTTTGTAGTGCGTCAAAGTTTGGTTATCTTTTGCAGCTTAAACTTTTGCTTATTAACACTTTGGTTTAGGTGTTTATTTACTTATGTTAATTATTTGGATTACTATTTACTTTGATCCTAAACGTTTATTATGCCATCATGATTGTGTTTTACATAGCTTTGTTCATGCCATATGATAGTTAGCTTATTAAATTATGATCTGTAGTTAACTTTGGCTTGTGAAACCTTTGGGAAAAATCTGGGTTTATCAAAAACTGGGATGGGAAATTTTTGAAAACCTTCTGGTCGCGGTTCCATATCGACCCGCGGTTCCTTATCGATAAGGTACCGCCGGTCCTAGATAAGGAACCGCCGGCCACTGTGCACGACAGCATCTTTGCTTTACACTGTTTTCTTAATTTTGTGTAAACCTTGCATGATTTTCAGTAATAAACTACACATTTCCTAAACTAGGGTATCTAAATTCATTATTCACCTAAAATGATTTTAACCCATTACTAGTTTGGATCATCCTCTAAACCATTTAAACCCACCTTGTTTGCCATGTTCTTCACACATCAAACATACTTCCCTAAACCTTAAACAACCCTAGTCAAACATGGTGTGTACCAAAACTCAAACACTTCCAAGACCTCCACCCCAAGAAAAACACTCAAAATAAGGGTTAAGGTAGCTAAGCCTAACTCTTCACCTTTCCATACACCCAAGAATGAGAATGCTCCTATCCTCATTTCTTCATCACCTTCCCCACCTCTTGCACCATGCAAGACCTCCTCCACCCATGGTACTAACCACTCTATTGGTTCTACCTCCACTTCATTCAATTCTAGAATGAATGAGCTTTCTTCACCCTTCACTCCAAGTGCACCCTTGGAAGTGACCACACAACCTCAACCAATCCAAAGCATTCCTTTTGGGAATAACTTTGATGACATTTTGGTAACTTCACCATTTACCCCTCACAACTCACCCATTTCACCAACCTTGGAGGATTTACCTCCACACTCACCCATTTCCACTTTGGGGAACATGCCTCCACTTTCACCCACATCACCCTTGGAGAACTTGCCTCCTCCACCTCCACCCAACTCAAACATCCCAATTTTGGGTGTGCCTCTTTCCCTCCTCTTGGGTGATCCTTACTTTGGGTTTCAACAAACTCATGGTCCTAGATGTCCATGTTGTCTCTACAACCACTTCCTCATCCAAAACCTAAGGATATGTATGGACTACATAGGGGTTTGCAAGATTTCTTGCTTACTTTTTTCTCCATGCCTCCTCCTAGGAGATGAATGATGGAGTCATTTCATAATAAGAGTTTTCAACAACAAGCCAAAGAAAACTATTTATCTAGATTTTATGATAAGCTAGCTATGTATTAGTTAGTTTTATTTAACTTTGTACTTGTTTCCTCATTTATGAATGTTTCTTGTTGTTGTGTTATGGATTTAGCTTTGTGTGATTCTATCCTTTTGTGCACACTAATCAACTTTAATTTGAAATTAAAATTGAACCTAAATCTATCACAACCCCTAAACTTGACTAAAATTGGCTCAAAATGATATCTAAATTATTTTGTCACCCTTTGTCAAGACATTTTTTGTGAATGTGTTGCTTTATGCAACCCTGGCATATTTTGGTTCTAATAGAGGTAAAATTCCAAGATTTGCAACTTTTTGAAAAAGTCTCAGTTTTTCCCAAAACCCAGGAAAAACTTGGTTTAAAGTCCACTGGACGCGGTTCCTTAAGGACCTGCGGTTCCTTAGTGATATGGAACCGCCGGCCCATATAATGTACCGCGGCCAGAATGTGGCTTTTGACGAATTTTTGGTCAAAACCTTTAAATCCTATTCCCAGTCAAGATTCATTGTTTACTCAAATTGACTAAACATTCCTTGACAATACACATTTTGTATTCAAATTCTTACCTTGATTACATTTTACTTATACCCCAACCTTGAGATTTCATTCTCACACCTTCCCAACCTTGAGAATTCATTCTCACATAACCTTGAGATATCATTCTCACACTCTCACAATGCCTAACTCCTACATTCCTAACCTTGACATTTCTTTGTCACAACCCCACTCACCCAAAGCTTGCTCATCCAAGCTTTCAAAGAAACCGAAAATCTCGGTTCGACCCGTTTGGGTTAAAAAGAATGAACCATCTTCGTCCAAACCACCCATAAACCCTACCTTCTCTCCAATCAAGTATCGGAATGAGACTTACACCATAAACCCCATCACCGGAGCAAAAGAACATGTTCCACCACCACCACAATCCTTCAATACCCCCCAACTCAATGACCTTTCCACCTTCCCAAACCTCACAAGGCATTGTGAAAACATTCCCAAACCCTTTACCCCACCACCTCGAAACCCTAAGTTTGATGCCATACCCACATCAAACGATTTTGTGTTGCATCATGGATCCTCGTGTGATTGTTGCCGATTTCAACAAATTGAACTTGCTCATGTGTATGAGAAGTTAAATTTTCTTGAATTCCTCCTCACTCGACCTCCTTTTCAAGTTTTTGTTCTGGTGGACAAAACTTCGAATGATGCATCGTCGTCTTTTTTTTTTTTAATTTTATTTTTAGCAATCTTGGAAAATATCACTATTAGACTAGCTTATGCTTAGTGGTTTATTTTCCATACTTATTGCTTTTAGATACTCATACTATGTGTATGACTATCTTCTTTGTTGTATTTTTTTGTAACTTTTGTGTTATTTGTGTGCTATCTAATTAGTTCTATTTTTGAGTTGATCTTGGTTAAATTTTTACAATTGCTTATGGGTGATTCAATCAATTCTAAAGCTTTAACCCATTGACAAGCTTATCATCTTCATTTTATTGAAGTTTGATTTTGTCAATTACCTCTTTGGACATACTTAGCAAAATACTTGCTTCTAATTTGAGATTTCTTCTCTTTCTCCCTCTCAAGTTACTTAGTAGGTAGTGATCATATACACATTGGTGTTTCTTTCCTTTCTACTAACCTTTGTGTAGCATGTCACCTTAGCTCACAAACTTGGTGCCCCAAGCTAGGGGGAGCAACCACCAAGGGGGAGCTACTAGCAAAGTTCGATGCACTTCAAAGACTTATGCTAACCTTTTTGCTACGACAAATGGGGAGAAATGATAGTGATAAACTAGTTAATAATTCCATAGTTTGTGTTTATACGTAAATGAGTTTATCGTTTGTCGTAATCAAAAAAGGGGAGATTGTTAATGCAAGTAATGCCTAAAAACATTATTAGTGTTAACTAATCTTTCTTAATATTGATCACAACAAACCATACAACACATTTAGTGTAGAAACACAAAGTGAATTATTTAACTAACACTATCATCAAGGTAATAATCATATCACTAACCTTTCTTAATCATACTTAGTGATCATCAAAATGATTATCCTTAAAACTCACTTTTGCTAATAAGACAAAATACTTTTTAATAAACTTTCTTTTTTAGAAAATGTTTTATTAAAATGGAAAATGAAATTTTGAAAATGGCATATTCCAAATGCTGTTAGAATATCCTTTGAAGGGTTTAAATACCTCAGATATTCCCACCCCACTAAAATACAAAAAACGGAGCGGAGTCTAGTGGCGGGACCTTAAGTACCTACGCGGTACCTTAGCGATATGGTACCGCGGGGTGAGATAAGGTACCACGCACAGTAGCCGTTATATATCCGTTGTAACTTTGTCTCCTTTAAATAGTGGGTCAAATCTCATTTTCCAGAAAGCCTCTTGGACGATTTTCTCAGCCCCTTTTCTATGTTCTATAGCATAATCATTAGTAAATGATCACTTAATTTGTTAAGGATGTTTACATATAATTATCCTCTTGATCCCCTCCTTTACCATGTCCAATGAGAAGATCACTCACTCACTAGTGTAGTGATAAAGATGAATTTATGAGCTAGTCATATTCATCATGATACCCCTTCTTGTTTAAGTCAATCCAATGTATTTATGAATACTTGGACTAGTTGTGGTCATCCAAGTTATTTGTGGATACTTGGATTTGTTGTGTACATCCATTGCATATGTGTTTGCTTGGATTTGTGTTGTGTAAATCCAAGCTACATGTGTGTACTTGGATAAGTCTAGTTGAGTTCTAATAGATTTGATTAGGAGTTCTCACTAAACTATAAAGTGATGTGGTTATGTCTTGTGAGTTCTCACTAAACTTTAAAGTGATTAGTAGTTGTGTTGTGTGAAGTTCTCACTTAGCTTCAAAGTGAAGAGTCGTGAAGATTGGTTCTAGCTTTCGATTAGAACTCGACATCTAGCCTTGTGTCGTAAAATGGTGAAGTAGGAAACATCGTGAAGAGTGGTTCTACCTTTCGATTAGAACTCGACATCTACCGTTGTGTCGTTAAATTGTGAAGTAGGCAACGTCGTGTAGATTGGTCCTAGCTAAAGATTAGGTCTCGACATTTAGCTTAGTGTCGGAAAATAATGTAAGCAACGATGTAAGGTTTTCTCCGCCGAGAAGGGAGCTTGTGGATATAGTGGAAATCTCGAGTAGGTGTACTCGAGGAGTGGAGTAGAAACGAGGATAGAGCCTCGTTGTCGAACCACTATAAATCTTGGTGTCTTCCACTAGGTTGTCTCCTTCCTTGCTCTTTACTTATTTCATTATACTTGCTTATTATCCTTGCTAGTGTATTTCAATTGAACCTAATCATTATGCAACTTAGCATCAAGTAAAAGATAGTTTTGATACAAACCAAATTGAAAGTAATTTTAATTTGGTCACCAATCGAAAAGAAACTATTCAACCCCCCCCCCCCCCCCCCTTAGTTTCTACAACTTTGATAGACTTTCTAGTGGTTTTATGGTTATGATCTAATACCCACAACATCATTAATTCACGACGTTATTGGTGTCAAAAGGGTGGTTAGGTTTAAGTCCTATGATCCAACCAGAACCGGAGGGATCTTCCCAGGGACAATCCAATAGATTATTAGAAGTCCTTAGGAAAGATGGAGTAGAATGTGAACGTAGCTGAATGCCGACGAAGGTGCTAGTAATGATGTCTTGGTAAGCATTGAAGGGGTTGAGGAATGAAAAAGAAATGTAAAGATAAAGGGTGTAAAGAAATTAGCCCTCCATACAACTTAGGCAGAAACCGGGTCAACACATCATGAAGAAAACTCATCATGGACCCAGTGATGTAATGCACAACCCATCCCTAGCTACTCAGGCTTCTCTCAAAAGAAGTTTGTTTTATTGTCATGGAGATCAACAAGACTTCTATTGACTTTCTCACTCCGACATAGTTGATATTGAATAGGTGGCATCTGCTCCAGCCTCTGACCACTAAAAGTGCACAAATCGAGTCTAGAGCCTAGAGATCAATCAAATCTCATTAGGACATACGGAATGACGATAAAGAGAGTCCTACGCTATATCCTTCTGATATTGCAAGAACACTCAAAGTGATACTACTTAGTATTCACAATGATGAGTGTAAATTCTTCCAGTGTTAACATCAAACAGCACTGTAGTAGGTCATGTGTAAGATTCTTTATAAATTGAACACATGTAAACTGAAAAGCAACAGTGGTTTGATTCTGAATTGATTCAAACTCGTTTCAGGTTTCTACGCAATATCTTTATGGTCTTGCCAGAACATTCAGAGTGATATTCATTAATATTCATAGTGACGAATGGAAATCCTTCTAGCGTCAACATCAAACAGCGCTACGGTAGGTAACTTGCAAGATTCTTATGAATCAAGCTTGTTTCAACTGGAAAGCAACAATGGTAAGATTCTTTATGAATCAAACTTGTTCCAAGAATTTGAATTAACCACTTATATTTATCCAACTGATTCACTCTTTATGTTCGCAGTCTTGCTTTGAGACGGTCGAGTAAAGAGAACGGTTAGTACAGCCGCGAAACCCTTTCAAGGAGGTTCTTAGTTGAATCTACCTAATCACAGGTACGTTATTTAATATCGTATAATGGTCTTCACCGACCGGAGGTAAAATGCTACCGATTTAGGATGAATGTCAAATCGATTCAGTCCGTGTCTATGTTTTTGTCTCAAGAAGGTGGCGTTACGGCGTACTCAGCAAAGTCAAAGATTCAAAAAACCACACACTCATGCCTAAAGACATATTCAACAATTAATAGTGTGAGCATGTGGATGAAGACACAAGATCGCAAGATGGCAAAGACAAGTCTAGGATGATTTGAAGATCTCAAGATTAAAGACAAAGTCGAAAGACAACGACAAAGGCTCAAAGATCACAGCATGAAGGAACAAGACTACTATTACACGCTCAACACTCATTTATGGCGATATTAATAATCTCTACAAATCTCCAAATGAAAAAGGGTAATGACCTCTCATAAAGGGTAATGACCTCTCATTGGGGGAGATTGTTAGCCTCAAAATATTGAGTCAAACAAGAATGTTCGGTCATATGTATATTATGTATCGTATTTAAGAAAGTTGTAATAGGTAGTAGGTTAGTCGTGTTTTACGGGCATAACTTTAAGCTAAAGTTCATTCATAAGTAACTAAAACCTAAAAGGAAAGCCCGACCCAAACATATAGTCCATTATCAAGCCCACATGTAGGGGGACTATATATACCCCTTCCTAGCATGTTAGGAAGGGTGTTGGTTCATTTTTATCTTTTTCTCACAATCTAATATTCACCTAGTTTCAACCATTCTCTCTCTTTTCTCTCTCTATTTTCTCTCTCTAGAAATCATCTATCTTTTATCTACATTTCTTGTTTAATCATCACATATTATATGGGACAACAACCGAATTCTATATACATCTAACACTTACACTTTTAGAAACCATAAACCATTCCCTACCTACTATAAACAACCTTGTATAACCAAACATTTATACCTAGTACTATACAAAGCCATGCCTTGTTCCCTTGACTACTCCTAGGCCGCGACATGCATGAGGGAACTAAGGGCTTGTACAACTTTGTAAATTAAGGCATTGTACTATGAAATCCCTTATAAGATATCATTATATCTCATATAATTTACCATATACCTTCATAATCTTCCCAAGATCCCATATCTTCCTATACTATGTATATCTAGCCGTGCATTTTTTATGAGACTGCTTTTATACATAGTCTCATCGTCCAAAACGGGCTTAAAATGGTTAAAATATCATAAAATGTGTCAAATATATGCTTGTGTTTGTTCAATGTGTATTTTAGGTATGGATATTGAAAAAATGGCAAAGATCACAAGAAAGAAGCAAAAACAAACATGAGAAACGAAGCCGCACAATGAACCGGGCACTAGAGTTGATTTTCCAAGAAAAGTCCTTGAAGAATTGAAGATTGTACAAGAAGGGTCCTCCAGTATTGAAGAATTTACACTTTAAACCCTTGTATATTCATAATTACAAGTTTGGTCCTTAAAGTTTGTCAAAATTACAAAAAGGACCCTCAACTTTGAAGAATTTGCAAGAATGGTCCCTCAAATTTTAAGACTTGTCACTTTTAGTCCTTCATGAAGACAAGAATACAAGTGAAGACCTAAAAGATTGAAGACATGCCAAAAACAGCCCCTCAAATACCAAGAAGTTACAAAACAAGACCTTGAAAAACATTTGCAAAAGTATTGGTGGCCAAAGTGTGAAGTTTAAAACTTCAATAACAAAGGAAATTCGGATTTGCAAGTTTAAAACACAAATGAATGATGGAAGAAAGAAAGAGGGTAGAACCTGCCAAGACATGAAAGATACCTAGACCACTCCTATTGTGACACCTCACCCACCAAATCCCCTCGCCCAATCAAAACACTCCAAACTGCCACCTCACAATCCTCTACACCGGTTAACAAACTAATTATTTAATTAGTGTTAATTTGGCGCCTTAACATGTTTTTAAACCCAAACAAAGATCAAAACAACAATTATTCACTGATGAACACGATTTGGGTTTTTTCTAACCCTTGTGAATTAAACCCTAATACTATCCAGATTAGTGATTAAGGGTTTACTCAACATAACCCAACTTACAACACTGCCACCTCATCACCCAAAGAAGTCACATGAACCACCCCTGCATGCACTTTTGGGGAAAATGACAAAGCTTGCCAGGGAATCAACGAACCAAGCTTAAACCTCATTCCTACGCATCATTTGGACATCTAGGATCATTTCTCCACTACTGGCACCCTCACAAGACTCCAAATTCTTCACATGGCATGAAAATTCAAAAAATCGACAAGGGAAAATATGGAAGTTCCTAGGGTTTCACTTTATTTCCAGTATCTTAGGACTCCATGTAGCCTATATAAAGGCATTAGTTCACAACATGTAGCCCTGTTCTTGGTTTTCCTAGGTCAAAGTTCTGTAAATCTTATTTTCAAGTGAATGAAAAAAGTTTGAATCTTGTGACGAATCCCAAGTCCCAATTTACCTTCTTGTTATTGTTTAATGATTTGAGTTTGTATTTATGAAGTTTTAAAGATTGGTTTAAGTTTTATGCAAGTGTTTCAAAAAATTTCCAAAAAAATCTGATTTTTTCCTAAGTCTTAGTTCAAACACTTGAACTTTTAGATCATAAGTGATCATAACACCCTGATAAGATACTTATCAAGGTGTAGTGAGCTTGTGGTTTGGGAGGATTCAAGGAGTGGGGAACAAGCTTGGATCAAATCTTGTTCATTTTCATTATTTTTCATATAATCTATTTGTTTCTAACCTTGTTGTTCTTAGCAGCTTATTGGAAGCTTGTGCCTTATTTAGCTAGGCACATAAGCTATAAATCCGTGAGTGTGGATGTACATTCATGAGGTTTGAGCTTTCTTTCCCAAAAATCTGTTAAAATTTGGTTTTATGTGATTTGGTATTCTACTGTTGTATGTGGTGTTCTTGTGCCTTGAATCTTGTTCTTACTGCATGATAATGTTGTTATGATGCTTGATTGAGCTTGGTATAACCTGAAAACATTTTTACTTTGCATGTTAGTTATGATGCTTGATTGAGCTTGATATAACCTGAAAACATTTTTACTGCATGGTAATGTTGTTATGATGCTTGATTGAGCTTTGGGTGTTTGGGTCTATTATTTTATGTTTTGAATGTTAGTTTGAGTAGGTGCTAAGTGTTTATCTGAGTTTTTATCTGATATTGAGTTGGTTGAATGCTGATATTTGCCTTACTTGAGCTTTTAAACATCAAATCCTAAAATGTGCTATAACTTGCTTGTTTTTGTCTGTTTTGATCTAAAAATTTGGGAACACCTAGAGTGTATGCTTATTTAGGGTAAAAAAGTGTAAAAACAAAGTTTGTGTAAGCGATAAGTAGATTTGAGGGTTTAAAATTGGGTTTGTGTTCAAGTATATCAGCAAGTAAGGTCTGTGTTCATCTGAGTTCATCAGTAAGTAACATAAGCTTTAATCTAGGTATAATCTTTGATACAGTGCATGAAACAAGTTTATTTATGCTTATTTAAGATTATTATAGCTTTTGTATGCTTTTGGTTAAATTTGGTTGGCTTAATCTTGCTTAATCTGCTTATTACATCAAAACTGCTTATTTTCCATGTATGTGCAATGTCTGGTGACTGTTTGAATTAACTTTACTAATTGGCTGGGTGTTTTTGTAATTTGTTGCTTGTTATTGACTCCTTATAACCCACGGGTTATAAGGGTGCCTTTTTTGTTCTATGATTCCAACAAAAGTCCACTATAAACAAAAGGTCAATTAAGTCAAACAGTGGGAACCCTTTCCCACTGCTACTAGCCACTGCTAGTGTTAAATTGTGAACAGCTTATCAATAAGCTATAATAGCTTATTTTATTGTGCAACAACTTTTCTTTGGTAATCAATCTTCCTTATTTGACCCATTTGACTATTCTAGAGCATTTGGGCCTTTGACTTTTAGGTTTGACTAAAAAACGAATTGACTTTTCTTGTAACACCCCATTTTGGAAATGGAAATATCACAGTAATTATGGCGTGTCATCAAAGCATACAAGGTAAAATGTCTAAACATTACTTGACCATAAAAAGGAAAATACCGGAATCAAACATCGGTAATCCAAAAGTAAAGCTCATCACACACAAACATAGTATAATAAAGGAAAAGGACTAAACAATTTCCAAAGCATAAGTATCATAAGGAAAGGAAATGCATAATGTAAAGAAGGCTAGATAGCTTCCAGTCCATATGCACGTACTCTTAGTGTCTACGAGCATCCCTGAGTACCTGCCGTTTTGGGAACATAGAAAAGGAAAACGGCTGAGCAAATACGCTCAGTGCACGGATGTACAATAAAGCATGAATAGGATAAGCATATAACATAATAACAGCGGAAGAAAACTAAGTCCCGAGTAACCTGGTTAAGTCTTAATAAAACTGGTTTTATAGTTTGAAAGTCTTATGTTTATCTTATAAAAACTGTTTGTCATATTTTACCATTAGCCAATATAAGTCATGAAAGTCCACCGTGTATGAATAATTGGAGGGGTGACCTCATCATGCAAATTAGAGGGGCTGCCTCTAATTTAATATACTGGTTTTTGGGTAGGAGGGATCAGCTCCTTGTGAAGGATGCAAGGCACACACCACATTCACCATGTAATCCTGAATAAAAACATGTAACTAGGATGCACCCATACGCCCCACATGATAAATATAAATAAATGGCCAAAAGTTGAAGGGACGCCACGAGCAATCACTCCGCCGTGGTGAAGTCACAACATCAGTGCCTCTAATGTTATGGTTATGGTACCTCCATAACTAGGTGAAACTGGTCATGCATGTATATGGCTATAGGTAATCTTAATTAAACATAAGCAATCAAACTCATAACTTTATACTACGGGAAAACAGTTGGCTGCATACGCGGAATCCTAATAAGGAAAGAATGTCCATACTGAAAGGACGGGAATCCGTACCTTATGTCCAGTGAACGAGAAAGACGAACTACGAGAATCCTACTTCCGAATCACTAGTGCTACATAAATACGTACATGAATAAGTATCTGCTTACTAAATACATAGCAGGTTTTATGTCATGCCTTAGCTTATTTTATGTGTTCTTACTATGTTTTACTATTTTAAAGCCTTAAACTGTGTTAAATCTTATATTCTGTTTAAATCTGATTAAGTATTTCTGGTATTTCATGTGTTATTATACTTACTGTGTAATAATAAGTAACTTTCCAAAAATAGCAGGTTTCCTAAAATAGAATGTTTCCAAAAATAGAAAGTTTCCAAAAATAGAAAGTTTCCAAAAATAGAAAGTTTCCAAAAATAGAAAGTTTCCAAAAATAGATTTACTGCTTAAAATAGATAGGGTTTCTAAAAATAGAAAGTTTCCATAAATAGATTTACTGCCTTAATTAAATAAGTTTCCATAAATAGATTAGCTGCATTAAATAAATAAGTTTCTAAAAATAGCTGGTTTCCATAAATAGATTAGCTGCCTTATTTAATTAAGTTTCTAAAAATAGCTGGTTTCCATAAATAGATTAGCTGCCTTATTTAATTAAGTTTCTAAAAATAAAAAGTTTCCATAATTAGAAATAAGCTGGTTAAATAAGCTAAGTATATAAGCCTAAGTGTTTTTCATGATTATTTCCTAAGTCATATGGTATATTGTATAGTTTAATAATTATTTCATGTAATTTAATTAAACTATAGGTTATAATATTTAATTAAAGTATAACATGTTTTTAATTAAAGAAGTTAAATACTTAGGTTAAAATATGTATTATTATATATTAATAATATAACCTAAGTCATGTTAATTAATTAATTATATCCATGGTTTTAAAATAATTAATTAATTATAAGTCTTAAATATAAAAATACTTAGGTTAAAATAATTCCATGATCATTAATAATTAAATAACCTAAGTCATGTTATTAAATTAATCACATCTTTATTAATTTAATTTTAACCTAAGTTCATAACATAAAAAAACTAACATACACCATGAACCGGATCTAGGCTAAAAACATGAACCGGACATGAATCGACACCGTACCCCGAACCAACTCGGGGTACCCCGTGTTTCCCTTGCTGCCGTGGGACCCACACGCACCAAACAAGACCATATGGTCTTGGTGGTGGTCGGCTTGGCAAGCCGAGACCCCTTTTGGGTTCGATGAAGCCGGCGGCCAAAGCAAACACCCCTTAAAAACAACCCTTTGATTCAATTTAACACCAAAACATGTTAGATCTATGATTAATTATTATGTTTTTATAAAAACATCACATGTTCATAATTAATAAAAAGATTAAATTAAAAGAAAAGGTTTAAAAAGGTTTTACCGAATTCGTGGATCAAGAGAACGAAGAACAAACACGATCAATCACCAAATCTTCAAGATCAAAGATCAAAATCACCTTGTATGGTGGTTTAAGGGTGGCGGCACAAAGAGAAGGAGGAAGGAGGTTTTTAGGTTTTTCTTAAAAATCTTCTGTAAGTTTATTTTGTGTAGTGAAAAAGTAAATAACCCCTTTAGTAAATTTGACAAATGGGCTTGGCCCATTTGTCCTTGTTTGGCCGCGGGTAGGGACCCCACATGGGGTTCCCGTACCTTTTTCCGTGTCTCGTTATTTAGTTACTCGTTTGTGATTATTTATGTTCGTGTTTTAAATGTTCTCGTTACGTAAATACTGTGATCTAATATATTTAATTACGCTCGTAATAAATATATATACGTAATTAATAATAGTTCGTGTTTTAATTACGTTCATGATTTCATGATCGCATGTTCGTGATTAATTATTGTTAAATAATTAATACGTGATCGTGCATATAAAATACTTATCGTGTTCTAACACGTACGTAATACGTAAACTCCTAACACGTAATCGTAATCATGCTATATTAGGAAAGTTTTAACTAGTCCGTACGATCCTAAGGGTACTATGCATGGTAAAAGCATGCGGGTTTTACAACTCTTCCCCCCTAAAAAGAATAATTCGTCCCCGAATTATAGATAAAGTAATCTGGAAAAGAAGAACATACCCGAATTCAAAATATGAAATGAGGGTAAGAAGCCCGGATAGACTCCTCCGTTTCCCAAGTGGCTTCCCGCTCGGTATGATCCCTCCATAGAATTTTGACGAATGGAATCGTCTTCTTTCTCATGACTCGTTCTTGTCTGTCAAGAACTCGTTCGGGTTCTTCTATAAAAGTGAGATCTTCACGTATCTGTTCCAGTGGATACTGAACCATGTGAAGGGGATGATACTGGTACCCTCTGAGTAAGGACACATGAAACACATTGTGCACATGCGATAGCTGCGAAGGTAACGCCAATCGGTAAGATACTTCACCGACTCGTTCAATGATATCAAACGGTCTGATGAAACGAGGACTGAGCTTCCCTTTAATCCCGAAGCGTCTAACACCACGTGCCGGCGAAACCTTAAGGAAGACGTGATCTCCTATGTTAAAGTGTATATCCCTCCGATGCTTATCGGCGTAACTCTTCTGACGTGACCGTGCCTCCTGAATCTTCTGCTTAGCTACTGCGATCTTCTCATTTGTCATCTCTATGATTTCCGGTCCTTCGAGTGTTCGCTCGCCAACCTGATCCCAGCAGATTGGGGCGTGACACTTTCTGCCATACAACATCTCAAATAGAGCACATTTGATGCTTGCGTGCCAGCTGTTGTTGTATGCAAACTCCACCAAACAGATGTATTCGTCCCAGTCACCCGTCCATTCCAATGCACATGACCTCAACATATCTTCCAATGTCTGAATGGTTCGCTCCGACTGTCCGTCCGTTTGAGGATGAAAAGCCGTGCTAAGCTTAAGTTGTGTACCCCAAGCTTTCTGCAGACTTTTCCAAAAGCGCGAAGTGAAACGAGGATCTCTGTCTGAGACGATGCTGGATGGTGCACCGTGGAGTCTCATGATCTCTCGTCTATACGTATCTGCGAGTTTACTTACCGGATCTTCCTTGCGGATCGGTAAGAAATGAGCTGATTTGGTAAGTCGATCAACGATAACCCAAATTGCATCGTGCTTCCTTTTGGTAGGCGGAAGACCGGTAACAAAATCCATGGTGATTTTGTCCCACTTCCACTCTGGAATATCTAACGGTTGAAGGAGACCGCTAGATCGCTTATGCTCGATCTTAACCTGCTGGCAGGTAAGACATTTAGAGACGTAAGTGGCCACATCCTGTTTCATACCACTCCACCAAAAGTACTGCTTGATGTTATGGTACATCTTAGTCGAACCAGGATGTATCGAGAATGGGGAGCTATGAGCTTCAGCTAACAAAGCTTCCCGAAGTTCTTGGTCATCAGGAACACAAAGTCTAGTGCCCTGCCATACGATACCATCTGCATCTACTCTGAATTCTGTCTGCTTCTCCAAATTCTGTACTATCGCCCAGATTTCTCCGTCATCCTTCTGAGCTTCCTTGATCTTAGATAGTAACTTGGTTTCTACTCTAAGATTAGCCCAGTAACCGTGATGTCCACGTACCATGATCTCGATGTCTAGTCGCTCCAAGTCTCTGATGATTTCCTCTTCGACTTTGATGCCGTTGATCATTCTGGACTTCCTGCTAAGAGCATCTGCTACTACATTTGCCTTTCCGGGATGATACTGTAGATTAATGTCATAATCCTTCAACGGCTCTAACCATCTCCTTTGCCTCATGTTCATTTCACGCTGAGTGAAGATATACTTCAAGCTCTTGTGGTCCGTGAAAATGTCACATGATTCTCCATATAAGTAGTGCCTCCATATCTTCAATGCAAACACGACTGCAGCAAGTTCCAGATCGTGCGTGGGGTAATTTTCTTCATAAGGCTTAAGCTGCCGTGAAGCGTACGCGATCACTTTCCCATGTTGCATGAGAACACAGCCAAGTCCTTTCCCCGATGCATCGCTGTAGATTTGAAATCCACCCGTACCAGATGGTAGAGTAAGAATAGGTGCAGATACTAGCTTCTGCTTCAGGTCTTCAAAGCTCTTCTCTCGATCTTCAGTCCAGACGAATTTCTCCCCTTTCCGCATCAGTTTGGTCAATGGTAGTGCTAGTCGGGAAAGGTTCTCTACGAACCTATGGTAATAGCCAGCTAAGCCTAAAAAACTGCGGACTTCCGTCGCTGATGTCGGCCTTGGCCACTTAGTAATGGCCTCAACCTTCGCTGGATCCATAGTGATTCCTTCTGCTGATACAATGTGACCTAAGAATGCCACCTTGTCTAACCAGAACTCACACTTGGAGAATTTAGCATACAGCTGCTTCTGGCGAAGAATCTGTAGTACTGTACGAAGATGGTCTTCGTGTTCCTCCTTGGACTTTGAGAAAATCAGAATGTCATCGATGAAGACAATGACGAACTTGTCCAGAAATTCATGGAAGATTCTGTTCATCAAATCCATGAACACTGCTGGAGCATTTGTCAGGCCAAATGGCATAACTACAAACTCGTAGTGGCCATAACGGGTACGAAAGGCAGTCTTAGCGATGTCCTGCTCCTTGACCCGTAGCTGATGATAGCCTGACCTAAGATCGATCTTGGAGAAGTGTTTGGCCCCTTGGAGTTGGTCAAACAGATCGTCAATGCGTGGCAGTGGATACATATTCTGAATGGTAATCTTGTTGAGCTCGCGATAGTCTATGCAAAGACGCATACTGCCGTCCTTCTTCTTAACAAACAAAACCGGTGCGCCCCATGAAGATGCACTCGGTCGAATGAAACCTCGTTCAAGAAGTTCTTGTAGTTGATCCTTCAGCTCCTTCAGCTCTATGGGAGCCATGCGATAAGGAGCCTTGGAGATTGGTTCAGCTCCTGGAATCAACTCGATACTAATTCCACTTCTCGTGCAGGTGGTATGCCCGGAAGTTCTGCTGGAAACACGTCTTGAAATTCCGACACTATTGGTTGATCCTGAATCGATGGAGATTCAGCATCCATGTCGTGAACCGTAGCTAGATAACCCTCGCAGCCATGTGAAAGTAGTGCACGCGCTTGCAGGGTGGATATGACTTGTAAAGACCGTCCGGGTATGAACCCATTATGAATGTACTCTGGTGCATTGACATCACCGAAGATAACTCGATATGAATGACAGTCTATGGTAGCATGATACTTGGATAGCCAATCCATGCCCAAAATCATGTCGAAGTCATTCATGTCTAGCGGAAGTGCGTCGACAGGTCGAACCTTATCATCAAATTCTAGGGGAAGACTCTTGTATACATGGGTGATTAATACAGAGTCCCTCAAGGGCGTGGAAATATTAAGCCTATTTTCTAGTGGCAAGGGAGGCATCCTAATGTTCTTAGCATAAGCAGTAGAAATAACCGAGTGAGTAGCACCCGTATCGAAAAGAACACATGCAGCGCGACCATACATATACAAGATTCCAGTGATGGTACCTGTAGACTTGTTGGCCTGGTCTCGAGATGTCTTGTAGACACGCCCGACAGTAGGAGGCGGCTTGGTATCAGCATGTCCCGATGTACCCTCCATCTCGCCCTTACAGCAATCCTTCATAATATGGCCAGGAAGACCACACTTGAAGCACGCATCAGTATTACGGCGACATGGTCCCGGGTGCCTACGGTGGCAAGTAGAGCAAAGAGGATGAGTGTATCCTCCAGCAGGTGCTCTGGCTGGCTGAGGACCTGATAAAACATTTTACATAAGACATGATAGTTGGGTACAAAGGACAAAGCGGATAATCGTAAGATTGAATACCAGTGATAGCTGGACGGCTAGGCTGCGAACCTCTTTGGTTCTGGTCCCTACCATTTCCATGGTTCCCGGTAGAAGTTTGATAAAGTGTCAGAATATGAGTTATAACATAAAACATAAGGAATTTCGTAAGAATTACGACCTGCTGTTATTGGAGTGCCCAGCGTTGTTATGGTAATTGTCATTACCGCCACGCCGATCCGTAGCAGAACGGTCGTTAGTCTGACCTTTTCCCTTGGGCTGATGAGGCTGCTGCTGAGTAGACGGCTGAGACCGGTCCCCAGTTTTCTGCCTAGAAGATACAGTTAAAGAGATGAATAATTGACATATGGAAAGTATACGGATTGGTCACCGCTTGAATACGAATGTTTACCTCTTGTCGGGTCTTTCAGCTTCCTCGAACTCATCCCTCTCCTGCAGCATCTCCAGTTTTTGTGCTGCATCGGCCACTTGTGATACAGTGTTGAACGTAGCACACACCAGATTGTTTGCGACCGATGTGCGAAGAGCCCATCTGAAGTGATGTGCCTGCTCTTCAGGAGTACCTGCTGCCGCACCAAGGAAACCAGTCAAGCGAAGAAAGCGCTGCATAAACTCATTGCTATTCTCCCCAGCTCTCTGACGGATCCCATGGTACTCTCTCTAGAGCTTGTCCTGCTCAGCCTTGGGAAAGAACTGCTCCATCACCCTGTCCTTGAACTGAGCCCAAGTCAAACCAGCAACCCACTCATCACCACCTTCAGATTGCATCAATGCTAACCACCAGTTGAGTACATCGCCTTCGAACCGATAGCATGCCAACCTCGCCTTGTATGCGGGGTCACAGCCCATAGCGTTGAAAATCTTCTCGATGTGAGTCAACCAGCATTCAACATCGCTGGGGCTATCTGTCTTCTCAAAAGCTCGAGGGCGGAGCTTGTTGAATCTCTCCAGCCATACTGCTAATGTCACTAGAGGAAGAGGAGGAGGTGGCTGATTGTGCTGCTGATTGTTGGCAGCTTGAAGTTCAGCCCGGATGTCATTCCTTAGTTGAGGAAGCAAGGCTTGCATGGCAGCCTGAATTGTAGCATTGAGCTGCTCCTGTTCGCGTGTGAGAACCATCTGACAGTATAACATAAAACATATGATTAAACAGTTCAAAACATAAAATGTAAATATATACATGAAAAAGATTTATACTAAAAATTTCAAGAGAAAAATTTTATGCAAGAAAATTTTGTGTATGAATGCATGATGCAGTTTTATGAAAACTTTTGTATGCTCGAGAGTGAACGCCTCTGGTCAGTTCACCCAAAATAAAGACATAGCGAGGGGACGCCTATGGGTCGGTCCCAAATCTAAAAGTTTCGATAAAACACATGCGACTAAATAGGGCTAGTCCTGTACCAACCATTACTTAGTCAAAAACCCTGCAACAATGACATGTATATGTATGCTTAAAAATGATGAATGCATGAAAACAACTGTTAGTTCTAGGAAGACCGTAGTGACTACCCACTAATCACAGGTCATATTTGAGAGCCTACAGGTGGAAGCCTTGGCTCTGATACCATAATTGTAACACCCCGTTTTGGAAATGGAAATATCACAGTAATTATGGCGTGTCATCAAAGCATACAAGGTAAAATGTCTAAACATTACTTGACCATAAAAAGGAAAATACCGGAATCAAACATCGGTAATCCAAAAGTAAAGCTCATCACACACAAACATAGTATAATAAAGGAAAAGGACTAAACAATGTCCAAAGCATAAGTATCATAAGGAAAGGAAATGCATAATGTAAAGAAGGCTAGACAGCTTCCAGTCCATATGCACGTACTCTTAGTGTCTACGAGCGTCCCTGAGTACCTGCCGTTTTGGGAACATAGAAAAGGAAAACAGCTGAGCAAATACGCTTAGTGCACGGATGTACAATAAAGCATGAATAGGGTAAGCATATAACATAATAACAGCGGAAGAAAACTAAGTCCCAAGTAACCTGGTTAAGTCTTAATAAAACTGGTTTTATAGTTTGAAAGTCTTATGTTTATCTTATGAAAACTGTTTGTCATATTTTACCATTGGCCAATATAAGTCATGAATTTCCACCGTGCATGAATAATTGGAGGGGTGACCTCATCATGCAAATTAGAGGGGCTGCCTCTAATTTAATATACTGGTTTTTGGGTAGGAGGGATCAGCTCCTTGTGAAGAATGCAAGGCACACACCACATTCACCATGTAATCCTGAATAAAAACATGTAACTAGGATGCACCCATACGCCCCACATGATAAATATAAATAAATGGCCAAAAGCTGAAGGGACGCCACGAGCAATCACTCTGCCGTGGTGAAGTCACAACATCAGTGCCTCTAATGTTATGGTTATGGTACCTCCATAACTAGGTGAAACTGGTCATGCATGTATATGGCTATAGGTAATCTTAATTAAACATAAGCAATCAAACTCATAACTTTATACTACGGGAAAACAGTTGGCTGCATACGCGGAATCCTAATAAGGAAAGAATGTCCATACTGACAGGACGGGAATCCGTACCTTATGTCCAGTGAACGAGAAAGACGAACTGCGAGAATCCTACTTCCGAATCACTAGTGCTACATAAATACGTACATGAATAAGTATCTGCTTACTAAATACATAGCTGGTTTTATGCCATGCCTTAGCTTATTTTACGTGTTCTTACTATGTTTTACTATTTTAAAGCCTTAAACTGTGTTAAATCTTATATTCTGTTTAAATCTGATTAAGTATTTCTGGTATTTCATGTGTTATTATACTTACTGTGTAATAATAAGTAACTTTCCAAAAATAGCAGGTTTCCTAAAATAGAAAGTTTCCAAAAATAGAAAGTTTCCAAAAATAGAAAGTTTCCAAAAATAGAAAGTTTCCAAAAATAGAAAGTTTTCAAAAATAGAAAGTTTCCAAAAATAGAAAGTTTCCAAAAATAGATTTACTGCTTAAAAAAGATAAGTTTCTAAAAATAAAAAGTTTCCATAAATAGATTTACTGCCTTAATTAAATAAGTTTCCATAAATAGATTAGATGCCTTAAATAAATAAGTTTCTAAAAATAGCTGGTTTCCATAAATAGATTAGCTGCCTTATTTAATTAAGTTTCTAAAAATAGCTGGTTTCCATAAATAGATTAGCTGCCTTATTTAATTAAGTTTCTAAAAATAGAAAGTTTCCATAATTAGAAATAAGCTGGTTAAATAAGCTAAGTATATAAGCCTAAGTGTTTTTCATGATTATTTCCTAAGTCATATGGTATATTGTATAGTTTAATAATTATTTCATCAAATTTAATTAAACTATAGGTTATAATATTTAATTAAAGTATAACATGTTTTTAATTAAATAAGTTAAATACTTAGGTTAAAATATGTATTATTATATATTAATAATATAACCTAAGTCATGTTAATTAATTAATTATATCCATGGTTTTAAAATAATTAATTAATTATAAGTATTAAATATAAAAATACTTAGGTTAAAATAATTTTATGATCATTAATAATTAAATAACCTAAGTCATGTTATTAAATTAATCACATCTTTTATTAATTTAATTTTAACCTAAGTTCATAACATAAAAAAAACTAACATACACCATGAACCGGATCTAGGCTAAAAACATGAACCGGACATGAATCGACACCGTACCCCGAACCAACTCGGGGTACCCCGTGTTTCCCCTTGCTGCCGTGGGACCCACACGCACCAACCAAGACCATATGGTCTTGGTGGTTGTCAGCTTGGCAAGCCGAGACCCCTTTTGGGTTCGGTGAAGCCGGCGGCCAAAGCAAACACCCCTTAAAAACAACCCTTTGATTCAATTTAACACCAAAACATGTTAGATCTATGATTAATTATTATGTTTTTATAAAAACATCACATGTTCATAATTAATAAAAAGATTAAATTAAAAGAAAAGGTTTAAAAAGGTTTTACCGAATTCGTGGATCAAGAGAACGAAGAACAAACACGATCAATCACCAAATCTTCAAGATCAAAGATCAAAATCACCTTGTATGGTGGTTTAAGGGTGGCGGCACAAAGAGAAGGAGGAAGGAGGGTTTTTAGGTTTTTCTTAAAAATCTTTTGTAAGTTTATTTTGTGTAGTGAAAAAGTAAATAACCCCTTTAGTAAATTTGACAAATGGGCTTGGCCCATTTGTCCTTGTTTGGCCGCGGGTAGGGACCCCACATGGGGTTCCCGTACCTTTTTCCGTGTCTCGTTATTTAGTTACTCGTTTGTGGTTATTTATGTTCGTGTTTTAAATGTTCTCGTTACGTAAATACCGTGATCTAATATATTTAATTACGCTCGTAATAAATATATATACGTAATTTGTGTTTTAATTACGTTCATGATTTCATGATCGCATGTTCGTGATTAATTATTGTTAAATAATTATTACGTGATCGTGCATATAAAATACTTATCGTGTTCTAACACGTACGTAATACGTAAACTCCTAACACGTAATCGTAATCATGCTATATTAGGAAAGTTTTAACTAGTACGTACGATCCTAAGGGTACTATGCATGGTAAAAGCATGCGGGTTTTTCATTTCTTTTTCAAAACAGCTTATTGCTTATTCCAGCTTATTCAGTGTGCTCATTTGAAATCTTTTTGATTATTAAGTTTAGTTAAGTGATTTAAAACATTTTACAAAAAGAATCAGCTCTTGAATCAGCCTAGAACTCGAAAATGACTATTTTGTCGTTTTGTGTAGAGAGCTTTTGCTTATTTTAGGCTTATTTCTTGGGCTTATTCAAAAACACTTTTTACAATCATCTTTATAATCTCATTAGAAGGATGTGTGTCAAATTTCAGCTTATGGCATTAGCTTATGGCTTAATGGGCCAAAAAGCCCATTAAGAATAAGCTGTTTGTTCATTAAGCTGTGGTAAGCACTAATTCAGCTTTTGGGCCTTAAGATTTTTGTGTTTAAAATAAAATTTTAAGCTTGACTGGAACTTTTCAGCTTATATGGTTAACTTTTTGCTTATTGGGCCAAAAAGCCCATTAAGCTTGTACTGTTTTTATTTTAAGCCCATTTGGAGGCCCATTAGGGGTAATTTGGTCATTTTACTTTCATTTTCTGTTTATTTAAGTTAAAGTAAACTAGTTTGCAAGTTTGTAGAATTTTTTTTATAATTTTTGAATTTTTATTAATATTTTATTATTATTTTATTATTAAATTTTTTATTAGGATTTTGCAACTTTTTCATTTTTCTTAGGTTAAATACATTAAGTTAGGATTTTTAAAACTTTTAGATTAATTTTCTTGTCATTTAATAAATTTTTAGGATTATTTTAATATTTTAATATTTTAATAGTTTTTAATTATTTTTAAATAGTTTTAATTAATATTAAATTTTCCAAAAATAGTGTTTAGTTTAATTAAGTTATTTTAGAGGTTTACAAATGGAAAAATCTCATTTTGAGCTTTTTGTTAATTAAATTGATTTTTTGGGCTTTAATTAGTATTAATAAAATATTATTAATTAAATAAAAGGTTTGCGTGATTTTTGATTTTTTGTAAACTATAATTGCATTTTTTTTGGATTTATTGCAATTTTCTAGGTATTTTTAGGATAATTTTTAAATTTCGTCACTTTTTATGGTTTTACGTTTACGACTTTCGTCTTAGTATAATTTTAATCGGAACCGTCGTCCTTTTCTCTTTTCTTTCTTCATAATCATAATCACTAACATTTAATCATATCTTAATACAACACACTAGCCTCCTTGAGAACGATCCCACACCTAAGGGTCATAAGTGTTGACGTTTTCCTAAACCGTCGTACTTACCCTAATTACGCTCTTTTTCCTAAAAGACGTAAAACTACGACTATCATTTTGGTGTCGCTTCCGGGGAGGTGTGTTGTGTTTTTATTGAACAAATTTTGTTTTTATATTATCCATAATAACTATTTGTGTGTTTTAGAACTCTAAGCACACGTATTATCGGTTTTTCGTTTTGTGTGAATATTATTAATATATTGTACACGTATCACAATAAATTCACAAGTACTCAAAAAGTGAGAAAACACAACCTTGATTTGGGATTTCATCACTCAATCATTGTATTCGAATCTCAAACAAAGAAAAAAAAGGCAAAATAGATAATTACTTTCGTGAAGCTTGATTTTAATTAACACAAACTATAAGGTGGGTATAAGGCGTTGTATTTCACGGTCTAAGGGAAAAAAGCTCTTAAGTGCTTAGTGCCGCCTCGTTCCCCCCCCCCCCTTGCTTGTGCGTGTTAAGAGAAAAAGGGATAATCGAGGGTTTGCCAATCAAAGTATTATCTACGTATCTATATATTTTCTTGGTTTCAAAAGATTAAACCCTCTTGAATGTTTTGGTGTTCCACCAACGTTCTAAAGTCATCGAAGGCATTCACTTCATGTGATCATTTTCATTCCTTGAGGCTCCTTTAATCGAGAGATTTGATTTGAGGAGAGATTTGTAGATTTGTGTCTACGCAATACATCACAAAAATCCAAAAAAGTAAAAACAATCAAAAGCACAAAAAAATTGAAAAAAGTAAAAACACCCAAAAGAATCTTCTTTGCTCATCCCCACGTTGTACGTAACGTTTATGCAAACTCGTAACCAAGCAAGACGTGCACGTAAACGTAGAAACCGAAAGGAAGGAACGCCTTCTAGTGAAGAATCTACTATTGACGAACCCATCGTAGAACAAGAAGCAACCATGGCTAATCGTACTATGATGCAGTTGCTTCAAGCACCCACCGAGGGTTATGGAGAGGCTATTGTGATTCCCGCTATCCTTAGGAGAATTTTGAAGTTAAGACGGGTTTGTTGTCCATGATTCAAAATAACAAATTCCATGGTGACGAAAAGGACAACCCTCACAACCATAACCGCCAATTCAATCATCTTACCGCCACTTGCAAGTTTAAGGATGTCTCAAACGACTCGATTAAGATGATGCTTTTTCCGTATTCCTTAGCGGGGCCCACAAAAATTTGGTTAGAGAAAGAGCCACCCAATTCTATATTGACGTGGAAGGATCTCGTTTCAAAGTTCGTGAACCAGTTTTTCCCGCCTTCTAAGACTACGCATTTGAAAAACGAGATTTCAAACTTTTCACAAGAGTATAATGAGAGTTTTTCAACGGCTTGGAATCGGTTTAAGGAAATGTTACATGAGTTTCCTCATCATGGTTTTTCCGACTTGCATCAAATTGACACGTTTTACAATGGATTGAACGATCATGAGCGTGATTATCTTAACGCCGCCGCGGGTGGTAATTTTTTGTGTAAAACGGTCGAGGAAGCGTTGTTGATTATTGAAAATAGGTTTAAGGTCTATAGTCCTCGTAACACATTGAGTGTTCACAAGGCTTCGTCTTCGCCTTCGCCTTCATTGTCACATACCATCGATGCTTGTCAAATCGAGGCGAATTTGGAAAACAAGATTTTTGATAAACTTAAGGGATTGTTAATTGGGTTTAAAGTTGGTGAACAACCCACTCTCGCTACGGCTAAAGCGGTTGAGGTATCTTGTATGTATTGTGGTGGAGGTCATGATTTCTCCGAGTGCATTACCAACGGTGGTAACACTTCGAGTGCCTACGCGGCCAGAAGAACTTATAACCAAAACGGTCAAGTTACCCGCACTAATCAATTGACTCCACCGGGTTTTGCACCAAATCAAAATGCTAACAGTTATCGAAACAATCAAGTTGGTTACCAAGAAAATCAAAGGAACAATTATAAGGGTAACAACTATGGGAATCAAGGGGCTAATAATCAAGTGCAAAAAAAAAATCAAAACCGTGATTTTCAAAACAACAACAAAGGTTTGCAAAACTTGAAAGATCTTCCAAATGAATTTGTTGAATATGCAAACGGAAATGATGCTAGGTTTGATAATATACTAATAACTAGGTTTTAGTTAGAAAAATTGTTTGTTGAAATCGGTCTGATCGAATTGATTACTACTTAAAAGTGTGACTCAGTCGTTCTTAGTGGAAAAATAAATGGTTTGTTTGATTTTCTATTTTAAACTAAAAGCAAATATGTAAATGTCGTTGAGTAAAATAAGAGCTTTAAAAATTAAACTAGATATTCCTAGAAAAACACTTGGTAAAAATAGAGATTTCGGGAAGCGTGCAATTTTTGGAAATTAAAACGTAATGAATTAAAACTTGAAAACTTGGTAAAACGAAAAACTTAAACCATCGGAATACACCTAATCGGAATGTGATCCGAATGTGTCAAAAAGGAAAGCTATCGGAATGTATATAAAAAGAAAGTTGTCGGAATGTAGAAAACTATGTCCTATCGGAATCCCAATCGGAATGTGATCGGAATGTAAGTAAAAGCAAGTAATCGGAATATCATAAAAGCTTGCTGTCGGAATATCAAAATAATTCCACCCGTCGGAATGTGGGTCGGAATTCCAAAACCCTATTCCGATCCTTGTGATCGGAATAATTAATGGTACCAGTCGGAATGTATGGCTCTGGTCGGAATACACAATCGGAAAGGGGTTTACCCTTTTCCGATGGAATGTACTTTGCAATAAGCCAAGTTTATAAGCTATTTTTATAAGGTCAAACTAAAACTTAACCAAATTTACAACGAAAAGAACTAATAAGCACCAATAAGAACTTTTAAACTTAAAATAAGCAAAACTTTTTAAATCAAACCATAAAAATATTAGACTTTTTAAGAAAACTAAAAAGTAAATAAGCTAAACACAAACTAAGCCAATAAGCATGATAAGCTCAAAGCTTAATCCGTATAAAAACTTAAAGATGAATAAAAAGATAAACTTTTTAATCACATAAACATCAAGATGAAACTAAATCAAAAATGATACGAATCAAAAGTAAATAAAATCAAGAAAGGTAGAAGAAGATTAAAGATAAAAAGCTTAACTTGAACTTGTAGATTAAAGATTCAAAGATACAAGATTGAATTAAAGCTTAAACATGAAAGAATGTAAAGATGAAATTTTAGTGAGAGAAATTTAAACACTTTCTCTCTCTAAAAACTAGAAAAATGAAAAGTGACTAAAAACTAATTAACTAACACCCTCCTAATGTGTCATTAGGAGGGTATATATAGGAGGTGGGGAGTGCATGTTTTGCTTCCTTCTTTCTTCTCGTCTCGACTCGACTTAAATTCTATGTCTTTCTCGACGTCGTCTCGGGATTTGTCGATATAAATTGAACTTGTCTTATAATTTTCTTCTTCTATTAGACTTGAGTTCTTCGACTTCATTAAACTTCCGTCTTTAGACTTTTTCTTCGATAAATCTTTAGAATAGGCCTTGGATTTCCGTTCTTTTTACACTCTTGATCTTTTGACTTTGTCTTTTCTCGTTTTCTTCGATAAAAGCCTGTGATAGCCCATGTTTTCTTCCTTTTGCATATTTTTATCCTGAAACACAATAAAAACACAAACCACGCATAATTCCGACTTTTACGACATAAAATATACGTTTTGGTCTTGTTATTTTTGGAAATAAGTGGTAAAAGGATAAGTGTTTTCACACTTATTAAATCCCCTACACTTGACCATTGCAATGCCCTCATGCAATGCATTAATTTCAAAGCACAATTTACATTTTTCATCATAGATAACCCACCTTGGCCTTTTTTAAATACTTACATTGGGGTTTTGGTTTTCATGAATGTTCATCATCCGTAAGTTTCACGTTCCCCATACCAAGCTTAAAAACGAGATCATTGTTATCATAAGTTAGCAAACTATCACGAATTCATGTGGCCCAATTATTCACTTAGACTCCCTTATTCCTAGGTGTATCTCTTATATTTTAATTTTGTCTCGAATGATCATGAGGATACATTGTTTGACTTATTTCGATAGTTTATTTAGGCCGAAAATAAAGTGGGACGATTTAATCAATAGTTAGCTAAAGGACAAAATCTTTTAAAACTGCTTCTCGGGACCTCTTAAAGTTCATATCTTGGCATAACTCGCTTCACGATTTGAGACCTTTCTCGAACCGATATTTGGCAGCGACTTCATACTTCGAATCTTTGAGAGACGTTCATGAAATAATGGTCTTCTCTTCATAGTAGGAATTTCTTCACTTGAACTTTTTGAGAGATTCTTCATATTTGGACCACGACTTCTTCATTTTTCTCCAATCTTTATTTTGGACTTTGATATACAACGATCCGCCTCCTTTTAGGACTTGGATCTATTTATCCTCATACCTTGCTAGGGTCTTTTCGGATAGACTTCTCCATGATCTTTTGGGTAGTATTTGCTTTTCGTCGTGTGTCTCGATCCTTCATATTGATTTTCGATAAATGATTCTTCATATCACTTTTGGATCTTTAACAACAAAATGTAGCCCTCATGCCTTGTTAGGGCCTTTTCGGACTCGCCAATCTTCGCATCCCGCTTCAATAAGTTATGCCTTGGCTATGAACTCTAATTAATACTGAGCAACTTTTAAACGATCTTGTGCTAGAAGCTAAGTAACTTTTCAAATCGTACAACCTTATTTATTTCAATTAAATTCATTAACAAGCGATGGGAGAAAAAGCTTATAATCAACTCACATAAATTCACGAAAGAATACCAAACTTATAATTGACTCTATCATCTCTCGTTATCCACAATTTAAATCATAAGGAATAAGACTCGTGGATGCTTAGCCAATTAAATCAAAGTTTTAGGTTTTCGAGTCATCTATGGAATCTTGTAAACTCTTAGACTTTTTCAAGTTTAAAATTCGCATTTTAAAGTTCCCTTGATAAACGACTCTCTAGGATCAATTATAGGAACTTGCGAAAAGTTCTTGTTCTTAACCCGTGGGAGTTAAGACTTTCGCGTTTTAAAGATCCCAATATAAAAGCCTAGCAAAACTTGACTTAAATACGTTAAGGATACTAGCTAGAGTAAACTTAGATAAGTAAACTCGGGTTGAGTCAAAAGATTCACAACGTTTAAAAATTAAAACCACTTTATTAAAACTTATTCTAGCAAAGAAAGAAAATAACCACAATAAAGGTAAATACAACTAGGCCAAAATAGATTAAAATTTTTGAAAAATGTCGAAAATTTAGATTTTCCGGTTAAAATGAGGACAAATTCATGGAAAAGCCCACTTACTTCGATAGAAGTCCCCCTACACTTGATATAAACATTGTCCTCAATGTTTAAGCATGTGGGAGTAAACTCCCATACACTTAGGACATTGTGCACTTTGTTTAAATCTTGCTAAGGAAAGGAAAACTAGAGTGATTTCAATGTGAACATATAAGATATGAAATATTGAATCACGACAGTTTAGGATAGAACCGGGAAGACGGGACACGGGATCACGGTTCGTCAAAAGTCATCGAGAATGGATCTTTGAAGCTGTAATCCCTGCACATTATAAGAAACAAGACAACAAACACATACGGAGCTCCCCCTACACTTATTATGAAAACGGTAAAGGATAGATCAACGGGTTGCCTTCACGAGAAGCGCTTGTTTTTGTTAACCGAGTCACTAGCCTGACTCGACCCAGAACTAATTCAAGGGAAACGTGGTGAGGGATGGAATCATCTCATGAGAGATGTCCTCACCAAAGTACAGTTTCACGCGCTGGCCATTCACTTTAAAATTCGGCCCATTTGGCTGAGAAAGCTCAATGGTGCCATAGGGGAAGACTTTGGCGACGGTGAATGGACCAGACCAACGGCTCTTCAGCTTACCCGAGAAGATCTTCAACCGAGAGTTAAAGAGTAAAACTTGATCACCAACGTGAAACTCTCGGTTCTTAATCCTAGCATCATGGATGATCTTGGTTTTCTCCTTGTAGATCAATGAATTTTCATAAGCTTCAATCCTCGGTTCATTTAGCTCGTTGAGTTTAATCTTCCGAAGATAACCGGTTTTGTTGATGTCAAAATTGGCCCACTTCAAGGCCCATTATGCCTTATGTTCCAGCTCAATAGGGAGGTGGCATGCCTTGTCGTACACAAGACGATAAGGTGTACAACCAATCGAGGTCTTATATGCGTACGGAAAGCCCATAAAGCATCGTCTAACTTATCGGCCCACGAGGCATGATGCTCTCCCACAGTACACTCAAGAATTCGCTTCAATCCACGGTTAGATCGCTCGGCTTGACCATTTGTTTGAGGATGATAAGCGGTGGAAAGACGGTGATTGACACCGTACTTAGCCATGACTCGAGCAAATTGATCATTGCAAAAATGAGTCCCGCGGTCACTGATTATAGCACGGGGAACACCGGATCGAGCAAAAAGTTGCTTCAGAAAGTTCACAACCACCCTCGCATAGGGAGAGCCTTAGCTTCAACCCATTTGGATACGTAGTCAACGGCTATGAGCATTTACTTGTTCCCTTTAGATGATGTAAACGGCCCCATAAAGTCGATGCCCCATACATCAAAGATTTCACATTCTTGTATGAAATTTTGAGGCATCTCATCTTTATGTGTGATCTTGCCTTGTCTTTGGAAAGCATCACAACGTTTAACCATTTCATGAACGTCATGATAAATGGAGGGCCAATAGAATCCAGAGTCGAACACTTTCTTCACGGTGTAATTGGGACCAAAGTGACCAGCGGTGGGTCCTTTATGGCAAGCTTCAAGGATTAGTAACGTTGTCGGCCCATCAACACATCGACGAATGATAAGATCCGCACATCGTTTGCAAAGGTAAGGGTCGTCCCAAAAATAGTGTTCAATGTCTTTAAACAACTTTTTCTTTTGTTGGGACGTTAACCCTTCCTTGAGAATTCCACCCGCTAAGTAGTTTGCAATGTCCGCAAAGCACGGGGTGTCATCAAGATTGGAATTGATAGACATTACGGCCTCAAGGTGAAAAGAGTCGTTGATCTCTTGATACGGATGATCCCCTTGATAAAGATCCTCAAGTCTACTTAGATGATCCGCGGTTAGGTTTTCGGATCCCTTTTTATCACGAATTTCGATTTTAAATTCTTGAAGGAGCAAAACCCAACGAAGAAGTCTTGGCTTCGAGTATTGCTTAGTTAACCAGTACTTCAACGCGGAATGGTCGGTATAGACAATGGTGGTGGAAAGAACAAGATAGGGGCGAAACTTCTCAAAAGCATACACTACAGCTAAAAGCTCTTTTTCGGTAGTGGTATAATGCAATTGAGCCCCCGTCATTGTCTTGCTAGCGTAATGGATTGGTTGGAAGTGTTTGTTCACTCTTTGGCCCAAAACCGCTCCAATAGCAAAGTCGCTAGCATCACACATCAATTCAAAAGGTAGATCCCAATTAGGGGTAACCAAGACCAGTGCTTTAGTTATCTTGTCCTTAAGAAGATTGAAGGAGTCAATACACTCTTTAGAAAAGATAAAGGGAGTATCTTTTTCCAAGAGGTGGGTCATCGGGCGAGCGATTTTAGAAAAATCTTGAATGAATCGATGATAGAAGCCCGCATGACCAAGGAAACTTCTCACACCCTTCACGGTTGAAGGTGGAGGCAATTTAGCGATGACATCAACTTTAGCACGGTCCACTTCAAGACCGGCTTTTGAGATTTTATGTCTAAGCACAATGCCTTCTTTTACCATGAAATGGAATTTTTCCCAATTTAGAACAAGGCGAGTGTCTTCACACCGCTTAAGCATGCGTTCCAAATTGGCAAGGCAATGAGAGAAAGAATCACCATAGACCGAGAAATCATCCATGAATAATTCCATAGTTTCTTCAACCATGTCATGGAAGATAGCCATCATACACCTTTGGAAAGTCCCAGGAGCATTGCATAAGCCGAATGGCATTCGTTTGTAAGCAAATGTTCCATAAGGACAAGTGAATGTGGTTTTCTCTTGGTCTTTAGGATCGATGGGAATTTGAAAATACCCGGAGAAACCGTCTAAGAAGCAATAATAGTCATTACCCGCTAGACGTTCAAGCATTTGGTCCATAAACGGAAGGGGGAAATGATCCTTTCTCGTAGCATCATTGAGTTTGTGATAGTCTATACAAACTCTCCACCCTGTAACGAGATGGGTAGGAATCAACTCGTTGTTTTCATTGGGCACAACGGTGATTCCGCCTTTCTTAGGCACACAATGGACGGGACTAACCCATGGTGAATCCGAGATAGGGTAGATCATTCCCGCATCAAGAAGTTTGATAACCTCTTTTTTTATAACGTCATGGATCTTGGGATTCACCCTTCTTTGGCTTTGAATAGTGGGTTTAAAGTCGTCCTTCATGAGAATTTTATGTGTGCAAAAGTGAGGATCAATTCCACGAATATCAGAGATTTTCCAAGCAATCTCTTTCTTATGATTCTTCAGCACGGCGATAAGTCGGGATTTTTCGTCTTCTTTCAAATCCTTTGCGATGATGACAGGTGACTTCTTATTATCGTCAAGGAACACGTATTCGAGATGAGACGGCAGATCCTTAAGCTCTAAATCTGGAGGATTTTCGATGGAAGACGTTTTCAAATTCGGATCATTGATAGAGATTTCCTTAGGAGATGGTGGAGAAATATGGTCCTCATTGAGAAGTTTCTCAATGGTACGAATGTCTTCATCCCAATCGGAGGGAGAATTGTCATATTGTAACTCCACATCTCCCAAAGTTGCTTCAAAGTTTTTGAAAAGGAAATCACTTTCTCCAAATGGAGTTAGTGAAGGAGCAATAAAGGCAACGGTCTCAACAATGGGTAGAGAAAAAGAACCACTTTTACAAGCGTCTTTGAAATGCTCTTCACAAGCCTCATCAAGAACGTCAATGTAATTAACGCTCTCGTTTTCAGAAGGCTGCTTAGAAAGTTTACCCATGTTGAAGACGATTTTATCGTCACCAACTCTCATGATTAATTCGCTCGCGGCTACATCAATGAGAGTGCGACCGGTCCTCAAGAATGGACGTCCAACGATTAATGGAACACGGGGGTCCATCTCGTAGTCAACGACAACAAAATCCGCCGGAAAGGTGAATTTGTCAACACCGATGAAGACATCTTCGGCTATTCCCACTGGATAAGCAACCGTACTGTTAGCTAATTCCAATGTCATACGTGTGGGGACTAGCTCGGGTAGAGATAATTGTTTCCAAACGCTCAGAGGCATTAAGTTGATACTAGCACCTAGATCGGCTAGGTCCATACAATTCTCTACCCCGGGGAAGTTGCAAGGAATAAGAAAATGACCCGGATCACCAAGTTTGGTTGGTAATTTCCTTAAGATCACTGCGGAGCAATTCTCATTAAGTTGGGTCTGAGCGATATCAAGAAGTTTCTCCTTATCACTGAGAAGATCTTTAAACATTTTAGCATATTTCGGCATGTGAGCGAGAGCCTCAGCAAAGAAGATATTGAAATTCAGTTGTTTAAACATTTTAAGAAAGTTAGAAACCTGAATATCATCCTTGTTCTTCAACTTCTCTTTCCTCAACCTTGATGGATAAGGTATATTGGGTTGAGATGAAGGTTTTGGAATGGAATTCTCACTCACATCCTTGGGTGGTGGAGGGGTGGAAGTAGAAGGTGGAGGAATTGGGGAAATAGAAGGTGGAGGAATTGGAGAAGGGGACTCGTTTTCCCTTGTCACAATCACCGGTGTAGGTGTAGGAAGCTCGGGTTCCTTGAAACCTTTTCTACTGCGAGTGGTGATTGCTTTCATCTCCCCTCTGGGATTAGCAACGGTGTTACTCGGAAGAGAACCCGAATCAGAGGCTTGATTAATTTGGAAGAAACTAGCCATCATATCCCTTAAGTCATTCGTTTGACTGCTCAAAGAGTTTCGCATATCGGCTCGAAGATCATTCCCTTGTTTCACCATATCTCCTTTCAAGTTGGCCATTTGCCCCTGAAGATTCTGCACTATCGCATCATTATTCCTTATGTAAGTTTCAACCTCATGATTAAATGCGGTGGGTTGGTTGGGAGGAAGAGCATGGTAGGCAGGTGGTTGATAAACGGGTTGTTGGTAAACTTGGTTGTTTCCTTGAGGTATATATGGGTTTCTTTGGGTTTGATATTGATTTGGAGCTCGAGGTTGGTTTTGATTGTTGCGATTGAGGTTGTTTGGGTTTTGAGGTGGAAAACCGGGTGGTGAAAGGAAGTTGTTTGAACGATAACTGAGCAAATTGCGGTCACCTTGAGGACGTGCTTGATAGCCTCCCGTGGAATAGTTACTGTTGGCGGCATACACATTTTCCGGATTGTCATGAGTCGAAGGACAATCGGTGTATGAATGAGATCCCCCGCATATTTCACATGACTAACTCATAGCATTAACTTGTGCATTGATGCTTTTGGTATTGTTAGCGGTTTGTAGAGCAAGTGTTTCAACAAGCGAAGTGAGCTTATCAATTCTCTTGTCGGTGTCACTAGTACTAGCACTAGCCACATTAGTCCGAACACTCTTGGTTTGCACTCTAGACTTATTCTCAATTATATCCCATGCGGCATTAGAAGACTTAACAAAAATATTACCCCCCGAGGCACTATTTAGTGAATCTTGGTCATTCATGCTTAAACCATTGTAAAAAGTATTAATTTGATGTACTTTTGTGAAACCATGTTGTGGACACTTTCTTAAAAGTTCCTTAAAACGGTCCCAAGATTCACTAAATGTCTCACCGTACTTTTGTTCAAAGGTAATGATTTCATTCCTTAAAGCGGTAGTACGTGAGGGTGGGAAAAAATAGTTGATGAATTTAGTCTCTAAATCCGTCCACGTAAGAATACTTTGTGGCGGTTCCTTATCAAGCCAATGCCGGGCTTGTCCCTCTAAGGATAAAGGAAAAAGTTGCAAGCGAATTACCTCTTGTGAAACCCCATTATACTTGACCGTATTAGTGAGTTTAAGAAACCTTTTGATATGGTCGTGAGGATCATCAAGTGTACGCCCCAAGAATGGTTGAGCAGAGACCATTTGAATGAATCCAGATTTGAGCTCAAAATTGTAAGCTCCAATCTCGGGTATGACAATAGCATCGGTGTTGCCCTTTGCAAAAGCTCGATCATTGGTTGATTGTCCATGGTGACAATAGGTGGAGTAATGACTTCGGCTTGAGCTGCTTTCTTTTTACGAGCACGGGTACGCATACACACCTACAAAAAGAAAAGAAAGATAGATAAGAAATATTTTTGGTTTTTTATATTTTTCTTTTTTTTTTGTATTTTAGAAAATTTTATATTTTTATGGATTTTTGAAAATTTTAAAGCAAGAAAAATAACGTTCAAAAGTGAACGGATCCCAAAATCCAACGCGTCTCTCACTAAAAACCGTTAATCTTAACGAAAAGAGTCGGCAGCGGCGCCATTTAATAACTAGGTTTTAGTTAGAAAAATTGTTCGTTGAAATCGGTTTGATCGAATTGATTACTAGTTAAAAGTGCGACTCAGTCGTTCTTTGTGGAAAAATAAATGGTTTGTTTGATTTTCTACTTTAAACTAAAAGCAAATATGTAAATGTCGTTGAGTAAAATAAAAGCTTTAAAAATTAAACTAAAAATTCTTAGAAAAACACTTGGTAAAAATAGAGATTTCGGGAAGCGTGCAATTTTTGGAAATTAAAACGTAATGAATTAAAACTTGAAAACTTGGTAAAACAAAAAACTTAAACCATCGGAATACACCTAATCAGAATGTGATCGGAATGTGTCAAAAAGGAAAGCTATCGGAATGTATATAAAAAGAAAGCTGTCGGAATGTAGAAAACTAAGTCCTATCGGAATCCCAATCGGAATGTGATCGGAATGTAAGTAAAAGCAAGTAATCGGAATATCACAAAAACTTGCTGTCGGAATATCAAAATAATTCCACCCATCGGAATGTGGGTCGGAATCCCAAAACCCTATTCCAATCCTTGTGATCGGAATAATTAATGGTACCAGTCGGAATGTAAGGCTCTGGTCGGAATACACAATCGGAAAGGGGTTTACCCGTTTCCGATGGAATGTACTTTGCAATAAGCCAAGTTTATAAGCTATTTTTATAACCTCAAACTAAAACATAACCAAATTTACAACGAAAAGAACTAATAAGCACCAATAAGAACTTTTAAACTTAAAATAAGCAAAACTTTTTAAATCAAACCATAAAAAGATTAGACTTTTTAAGAAAACTAAAAAGTAAATAAGCTAAACACAAACTAAGCCAATAAGCATGATAAGCTCAAAGCTTAATCCGTATAAAAACATAAAGATGAATAAAAAGATAAACTTTTTAATCACATAAACATCAAGATGAAACTAAATCAAAAATGATACGAATCAAAAGTAAATAAAATCAAGAAAGGTAGAAGAAGATTAAAGATAAAAAGCTTAACTTGAACTTGTAGATTAAAGATTCAAAGATACAAGATTGAATTAAAGCTTAAACAGGAAAGAAAATAAAGATGAAATTTTAGTGAGAGAAAGTTAAACACTTTCTCTCTCTAAAAACTAGAAAAATGAAAAGTGATTAAAAACTAATTAACTAACACCCTCCTAATGTGTCATTAGGAGGGTATATATAGGAGGTGGGGAGTGCATGTGTTGCTTCCTTCTTTTTTCTCGTCTCGACTCGACTTAAATTCTATGTCTTTCTCGACGTCGTCTCGGGATTTGTCGATATAAATTAAACTTGTCTTATAATTTCCTTCTTCTATTAGACTTGAGTTCTTCGACTTCATTAAACTTCCGTCTTTAGACTTTCTCTTCGATAAATCTTTAGAATAGGCCTTGGACTTCCGTTCTTTTTACACTCTTGATCTTTTGACTTCCTCTTTTCTCGTTTTCTTCGATAAAAGCCCGTGATAGCCCATGTTTTCTTCCTTTTGCATATTTTTATCCTGAAACACAATAAAAACACAAACCACGCATAATTCCGACTTTTACGACATAAAATATACGTTTTGGTCTTGTTATTATTGGAAATACGTAGTAAAAGGATAAGTGTTTTCACACTTATTATATACAAAGGGAGATCATTAGCCTAAGATCCGAGTTTAAGAATGATTTGAAAAATGAGTTGAAAAACGAGCTAGCAAATGAACTTAAGACTCATGCAAACAAAATGGAGAGTAATGTGCAATGGTTACAACAAAACCAACAAAAGATGGAACAAGGCCAACATGAGATTAAACAAGAGATGCTTAAGGCGGATAAGAGGCAATCTATGTTTGAGGATAAAATTTCAATTATGTTTGAGGCTATAATGTGTAAACCGTCTTCTTCGAGTGGTCTTCCTAGTAACACCGTGTCTAATCCTAAGGGAGAGATGAAAGTGATCACCACATGTAGTGGTAAGACCTTTAAAGGAACGAATCCTCAACCAATTACTCCTACGGTGGAGGAAATTAAGGAAGAATCCGAGGTTATGGTCGAAGAGGAGCATATCCCAACCCCACGAAGTAACACTCAAACCACATACGGTTAACCTATTACCATCATTGGAACCCGAGCTTCCAAAGGCTGTGCCTATGCCCCAACCCACACCACCTTTGCCTTACCCATCGAGACTTCGTAAGGAGAAATTGCAAACACGTGACAATTACCAATTTTATCTTTTTATGAAAAAATTTTGTGATTTGCATTTTAGCATACGTTTTGCCGACACTTTAGTCATGATGCCTCGATTTGCCGCTAACTTTAAGAGTATGTTGAACAACAAGGAGAAATTGCTACAATTGTCTAGTTATTCATCGGTTTATCTTAACCGCATACCTCAAAAATCGGTGATCCCAGTAAATTCTTGATTCCATGTGCTATTCAAGATATGGAAGAATGCTATGCCTTGGCCGATCTTGGTGCTAGTATAAATTTGATGCCTCTTGCAATCTTTAAGTCGTTCAATCTTCCTAATCTTACTCCTTCACTAATGTCTGTCGAAATGGCCAATCATTCTACGATTCCCGCATATGGATTGGCCGAAGACGTTTTTGTGAAAGTGGGAAAGCTTTATTATCCGGTAGAATTTATGGTAGTCGATATTCCCACGGATCCTCAAGTTCCTCTTATTTTAGGTCGTTCGTTTTTGGATACGTCAATGGCGTTGATTGATGTGCATGCTAGAAAAATCACCTTACGTTTCAACGACAAGGAACCTGTTATAAACGCAACACAAAACTCTCAACTTTCTCATGTTTATTCCATCGCGACTATAAACCATGTTGATATGATCGATGTCGTTTGCAAGGAATTTTTACAAGAATTTTTAGGTTTTGGTGATGAAGAAAATTGTGGCAATCCCACTATGCCCGATCCTATTCTTGATAATTTGACACCATCCTTCACTCCATTTGAAGGTGGTGGTTTTACGTTGGAAGAATTTAATGTTCCTCGTACTTGTAACGAAGACCTCGACAACGATGAGAACTTCTCGATTATCAAGCATTTTCTCAACGATTTTCCATTTCCTCTACCGGTGGAGGTTATGAGTTTCGAACCCAAATATTCAATCGAGGAACCACCAATCCTCGAGTTGAAAGATCTTCCTCCTCATCTTGAATACGTATTCTTGGAAGGAGACGATAAGTTGCCGGTTATTATTGCGAAGGATCTTTCGAATGATGAAAAAACCGCACTTATCGATGTCTAAAAGGACCACAAAGGGGCAATTACGTGGAAATTGTCCGACATTAAGGGGATCGATCATAAATTTTGTACCCACAAAATCTTAATGGAGGAAGACTACAAGCCCGCAATCCAATGTCAAAGGAGGGTGAACCCAAAAATTCACGACGTCATAAAAAAGGAGGTCCTTAAACTCCTTGATGCGGGAATGATTTACCCTATTTCTGATAGCCCTTGGGTGAGTCCTATTCATTGTGTCCCTAAAAAGGGAGGAATGACCGTTGTGCCAAACGATGACAACGAGTTAATTCCAACTCGACTCGTGACCGGTTGGAGGGTGTGTATCGACTATCGTAAGTTGAATGACGCCACTCGTAAAGACCATTTTCCCTTGCCATGGATCAAATGTTGGAGCGTCTTGCGGGAAACGATTTCTATTGCTTTTTAGATGGGTTTTTTGGTTACTTTAAAATCCCCATCGATCCTCTTGTTCAAGAAAAAACTACGTTTACGTGTCCATATGGAACGTTTGCCTATCGTAGAATGCCATTCGAACTTTGCAATGCACCAGGAACTTTTCAACGGTGTATGATGGTTATTTTTCATGACATGATCGAGAAAATGATGGAAGTCTTTATGGATGATTTTTCCATGTTTGGTAGTTCGTTCACTTCGTATTTAGAGAATTTGAAAATATGTTAAAACATTGTGAGGAAACCAACCTTGTGCTCAATTGGGAAAAATGTCATTTTATGGTTAAAGAAGGAATCGTCTTAGGGCACAAGGTTTCGAAAGCGAGGATTGAGGTAGCCAAAGCTAAAATTGACGTCATTGCCAAATTACCTCATCTCAAAACCGTCAAGGGAGTTAGGAGTTTCCTAGGCCACGCGGGCTTTTATCGTCGATTCATCAAGGATTTTTCAAAGATTTCTCGACCCATTACACATCTCCTCGAAAAAGATGCTCCTTTTTTCTTTTACGAAGATTGTGTACGAGCCTTTGGAATCCTTAAGAGGAAACTTACCGAAGCTCCCATTCGTGTTGCTCCCAGTTGGAACCTCCCCTTTGAACTTATGTGTAACACCCCATTTTGATAATGGAATGTCACGCGTAATTATGGCGTGTCATCAAAGCATACAAGGATAAATGTATAAAACATTACATGACCATAGGGATAACCGGAATCAAACATCGGTTCCCAAACATAAGCCCAAAACATAATAAAGCAAAAGAAATAAATGAAAGACTAAACAAGCATAAGTAAATGAAGGCAAAAAGGAGAAGAAGTCTCTAGCAGCTTCCATCCTATGCACGTCCTCCAAATGCTCGAGTCTCTCCTAGGGTACCTGCCGTTTTGGGACATGGAAAGGAAAGTAACGGCTAAGCAAAATGCTCAGTGCACGGATATAGACATAGTATAAGTGACAAAAACATAATAGAGACTTAATAGCAGCGGAATCGTATAAGTCCTGGAAAACCTGGAACATGTTCATAAAACTGGTTTTATAGTTTGAAAAGCCTTATGTTTATCTTATGAAAACTGTTTAACGTATTTTACCATTAGCCAATATAGGTCATGAAAATCCACCGTGCATGAATACTTGGAGGGGTGACCTCATCATGCAAATTAGAGGGGCTGCCTCTAATTTAATATACTGGTATTTGGGTAGGAGGGATCAGCTCCTTGTAAAGGATGCAAGGCACACACCACATTCACCATGTAATCCTGAATAAAACATGTAACTAGGATGCACCCATACGCCCCACATGATAAATATAAATAAATGGCCAAAATCTGAAGGGACGCCACGAGCAATCACTCCGCTGTGGTGAAGTCATAACATCAGTGCCTCTAATGTTATGGTTATGGTACCTCCATAACTAGGTGAAACTGGTCATGCATGTATATGGCTATAGGTAATCATAATTAAACATAAGCAATCAAACTCATACTTATACTACGGGAAAACAGTTGGCTGCATAAGGGGAATCCTAATAAGGAAAGAATGTCCATACTGAAAGGACGGGAATCCGTACCTTATGTCCAATGAACGAAGAAGACGAACGGAAAAGAGTCCTACTCCGGTATCACTAATGCTACATAAATACATACATGTATAAGTATATGATCACTGAGTACGTAACTGGTTAAATGTTATGTCTTAGCTTATTTTATATGTTCACGTCATGTTTTACTGATTTTAACGTTTTACTTTATTTATCGTGTATTCTGGATATTCTGTTTAAGTATTACTTGCATTTCTTGTATTATTATACTTGTTGTGTAATAATAAGTAACTTTCTAAAAATAGCAGGTTTCCTAAAATAGAAAGTTTCTAAAAATAGAATTACTGCTTAAAATAGATAAGTTTCTAAAAATAGAAAGTTTCCATTAATAGATATAAGCTGATTAATTAAGCTAATAATATAAGCTAAGTGTTTTCCGGATTATTTTCTAAGTCATAATGATATAATGTATAGTTTATTAATTATTACTTGTAATTTAGATAAACTATAGGTTAAAAGTATTTAACTAAATATAATGTGATTTAATTAAATATGATATAATTACTTAGGTTAAAACATGTATTATTAATTATGTTAATATAACCTAAGTCATGAGAATTAATTAATTATAAGTCATGGTTTTTAATAATTAATTAATTACTTAGTCTAATTTAAATAAATAATTACTTAGGTTAAAATCATGTATTATTAATTCATAATAATAACCTAAGTCCATGTTTTAATTAAATTAATTATCTAGCATGTTAAACTAATTTAATTAACTTGTAGATAAATAATCTTGTAATTACAAGTCGTATTGTATTAATTTAATTTACCTTGTAAAATAAAATAAACATGTAAAGCTAATTAATTGTAAAAAAATAATAGCACGTACTCATGTATTATTATTTTATTAAAATGCGTTGAAAACCGAACCCGTGTCTTATTAGTTTTAAACGTGAAACCCGTGTTATGTAATTTACATAAGCCGAACCAAACAGCCCATTAAAGTTAATAATCTGTTAACCAAACACACCCTTAAACCAATTAAAAACCCACTGCCAAACACACCCTTAACTGCCCGCTACCCCCTGGCAGTTGGGTTGTTTCCACCGGCAGTAGCCGTTTCCCACTGTTGGTTATAAAAACCCACCGAGACCTGGTGGTCTCGGTTCCCACTGTTAGAACAAAGGTCCCCCTGCTTGTTCGTTGTTTCCACTGCCCGAGCCAAATCAAACCAGCGCCCCTTTTTAGGGTTGCGGCTGTTGGTGTAAATCCTCACCGAGAGTCATAGACTCTCGGTTGAGTGAAAACTGGCCAACGAACACCCCTTTTCCCCTAACAAATCTCGTTTAAACATATTTATATTCTTAAAGATTCATGTTCTTGATTAATTAACAAAGGAAAAAGAAATTAAAACGAGATTAGGGTTTTCACTTACTTGTTTAGGGTTTAAGGAAAACACGAACTTGAATCCTCACTCTTGCAGTAGATCACCATGGCCGTTTTCTTGGTCCTTGGTGATTAAGACCCGTCGGCAGAAAGAAGAAGGGAAGAAAACAATGTGACGGCTGGATCTCAATTTTAGGGTTTCCTGTATTTTGTTTGTTTGTGTCGGCAGAAAAAGGAAAAGAACAAAAAAAAACAAGCACCCCCCCCCCCCCGTTTATAAGTATACAGGGTCGGTTGGATCTTTCATTGGGCCACGGCCCACTTGCCTTCCCTCCCTTTCTTGTCCAAAAGCCGGAACCCACTTAGTTCATTTATTTTAATTAATACGCGACTCGTTAAAATGTTACGCTTGACCATGTATTTAATATGTCGTATTTTTCATAGTTAATGTTATATGTGTTTAAACGTAAATATTATTTACGCGCTTTACTTGTCGCGTTAATTAAATATACGTAATAATATTAATCGGGTTAAATATTTGTGTTTACGTGTTACGTAGTTTACGTGATTAATTTTAGTTATCGATCGTGACATACTATATTTATTCGTCTTCGTAATAAATATATATGTAAATAATATTAGCTCGTGATTAATTTACGTTCATGATTTCATGATCGCATGCTCGTGATTAATTATTGTCAAATAATTATTACGTGCTCGTGCGTAGTAAATACTTATCGTGTTCTAACACGTACGTAATACGTAAAATCCTAACACGTAATCGTAATCATGCTATATTAGGAAAGTTTAAATCTAGTACGTACGATCTTAAGGGTACTATTCATGGTAAAAGCATGCGGGTTTTACAACTCTTCCCCCCTAAAAAGAATAATTCGTCCCCGAATTATAGATAACGTACAGAAAGAGGAACATACCCAAATCAAACTGAGAGGGTATGTAAGATTAATGAACGTACAGGTGACATGGTAGAAGGAACATGGAATGTTACATGTCTTGAAAAGACATGGAACGTGACATGACTGAAAGGACATATCTAATCGATAAGAGAAAAACGGATAAGAAGTCCGAATGAACTTGTCCGTTTCCAAGTGGCTTCCCTCTTGGAACGGTTCCTTTATAAGATCTAGACACGAATGATAAGTCTTGGTCCTCCTGACCTTGACTTGGAATACGACGAAGTTCTTGGTTATCAACGTAAGGTAGATCCCCTAAATTTGATCGAGGGAATAAGAATTAATCGTGTAAGAGTAACTGAAACGTTACGATGAAAGACAACCTGACTTAACTGTTAACTAGAACGATGCGCGAGACATAAAGAAACGTAGTACGTGAAAAATTTTGAACGTGATACGTGAAAAATTTTGAACGTGCTACGTGGAGATATGGCGAGTGTAGTATGAGTAAACATATCGTGATCCATGATATGTGTAACATATCTTGATCATGATATGAGGAACGTGGAATGAACATGACATGTGAAACATATCATGATCATAGAATACAATGGCGGTAACGCCAAACGCTACAAGGTGAGACATAGAATATGACGAGAAACGTCTATCTGATGATAGGGAGTTATACTAAACTTAGGTCCGGTCTCTCAAGTTCTTGCAAACTTCCTAGAATGAGAAGAAAATAAACGTAAAATCGTAAGCCAAAATACGATCATGAACGTGAATAGTGTCATGAACGCGAGCGCGAAAACAAGTCGTGAAATTAGGACAAGGACGTGAAGTAAATAAGGGCATAATTACGAATATATGTCTGACCTGATAACTGAGAAACTGCCAAGTGATCAGATGAGCCTTGGCTGGTACATGTCCGATCAATCTGTTGGTTCTGAAATCCTTGCGGATGTAAGGATTCTTCAGACTTGATCAAACTGTTTGTAATAACTCAGATAGCATCATGCTTCTTCTGAGTTTGCATTAATCTGGTAACCAAAATCCGTGGAGATCTTGTCCCATTTTAGTTCACAAGTTCAGATGATAAACATCCCAGTTTGTTGGTGTCCTATCTTAACCTGTTGGTATGTCAGGTACATAGATATGGACGTAGCAGTATCCTGCTTCATAGAAACTTGATACATAGAAGGTCGCGAAATTCTGAATCTCTGAATCTAGACTTCTCCTAGCGTAGGATTTCCTAGAACACTTAATGTAGTGTAGGGTTCTCTCTTTTACGCATAAGCTGAGTCATGGTAAGATTAACCATGCAAATCCATGCGATCCAGCGTGTCACTGTAATCAAACAGAATTGATATTGGAAAAATTTCCAGGGTGAAATTTCTCTTGTCATAGAATTTGCAACATTGTGCAGATATGGTCTTCCTGTTCTTCTTCTAGGCTTAAAGGAAATCAGGTTATCCTCAATGAAAACACTGATGGATTTGCTTATGAGTTCATGGAAACTCAATTTATTAAGTCCATAATGCTGTTGGAGCATTGATGAGACTAATTCAAAATCATAAATCTAGCATGACCAAGTCGTGAACGAATAGCAGTCATGGACATGTCCTGCTCTTTCACTCGTCACTGTTGACAGCATGATCATGAGTTCGTCTTGGAAAAGTGATTAACACTATAAAGTCGATTGGACATGTTGTCAATATGTAGAGGAGACTAACGGTCATGAATGGTGATTTGTTTACGCCGACGGTAGTCGACGCATAATCTCATGGTACCGTCCTTCTCCTTGTAAGTTCTTCTGGAGTGTATGGGAAGATTTTGGAATAATCAACTGGCTATGCGTAAAAGACTTAAGTGGTTGTGTCTTACGGACAGCTAGAAAGTTTAGCGACCATGGCTAACAACACACATGCTTGTAAGCATAGATAATTTGTACCGATTTTCCCGATGGAAAATCAAGCTGAATGTATTCAGGAGCCTGGAAATTTCTGTACATAATTATGAATCGTAGCATGGTGTGTTGTTCATAGTACATAATTAGGATAAAATTCATCTCGTGTCTGTCCGAGGGAATGCGTTAGAAGCTTGGATCTCATCATTAAGCTGAAGGAAAACCTTCGTATACGTGGGAATACGAAAGGCGTCCTTCATGGTCATGAATATATGAAATATGGTGAAAGAAATGAAAGTAACATCGGCAACGTGACAGTTCTCACTTATGCGCCGATAATGGTACTAAAATTCTTGTGGCCTGATTAATACATGGCACAACAAAATGGATATACCCTTGGAGGGTACCCTGAATTTCTTAGAAATGTCCCATAGTTGGACATGAGTCATGTGTCTTGACTCGTGTCTTGGAACTATAAGCATGACATATGTCTTGACTGGTGTCTTGACATGTGTCTTCAGGAAGTATTCGTGAGACATGTGTCTTGACTGATGTCTTGACATGTGTCTCGAGACGTAAAATAATAGAACTACAATATTAGGTTATTCTGCCAGACTTGGCGGATCGGTCGGACTACTGATCCTTTGTATGTCTGATCACGTCCGCGGCCGGAGCCTCGGTTGCAATTTCTAGGATAGTTTCTGTCATAGTAGTGGTTACTATCGTCCTGTCTGTCAGTTCCATGACGGTCATTCTCATGACCGTGATTCATGTAACTATTCAGCTGAGTGGCCGGCTGGTACCGGTTTGCACTCATATGGTTGAAATGACAGCCGAATGACGTGTGACATGTAACTAAGAATTAGGGACAATGATTGATGGAAATTGTTTGATGGTGAAGCATCTTCTCGTCCAATTGCTTTGCTCCGACGCCTTTGTCTTCGTCTTGTAGGATCTCCAGGTTGTGAACAGCATCCGCATCTTGTAGCGTCTTCGAACGTCAGCAGCATCAACCTTTAGTAACATCTCCAAGCTATGAGCGGCATCAGCAATTTGTAGAGTATTAGCAAGTGGACAAATGCCTGAGATGATTCAGAATCGACTAACGGATACTCGTGCAGTATTGCAAGTGAAATACACATGGATTTAGGTACGTGTAATACACCTGGAACATGGTACATGGAGTACACGTTGAATGCACATGAAATGATCGGTATGGGGTCGATCATTTGTCATGATTTAAGGAAAGTATACCGGTTAAACGGTTAGGAAAACCATCATGATAACCTGGCAGTATTAGCATAGACATCATTCTGGTTGTAACGGAAACGTTAAAGTGTGGTTACACAAAATTTAACGATGATTTGCCTGACAGCATGATCAATGAAGACCAACCATGACTATCATGAAAGCAGGATTCAATGGAATCTAACAATGTCTTGCAGGACAGCGTAAATAACAAAAGAGGCGTAAAACATAATCAACATGAAGGCGGAATTATCATGAAGAAACATGAAACCATCTATCACGAAGAAGTGTATAACATAATCAACATGAAACTGAAGTTAACCATGAAAATATGAAAACATACTTGACATAAAAACATAATAACTTATGAGGCGACTTAAAAAAATTTATGCCAATTTAAATCATGAGAAAAATTTTATGCATGAAAAACAGTGCATGAATGCGTAATGTAGTTTATAAAACCTTTATATGTGCGAGGGAACGCCTATGGGTCGGTTCCAAAACAAAAGACATGGCGAGGGGACGCCTATGGGTCGGTCCCAAAGTTAAAAGTTTCGATAAAAGCACATGCGACTAAATAGGGTCAGTCCTGTACCAACCATTACTTAGTCATAATCCCTGCAACAATGATACATGAAACATAAATAAATGAAACTCATATGTCAAAACTTATCAGAAAAAAATTTATGTGACTAATTATGAACTATTGGGGTTCAGTCCACATAGCCACTATTCACGAGGAACATTATTCATGAGACAATGACACATAACTAAATATGAATGACGGTTGTCCATCCATATTAGCAAAACAATATCAATGAAAACATCAAGGTTAAAACCTCAAGGTGCTGAAAACATCATGGTTAAAACAACAATGCGCTGAAAACATCAATACGTAGAATAAAAGACGTTGGCTTAGGAAGCTCCTGGTGACTACCCACTAGTCACAGGTCGAGTTTTAGAGCCTACAGGTCGAAGCCCTGGCTCTGATACCATAATTGTAACACCCCATTTTGATAATGGAATGTCACGCGTAATTATGGCGTGTCATCAAAGCATACAAGGATAAATGTATAAAACATTACATGACCATAGGGATAACCGGAATCAAACATCGGTTCCCAAACATAAGCCCAAAACATAATAAAGCAAAAGAAATGAATGAAAGACTAAACAAACATAAGTAAATGAAGGCAAAAAGGAGAAGAAGTCTCTAGCAGCTTCCATCCTATGCACGTCCTCCAAATGCTTGAGTCTTTCCTAGGGTACCTGCCGTTTTGGGACATGGAAAGGAAAGTAACGGCTGAGCAAAACGCTCAGTGCATGGATATAGACATAGTATAAGTGACAAAAACATAATAGAGACTTAATAGCAGTGGAATCGTATAAGTCCTGGAAAACCTGGAACATGTTCATAAAACTGGTTTTATAGTTTGAAAAGCCTTATGTTTATCTTATGAAAACTGTTTAACATATTTTACCATTAGCCAATATAGGTCATGAAAATCCACCGTGCATGAATACTTGGAGGGGTGACCTCATCATGCAAATTAGAGGGGCTGCCTCTAACTTAATATACTGGTTTTTGGGTAGGAGGGATCAGCTCCTTGTGAAGGATGCAAGGCACACACCACATTCACCATGTAATCCTGAATAAAACATGTAACTAGGATGCACCCACACGCCCCACATGATAAATATAAATAAATGGCCAAAAGCTGAAGGGACGCCACGAGCAATCACTCTGCCGTGGTGAAGTCATAACATCAGTGCCTCTAATGTTATGGTTATGGTACCTCCATAACTAGGTGAAACTGGTCATGCATGTATATGGCTATAGGTAATCATAATTAAACATAAGCAATCAAACTCATACTTATACTACGGGAAAACAGTTGGCTGCATACGGGGAATCCTAATAAGGAAAGAATGTCCATACTGAAAGGACGGGAATCCGTACCTTATGTCCAGTGAACGAACAAGACGAACGGAAAAGAGTCCTACTCCGGTATCACTAATGCTACATAAATACATACATGTATAAGTATATGATCACTGAGTACGTAACTGGTTAAATGTTATGTCTTAGCTTATTTTATATGTTCACGTCATGTTTTACTGATTTTAACGTAGTACTGTATTTATCATGTATTCTGGATATTTTGTTTAAGTATTACTTGCATTTCTTGTATTATTATACTTGCTGTGTAATAATAAGTAACCTTCTAAAAATAGCAGGTTTCCTAAAATAGAAAGTTTCTAAAAATAGAATTACTGCTTAAAATAGATAAGTTTCTAAAAATAGAAAGTTTCCATTAATAGATATAAGCTGATTAATTAAGCTAATAATATAAGCTAAGTGTTTTCCGGATTATTTTCTAAGTCATAATGATATAATGTATAGTTTATTAATTATTACTTGTAATTTAGATAAACTATAGGTTAAAAGTATTTAATTAAATATAATGTGATTTAATTAAATATGATATAATTACTTAGGTTAAAACATGTATTATTAATTATGTTAATATAACCTAAGTCATGAGAATTAATTAATTATAAGTCATAGTTTTTAATAATTAATTAATTACTTAGTCTAATTTAAATAAATAACTACTTAGGTTAAAATCATGTATTATTAATTAATAATAATAACCTAAGTCCATGTTTTAATTAAATTAATTATCTAGCATGTAAAACTAATGTAATTAACTTGTAGATAAATAATCTTGTAATTACAAGTCGTATTGTATTAATTTAATTTACCTTGTAAAATAAAATAAACATGTAAAGCTAATTAATTGTAAAAAAATAATAGCACGTACTCATGTATTATTATTTTATTAAAATGCGTTGAAAACCGAACCCGTGTCTTATTAGTTTTAAACGTGAAACCTGTGTTATGTAATTTACATAAGCCGAACCAAACAGCCCCTTAAAGTTAATAATCTGTTAACCAAACACCCGCTTAAACCAATTAAAAATCAACTGCCAAACACACCCTTAACTGCCCGCTACCCCCTGGCAGTTGGGTTGTTTCCACCGGCAGTAGCCGTTTCCCACTGTTGGTTATAAAAACCCACCGAGACCTGGTGGTCCCGGTTCCCACTGTTAGAACAAAGTTCCCCCTGCTTGTTCATTGTTTCCACTGCCCGAGCCATACCAAACTAGCACCCCTTTTTAGGGTTGCGGCTGTTGTTGTATGTAACACCCCATTTTGATAAATGGAATGTCACGCGTAATTATGGCGTGTCATCAAAGCATGCAAGGTAATATGTAGTAAAACATACATGACCATAGGGAAAACCGGAATCAAACATCGGTTCCCAACATAAGCCCAAAACATAACAAAGTAAATGAACTGAATGAAAGACTAAACAAGCATAAATATATGAAGGAAACAGGAGAAGAAGTCTATGGCAGCTTCCATCCTATGCATGTCCTCCAAATGCTCGAGTCTTGGGTACCTGCCGTTTTGGGACATGGAAAGGAAAGTAACGGCTGAGCAAAACGCTCAGTGCACGGATATACAATATAGCATGAAATAGGATAAGCATGTAACATATAACAGCGGAAGACTAAGTTCTGAGTAGATTGGTTAAGTATTGAGAAAACTGGTTTTATAGTTTGAAAAGCCTTATGTTTATCTTATGAAAACTGTCTTAACATATATATACCATAGCCCATATAGGTCATGAATAGGTCACGTGCATGAATACTTGGAGGGGTGACCTCATCATGCTGATTAGAGGGGATGCCTCTAATTAATATACTGGTCTGGGTAGGAGGGATCAACTCCTTGTGAAGGATGCAAGGCACACACCACATTCACCATGAAATACTGAATAAAACATGTAACTAGGATGCACCCATACGCCCCACATGATATAATAAGATGGCCAAAACTGAAAGGGACGCCACGAGCAATCACTCCGCCGTGGGGAAGTCATAACATTGGTGCCTCCAATGTTATGGTTATGGTACCTCCATAACTAGGTGAAACTGGTCATGCTTGTATATGGCTATAGGTTATGCTAATTAAACATAAGCAATTCAAAAACCATAAAACAAATACTGGGAAAACAGTTGGCTGCATACGGGGAAATCCTAATAAGGAAAGAGTGTCCATACTGAAAGGACGGGAATCCGTACCTCAAGTCCAGCGAATGAACGGAAGAAAGACTCCTACTTCTGGATCACTAATGCTACATGAATACACACGTGTATAAGTATCGAATCACTGAATACGTACGGGGTTTCATGTCTTATCTTAGCTTATTTCATATGTTTTAAGTCATGTTTTACTGTTTTAAGCCTTAATCTGTGTTTATCTTATATTCTGATAAATCTGATAAAGTATTACTGGTATTTCATGTATTATTATACTTATTGTGTAATAATAAGTAACTTTCCAAAAATAGCAGGTTTCCAAAAATAGAAAGTTTCCAAAAATAAAAAGTTTCCAAAAATAGAAAGTTTCCAAAAATAGAAATAAGCTGGTTAAATAAGCCAATAAATAAGCTTAAGTGTTTACTGATTAATATTCTAAGTCATAATGATATAATGTATAGTTTATTAATTATTACATGTCATTTAAATAAACTATAGGTTAAAGGTATTTAATTAAATATAATGTGATTTAATTAAATAAAGATTTAATTACTTAGGTTAAAACATGCATTATTAATTATATTTATATAACCTAAGTCATGAGAATTAATTAATTATAGGTCACGGTTTTAACAATTAATTAATCACTATAGTCTAAATTAAATAGATCAAAATACTTAGGTTAAATCATGTATTATTAATTATTAATAATAACCTAAGTCCATGTTTTAATTAAATTAATTATATAGCATGTTAAATTAATTTAATTAACTTGAAATAAATAATCTTGTAATTATAAGTCGTGCCTTATTAATTTAATTACCTTGTAAAATTAATAAGTAATGTAAAGTAAAATAATCCCGTAAAATAACAACACGTACTCTTGTATTCTTTTATTAAAATGCATAAAAAAAAACCGAACCCGTGTCTTATTAATTTAAATGTAAAACTTGTATTATGTTTTTAAAATAAGTCTAGCCAAACAGCCCCTTAATCTGCCCTTAAACCCGTAGCCAAACAGCCCTTAATCCTGATTTTAAAACTCACTGCCAAACGCCCCCGTACTGCCAGTTTACCCCTGGCAGTTCTGGGTTTCCCCCGCTAGTGTAAAATACCCACCGAGAGCATAGGCTCTCGGTTCCCACTGTTAGTACAAACCCCCTGCGGGGTTCCCACTGTTAGACCAAAACCGGCCAGCACCCAATTAGGGTTGCGGCTGGTGGTGTAATTCATCACCGAGAGTCTCTTGACTCTCGGTTTCGGTGCCAAACGAGCCAGAAACATCCAACAACACAAACCCATCTAATTATATTCGTTAAATATGTTTTACAATCCAAGAAATCGGATTAAAAGAGAAAAATAAATTGAATTAGGGTTTACCTTGATTAGGGTTTAGGATATCAACAATTGCATTTCTTGATTTCTGGATTAAACACACGATCTAATCTTCTTGTTTCCTTGATTTGGGTCGCGACAGGGAAGGAGAAAACACAAAAGAAAATGCGGCTGCTTTGTTTTAGATTTAGGGTTTCTTATGTGTGTGTTTGTGTCGGCAGAAAAGGAAAACAAAAGACCCCCCCCCCCCCCCCCCGTCTCTTTTTGTTATACACGGTCAGGAAGTAATAAAAATACTTGGGCCTTGAGCCCAAGTCCTTCTCTATTCTATATTGTCAAAAACAGCCCCAAAACCTTATTCGTTTAATAAAACATACGTGTTTAAAATAAATGCGTATTCGGTTTCTCGTAAAAATTATGCGTGAAGTATTTTGTAATCACTTCATGCTTATAAGTAATATTGACGTATTAATTTAATTATACGTAATAAGAATAAACGTGTCTCGTATCCATGTTTACGTGTTACGTAGTTTACGTAATTTAATCAGTTTCTGATCGTGACTAAATATATTATTTATTCATGTTCGTAATAATTATATATATACGTAATTAATATTAGTTCGTGTTTTAATTACGTTTATGATTAATTATTGTTAAGTACTTATCATGTGTTCGTACGTAATTGATACTTATCGTGTTATACACGTATGCACTTACTTGATTAATAGCACGTGAATGTGATCAATACTAAATACGGTAAGTTTAAATCTAGGACGTACGATCTTAAGGGTACTATTCATGGTAAAAGCATGCGGGTTTTACAATTCTTCCCCCCTAAAAAGAATAATTCGTCCCCGAATTATAGATAAAGTAACTGGAAGCGGAACACACCCGAATCAGACTGAGAGGGTATGTGAGATAATGAACATGCAGGTGATCTGGCAAAAGAACGCGGAACGTGACCTGTCTTGAAAAGACATGGAACGTGACGTGACTGAAAGGACATATTTAGTTGATAAGAGAAAACAGATAAGAATTCCAGATGAACTTGTCCGTTTTCAAGTGGCTTCCCTCTTGGAACGATTCCTTATCAATGTCTTGCTGCGGATGATAAGTCTTGGTCCTCCTGACCTTGATTTGTAAAAATCCGAAACCAAGTTGTTGGTTATCAACGTAAGATGGATTCCCTGGATTTGATCGAGGGAAACGAATTAACGTATAAGAGTAACTGAAATGTTATTGTGCAAAACAATTTAACTTAACGAAAATTTGCAACGATGCGCGAGACAAAATGAAACGTAGTACGTGAAAAATTTCGAACGGATTACGTGAAAAATTTTGAACGGAATGCGTGAAAAATTTTTGAACGGAATGCGTGAAAATTTTGAACTGAATACGTGAAAATTTTGTAGTATGAGTAAACATGTCGTAATCCATAATATGGAAACATATCATGAACGTAAGAATGACTTAGATGACAATGCTAAATGGTATGGGTAAGACGCGAAGTGTGACATGAAACGTCTGTCTGAGGATGGAAAATTATTGAACTTAAGTTTGGTCTCCCAAGTTCCTATAACTTCCCGAAATGAAATTTGAGAGTTACATCGTAAGTTAGAATACAATCATGAACATGGATAGTTCATGAACTTGAATGCTGAAGCAAATCATGAAATTGGCTGGAGGCATGATCGTCAGAAAATGAATCTGAATATGAGTGAAAATCTAATCTGATATCCGAAGAGGCCACGTGATCGTACGATCTTTGGCTGAGATGTTGAAAGGTCCTCTACTGTGAAATCTTTGCGGATGCAATCATCGTGTAGACTTGTTCAAACTGCTGCCAATTCCGTGGAGTTACTGTACTATTTCCCATTCGGAAAGTGTTCCTGATGGAGATAGTTACTAGTATGTAGGTGTTCTATCTTAACCTGATTGTATAACAGGATATAAGATATGAACATAACTGTATCTTGTTCCCTAGAACTTGATACATATGAGTTTGCGAAACTCTGAGTCTCCGAGATTAGACTTTTCTTAGCGTGGGATTTTCTTGAAACACCCAACGTATTGTAGGGTTCTCACCTTTACGTATAAATTGAGTCATGGTAAGATTAACCGTGGGAATCCATATGATTCAGCATGTCGCTGTAATCAACCAAAAGTTAGATTGGAAAATTTTCGGGGTGAAATTTCTCTTGTCATAGGATTTGTAACATATTGCAAATATGGTCTTACTATTTTTCCCGAGACTTAGAGGAAATCAGGTTGTTCTTGATGAAGACGTTGATAAATTTGTTTATGAGTTCATGGAAACTCAATTTATTAAGTCCATAATGCTGTTGGAGCATTTATGAGATTAATACAGAATCATAAATTTTAGCATGACCAAGTCGTGTACGAATAGCAGTCATGGACATGTCCTGCTCTTTCACTCGTCACTTTTGCAGCATGATCATGAGTTCGATCTTGGAAAAGTGATTAATACTGTAAGGTCGATTGGACATGTTGTCAACATGTGGAGGAGAATAACAGTCATGAATGGTGATTGTTTAAGTCGACGGTAGTCGACACATAATCTCATGGTACCGTCCTTCTCCTTGAAGGTTCTTCCGGAAAAAAAAAATGGGAAGATTTTGGTATAATCGGCTGGTTATGCACAGAAGGACTTCCGTAGTCGAGTCTTACTGTCAGCTAGAAAATCTTAGCGACCATGGCTAACAACGCACATGCTTGTAAGCATAGATAATTTGTACAGATTTTCCTGATGGAAAATCAAGCTGAATGTATTCAGGAGCCGGAACATTACTGTACATAAGTATGAATCGTAGCACGGTGTGTTGTTCATAGTCCATAATTAGGATAAAATTTAATTAGTGTCTGTCAGAGGAAATGCGTTAGCAGGTTGGATCTCCTCATTAAGCTGAAGGTAAACCTCCGTATACATGGGAATACGAAAGGCGTCCTTCATTGTCCTGAGTATATGAAATATGGTGAAAGAAATGAAAGTGTCATCGACAACGTGACAGTTCTCACTAAAGCGCCGGTAATGGTACATAAATTCTTGTGGCCTGATTAATACATGGCACAACAAAAAGGATATACCCTGGGAGGGTACCCTGGATTTCTTAGAAATGTTCCACAATTGGACATGAGTCATGTGTCTTGACTTCTGTCTTGGAAATATACGCATGATATATGTCTTGACTGGTGTCTTGACATGTTTTTTTTTTCAAAAGTATACGTGAGACATGTGTCTTGACTGATGTCTTGACACGTGTCTCGAGGTGTGAACAAATAGACTACAATACTAGGTTAGTATGCCAAAATTGGCGAATTAATTGGCGCGCTAACCATTGTAATACCCGATCACGTCCGTGACCGTGTTCTATGGTGATTACCAGGATGGTTGCCGTGACAGTAATGGTTACTATCATCGTGTCTGTCAGTTCCATGACTGTCATTTTCATGACTGTAATTCATGTAAGTATTCAGCTGAGTAGTCGGCTGGTACCGGTTCCCACTCATGTGACTGAAAAGACAACTGCACGGTGTGTGGCATCTGATAAAATAAGGACATGGATTGTGATGGAAATCCTCCGGTGGTGAAGCATCATTTCGTCCGACCGCTTCGATCTAACGCCTTTGTCTTCGTCTTTTAGGATCTCCAGGTTGTAAACATCATCAGCATCTCGTAGCGTCTCCAAACATCAGCAACATCAACCTTTAGTAGCATCTTCGAGTTATGAGCGGCATCAGCATCTTGTAGAAAATCAACAAGTGGAATACGCCTAATAAGATTTAGAATCGTCTAGTGAATACTCATGGAGTATTTTCAGAGAAATAGACATGGAATATGGTAAGTGTAATACACATGGAATACGGTACTGGAGTACACATGGAATGCACATGAAATGATCGATATGGGTTGATCATCTAACATGATTCGCATGAAATAATTGATTAACGGTTTGAAGACCAAACTGGGCTGATCATCATGATAGCCTAGCAATATTAGCATAGACATCATTCTGGTTACATAGGAAAACACCTAAGAGTGTGGTGGATCGAAATCCAACAATGATTATCATGAAAGCATGATTAATGAAAACCAACCATGACTGTTATGAAACAGGATTTAATGAAACCCTTCCATGTTTAGTATGAGGGCATGCTCAACATGACGAGGACGTAATCAAAATAAAACTTAAGACGTACTGAATCATGAAGATGAAATCATCATGTAAATATTGGGATGAAATTAATCAAGATGGAGTATAAAACGTAATCAGCATGAAAATGAGGTTAACCATGATAGTATGAAACCATAATCGTCATAAGGATCATAAAAAAAAATTTAATGAGTTTCTCGGAATAACATGATTGTACTGAAATAAAATTTAAAAAAATCACTGGTGGGAACGACTGGGGTCAATTCCCAAAACAAAGTTGATATGATTACTCTGATTAGAGCGTAATATAAATAAACATGAAACAAAATTTATGCCATAATCATGAAAAAATTTTATGCGTAAAAACAGTGCATAAATGCATGATGTAGTTTATAAAACTTATATGCGCGAAGGTAAACACCTATGGTCAGTTTACCCAAAACAAAATGACAGGGCGCGGGGACGCCTATGGGTCGGTCCCAAAGTTAAAATTTCGATAAAAGCACATGCGACTAAATAGGGCCAGTCCTGTACCAACCATTACTTAGTCAAAATTCCTGCAACATATGACATATGATATAAATGCATGAATGCATGAAACATAATAATTAAAAGTCATTGTCAAAACTTAACAGAAAAAATTTTATGTGAAAATTATGAACTACTGGGGTTCAGTCCACATCGTCACAGTTCACGAGGAACATCATGCATAGACAATGACACATAACTAAGTATGGATGACGGTTGTTCATTCCATATTAGTAAGACGATACTGGTGAAAACATCATGGTGAAAACAACAAGGTGCTGAAAACGTCATGGCTAAAACAAAAAGGTGCTGAAAACATAATGTTTAAAACAACAACGCACTGAAACATCAATACGTGGAATAACAATCGTTGGCTTAGGAAGCTCCTGGTGACTACCCACTAGTCACAGGTCGAGTTTTAGAGCCTACAGGTCGAAGCCTTGGCTCTGATACCATAATTGTAACACCCCATTTTGATAAATGGAATGTCACGCGTAATTATGGCGTGTCATCAAAGCATGCAAGATAATATGTAGTAAAACATACATGACCATAGGGAAAACCGGAATCAAACATCGGTTCCCAACATAAGCCCAAAACATAACAAAGTAAATGAACTGAATGAAAGACTAAACAAGCATAAATATATGAAGGAAACAGGAGAAGAAGTCTATGGCAGCTTCCATCCTATGCATGTCCTCCAAATGCTCGAGTCTTGGGTACCTGCCGTTTTGGGACATGGAAAGGAAAGTAACGGCTGAGCAAAACGCTCAGTGCACGGATATACAATATAGCATGAAATAGGATAAGCATGTAACATATAACAGCGGAAGACTAAGTTCTGAGTAGACTAGTTAAGTATTGAGAAAACTGGTTTTATAGTTTGAAAAGCCTTATGTTTATCTTATGAAAACTGTCTTAACATATATATACCACAGCCCATATAGGTCATGAATAGGTCACGTGCATGAATACTTGGAGGGGTGACCTCATCATGCTGATTAGAGGGGATGCCTCTAATTAATATACTGGTCTGGGTAGGAGGGATCAACTCCTTGTGAAGAATGCAAGGCACACACCACATTCACCATGAAATACTGAATAAAACATGTAACTAGGATGCACCCATACGCCCCACATGATATAATAAGATGGCCAAAACTGAAAGGGACGCCACGAGCAATCACTCCGCCGTGGGGAAGTCATAACATTGGTGCCTCCAATGTTATGGTTATGGTACCTCCATAACTAGGTGAAACTGGTCATGCTTGTATATGGCTATAGGTTATGCTAATTAAACATAAGCAATTCAAAAACAATAAAACAAATACTGGGAAAACAGTTGGCTGCATACGGGGAAATCCTAATAAGGAAAGAGTGTCCATACTGAAAGGACGGGAATCCGTACCTCAAGTCCAGCGAATGAACGGAAGAAAGACTCCTACTTCTGGATCACTAATGCTACATGAATACACACGTGTATAAGTATCGAATCACTGAATACGTACGGGGTTTCATGTCTTATCTTAGCTTATTTCATATGTTTTAAGTCATGTTTTACTGTTTTAAGCCTTAATCTGTGTTTATCTTATATTCTGATAAATCTGATAAAGTATTACTGGTATTTCATGTATTATTATACTTACTGTGTAATAATAAGTAACTTTCCAAAAATAGCAGGTTTCCAAAAATAGAAAGTTTCCAAAAATAAAAAGTTTCCAAAAATAGAAAGTTTCCAAAAATAGAAATAAGCTGGTTAAATAAGCCAATAAATAAGCTTAAGTGTTTACTGATTAATATTCTAAGTCATAATGATATAATGTATAGTTTATTAATTATTACATGTCATTTAAATAAACTATAGGTTAAAGGTATTTAATTAAATATAATGTGATTTAATTAAATAAAGATATAATTACTTAGGTTAAAACATGCATTATTAATTATATTTATATAACCTAAGTCATGAGAATTAATTAATTATAGGTCATGGTTTTAATATTTAATTAATCACTATAGTCTAAATTAAATAGATCAAAATACTTAGGTTAAATCATGTATTATTAATTATTAATAATAACCTAAATCCATGTTTTAATTAAATTAATTATATAGCATGTTAAATTAATTTAATTAACTTGAAATAAATAATCTTGTAATTATAAGTCGTGCCTTATTAATTTAATTACCTTGTAAAATTAATAAGTAATGTAAAGTAAAATAATCCCGTAAAATAACAACACGTACTCTTGTATTCTTTTATTAAAATGCATAAAAAAAACCGAACCCGTGTCTTATTAATTTAAATGTAAAACTTGTATTATGTTTTTAAAATAAGTCTAGCCAAACAGCCCCTTAATCTGCCCTTAAACCCGTAGCCAAACAGCCCTTAATCCTGATTTTAAAACTCACTGCCAAACGCCCCCTTACTGCCAGTTTACCCCTGGCAGTTCTGGGTTTCCCCCGCTAGTGTAAAACACCCACCGAGAGCATACGCTCTCGGTTCCCACTGTTAGTACAAACCCCCTGCGGGGTTCCCACTGTTAGACCAAAACCGGCCAGCACCCAATTAGGGTTGCGGCTGGTGGTGTAATTCATCACCGAGAGTCTCTTGACTCTCGGTTTGGGTGCCAAACGAGCCAGAAACATCCAACAACACAAACCCATCTAATTATATTCGTTAAATATGTTTTACAATCCAAGAAATCGGATTAAAAGAGAAAAATAAATTGAATTAGGGTTTACCTTGATTAGGGTTTAGGATATCAACAATTGCATTTCTTGATTTCTGGATTAAACACACGATCTAATCTTCTTGTTTCCTTGATTTGGGTCACGGCAGGGAAGGAGAAAACACAAAAGAAGATGCGGCTGCTTTGTTTTAGATTTAGGGTTTCTTATGTGTGTGTTTGTGTCGGCAGAAAAGGAAAACAAAAGACCCCCCCGTCTCTTTTTGTTATACACGGCCAGGAAGTAATAAAAACACTTGGGCCTTGAGCCCAAGTCCTTCTCTATTCTATATTGTCAAAAACAGCCCCAAAACCTTATTCGTTTAATAAAACGTACGTGTTTAAAATAAATACGTATTTGGTTTCTCGTAAAAATTATGCGTGAAGTATTTTGTAATCACTTCATGCTTATAAGTAATATTGACGTATTAATTTAATTATACGTAATAAGAATAAACGTGTCTCGTATCCATGTTTACGTGTTACGTAGTTTACGTAATTTAATCAGTTTCTGATCGTGACTAAATATATTATTTATTCATGTTCGTAATAATTATATATATACGTAATTAATATTAGTTCGTGTTTTAATTACGTTTATGATTAATTATTGTTAAGTACTTATCATGTGTTCGTACGTAATCGATACTTATCGTGTTATACACGTATGCACTTACTTGATTAATAGCACGTGAATGTGATCAATACTAAATACGGTAAGTTTAAATCTAGGACGTACGATCTTAAGGGTACTATTCATGGTAAAAGCATGCGGGTTTTACAGTGTAAATCATCACCGAGAGTCATAGACTCTCGGTTGAGTGAAAACTGGCCAACGAACACCCCTTTTCCCCTAACAAATCTCGTTTAAACATATTTATATTCTTTTTTTTTTTTTTTTTTTTGGTATAACTAGGTTTCCGATTCGACATTGCGAGCCGACTAATCCCAGGGAGACTACCCTTTTGGATAGCCCGGAGTCATCGCAGGTGAACCTCCGTGGCCACCCCCAAGTGTACACACCTAGTGAGGTTTGAACCCTTGACTTCTTGTTTGAGAATCAAGGACCTTACCACTAGGCCACTTGGTGGTGGTTAACATATTTATTTATATTCTTAAAGATTCATGTTCTTGATTAATTAACAAAGGAAAAAGAAATTAAAACGAGATTAGGGTTTTTACTTACTTGTTTAGGGTTTAAGGAAAACACGAACTTGAATCCTCACTCATGCAGTAGATCACCATGGCCGTTTTCTTCGTCCTTGGTGATTAAGACCCGTCGGCAGAAAGAAGAAGGGAAGAAAACAAAGTGACGGCTGGATCTCAATTTTAGGGTTTCCTGTATTTTGTTTGTTTGTGTCGGCAGAAAAAGGAAAAGAACAAAAAAACAAGCACCCCCCCCCCCCCCCGTTTATAAGTATACAGGGTCGGTTGGATCTTTCATTGGGCCACGGCCCACTTTCCTTCCCTCCCTTTCTTGTCCAAAAGCCCGAACCCACTTAGTTCATTTATTTTAATTAATACGCGACTCGTTAAAACGTTACGCGTGACCATGTATTTAATATGTCGTATTTTTCATAGTTAATGTTATATGTGTTTAAACGTAAATATTATTTACGCGCTTTACTTGTCGCGTTAATTAAATATACGTAATAATATTAATCGGGTTAAATATTTGTGTTTACGTGTTACGTAGTTTACGTGATTAATTTTAGTTATTGATCGTGACATACTATATTTATTCGTCTTCGTAATAAATATATACGTAAATAATATTAGCTCGTGATTAATTTATGTTCATAATTTCATGATCGCATGCTCGTGATTAATTATTGTCAAATAATTATTACCTGCTCGTGCGTAGTAAATACTTATCGTGTTCTAACACGTACGTAATACGTAAAATCCTAACACGTAATCGTAATCATGCTATATTAGGAAAGTCTAAATCTAGTACGTACGATCTTAAGGGTACTATTCATGGTAAAAGCATGCGGGTTTTACATTATGTGTGATGCAAGTGATTACGCTATAGGGGCCGTTTTGGGGCAACGTTATGAAAAGCACTTCTTGCCTATTCACTATGGTAGCAAGACGATGACCGAGGCTCACCTTAAGTATACCACAACGGAAAAGGAATTCCTTGCCGTGGTTTATGCATTTGAGAAATTCCGACCTTATCTCGTCTTGAATAAATGCATAGTGTATACAGATCATTCGGTAATCAAGTTCCTATTGGCTAAACAAGATACTAAGCCAAGATTTCTTCGTTGGATTCTCCTCCTACAAGAATTTGATGTCACAATACTTGACAAAAAAGGAGCTGAGAATCTAGCGGCCGATCACCTCTCTCGCTTGGAAGATCCACACCAAAGTGTGTACGAGAATAAGGAAATTACCGAAACATTTCCTCTCGAGACACTTGGTGTAGTGAATTCTAAGAAAGACTCATCCACCCCATGGTTTGCGGACATCGCAAATTACCATGCGGGAAACTTCATCATTAAGGGTATGACGACTCAACAAAAACGAAAATTCTTTCGTGACGTCAAGTTCTACTTTTGGAACGACCCTTACCTATTTCGGACTTGTACGGATCAAATCATTCGACGTTGTGTTTTTGGCACCGAAGCTTCTAATATCCTTAGAGCTTGTCACGAGGGGCCAACGGATGGTCACCATGGTGCCAATCTCACAGCGAAGAAGGTCTTTGATGTCGGTTTCTTTTGGCCTACTATTTACCGAGATGCACATGCACCTGTCAAGTTATGTGACTCATGTCAACGTCAAGGGAAAGCCTCACAAAACGATGAAATGCCATAAAATATCATCCAAGTGTGTGAGATCTTTGACGTGTGGGGAATTGATTTTATGGGGCCGTTCCCATCATGTCGTGGTAATAAGTATATCCTTGTCGTCGTTGACTACCTATCTAAGTGGGTGAAAGCTAAGGCTTTGCCCACGAACGATGCTCTTATGGTAGTCAAGTTTATGAAGTAATTGTTTTCTCGGTTTGGAACCCCTCGTGCAATCATAAGCGATCGTGGAACCCATATTTTAATGACCAATTCGAAAGGGTTCTAAAGAAATATGGGGTTACACATCAGCTTTCAACGGCTTATCACCCACAAAAGAGTGGGCAAGTCGAGGTTTTAAACCGAGCGTTGAAGAGGATCTTTGAGAGATCGGTAGGAGAGAACCGAAAATCATGGTTGGATAAGTTAGACGATGCTTTATGGGCCTTTCGTACCGCTCATAAGACGCCCATTGGGTGCACTCCTTACAAGCTTGTGTATGGGAAGAATTGTTACTTGCCAATTGAACTTGAGCACAAAGCTTATTGGGCCCTAAAGAATTGTAATGATGACATTGAGACCGTGGGAAAACACAAGAAAAGGCAATTAAATGAATTGGATGAATTAAGGGACATTGCTTATGAAAATTCATTGTTTATAAAGAGAAAACTAAAAAGTTTCAAGATTCTAAAATTAAAAACCGGGTTTTTAACATTGGGGATCAAGTTTTGCTTTTTAACACGAGATTGAAAATCTTTTCCGGCAAGTTGAAATCCCGTTGGTCCGGTCCATTCACCATTACCCAAGTGTTTCCATATGGGACCATCTAACTAGCTCAAAATGATGGTCCTAACTTTAAGGTGAATGGCCATAGGTTGAAGCACTACTTTGGTGGGGAAGTTCCCTCTTTGAACTACCTCGACCAAGTTACCTTCCCCAATGATAATTAGTATTGAGGGTATCGAGTCGAGCTCATGACTCGGTAATAAAAAATGAGGTGCCTTGTGAGGGAGTTCCCATGCTTATCCATGTACATATTATCGCTTTCTAATGTAGCTTACGTGAGGGGATTTGTGCCCTTCCAACCTTTGTTTCGTGGTTGTTTGTGCATTGTGGTTTATAGATGATCATTATCTTCACGATTGGAGCCTCTCGTGTTCATTTTATGGGAGCACTCGATCGTTTGCTTTGAAGAAATTCTCAATATCCACATGATATATCCTTGATTGTTCTAACCTTAGGTTTTTAGCACACTTCATAAATGGCTATTGATTTAATGGTTACACCCTTTTCCATGCTAGATTAAGCATTCGACTTCGTCTCTAGTATGGGGTATCCTACCCTTAGACTCGAAACATTGAGGACAATGTTTAACTTTAGTATGGGGTGAATAGATACTTGCCTTGCCAAACCTTCACGCTTTCCAAAGTTTATCTTTTTGTCTATCGTTTTGTTGTAAAATAAGGCTAAAAATGGCCAAATTTTAATAAAAAATTTCTCATAGTTTTATAAGTGTTTGAAGACACGAATGTGGATTTTCCGATGGCGAGAATAAAAGTAATTTTTGACTCGACCTGCGTGTTGAGCACTTAGCTTTGATTCCTTAACTTTATATTAGTAGCTTCCATGTAATTAAATTGGGAATACATTAAGGTATCGCCAGCGTCACGGTTTTGAAGTATTGGCAACCCAAATAATCGAAAGCTTCACCTAATAATAAGATTTCAAGTGCTCACCTAAATCAAGCAAACCATTTGAAGCTCACAAGGCCGAAAAATCTATGCGAAATTGAAACTGAATTATGCCTTAATCTTTGAAGCTTTAAAGATCCAAAATTCGCTTTAGCGTGAGGATATACGTCTTTGGCCATAATAAACACCTCATGGCGAGGTTAAATAAAAGGCAAGGCAAGACAAAAGTCATAATAAAAGCTCTGATAACTCAATTTTACTCAGGTTAAAAATTATCGTTGTACCAATCTCTTCGAATTGAAAAAGGAGTTTAGTGTGACTCAGTTGTTCTTTGGTGAAACAAATAGTTGTCGTTGTAGTATATTAAAAGTGCAAGAACAATTAAAGTAAATGGCTTAAAAGTAAATCTAAAACTAATTTAAAATAAATGGTGCAAGTATTTAAAAGTGTGACGAGAAATTTAAGGGCACTAAAAGTAAATAACGCAAACTTAAATCTATCTAAGGCAAACTTAAAACGCAACTAAAATTGAATCTTAAACTAAGGCAAGACTAAAATAAATCTAAGGCAAATAAACTTAAAGTGTCAGTAAGGAAAAAGGCGGGAAAATAAAAGCTTGAAATTAAAAGGCAGAAAATTAAAAAAACTGAAATCAAAGAAACTGACAATTACCTATCCGGAATAATCCTTTCAATCCGGAATAAATTTCCTTACTCGGAATATCAGGCCTATTCCGAATACTTCCCTTATGCGGAATAAAGTTACTATTCGGAATAAATCCTCTATTCTGAATAATTTTCCCCTATCCGGAATATTTTGGTTATGCGGAAAAATGCCCTATTCGGAATACTCAGGTTATTCGGAATGTACCCCTATCCGGAATGTAGTTCCTATTCGGAATAACAGCCTTACTCGGAATGATGTGGTAATTCAGAATACACAGGCTATCCGGAATATCACCCCTACTCGGAATATTCTCCTATTCGGAATAAACCTGGAAAAGATCAGAAGCAGCAGACCGAAGAACAAGGGATACAAGATATGAACGAATCTAATCAAAACAAAGCTAAATCAACCACAAGATTAAATCAAACCAGTAAATAAACATCTATTAATCATAAACAATCAATCCAACACAACAAATCTAACAAAACTAATCAAGATGAACAAAACCCACTTTGATCAAGATAAGAACATAAGAACATGAACATGAACATAAACAATAAAAATCAAAGATTAAGAAAGGTAGAATGAGAGATGAACAATAAAGATAAAGATTGACAAGAATTAAAAGTAAAACTTACTTGAAATTAAATGGTAATTAAGGTGCAAGACAAGTATTTAAATTTGAAAAGTATTTAAATGACAAGGTAATTAAAAGTGGAAGAACTAATTGTCACTATTAGCCAACAAAATAAAAATGATTAAGAACTAATCTATATATAGGGGAGGATTAAGGAATGCTTAGGAAGCTTCCTCCCCTTTTTCCTTTCTCCTTAATTGCATGCTTAGTCCTTCCTTCTTAATCTCTTTGTTAATTGCACCATTAGTCCTTAAGCCTTTAAATCTTCTTTAATCTTGGACTTTAATGACTTTTGGCTCGGGATTTCTTTGAACTCGTCTCTTAATTCTTCAATAAAATAGACTTGAGTTCTTCGGCTTTAAGTAAACTTCCGTCTTTCGACTTTTTCTTCGATAAATCTTTAGAATTGGTCTTGGACTTCCGTTCTTTTTGCACTCTTGACTTCTCGACTTCATCTTTCATCTTTTTCTTCAATAAAAGCCCGTGAATGCCGTGTTTTCTCCACTTTTCACAATTTCGTCCTAAATCACAACAAAAACACAAACCACGCATAATTCCGACATAAAATACACGTTTTGGCTCTGTTATTATTGTAACTAAGTGGTAAAAAGGATGGGTGTTTACACACCTATCAAATCCCCTACACTTGACCATTGCAATGTCCTCATGCAATGCATTAGTTACAAAGCACGTTTACATTTTTCATCATAATCAATCCACGTTGGCCTTTATTAAAGAGACAGATAATAACAAACATTTAAAGTAAAGAAATCAATAACATACCTTGGGTTTTTAAAATGTCATGAATAATCATCATCCTCAAGTTTTCACTTTCTCCAAACCAAGCTTAAAAACGAGATCATTGTTATTATAAGTTAGCAAACTAACACGAACTCATGTGGGCCAATTATTCACTTAGACTCCCTTATTCCTAGGGGTATCTCTTATATTTTATTATTGTCTTGAATGATCACGAGGATGCATTGTTGACTTATTTCGATAGTTATTTAGGCCGAAAATAAAGTGAACGATTTAATCAATAGTTAGCTAAAGGACAAAATCTTTTAAAACTGCTTCTCGGGACCTCATAAAGTTCATATCTTGGCATAACTCGCTTCGCGATTTGAGACCTTTCTCGGACCGATATTTGGCAGCGACTTCATACTTCAAACCTTGAGAGACGTTCATGAAATTATGGTCTTCTCTTCATATAGGAATTTCTTCACTTGAAATTTTGAGAGATTCATACTTGGACCACGACTTCTTCATTTTTCTCCAATCTTTATTTTGGACTTTGATATACAACGATCCGCCTCCTTTTATGACTTGGATCTATTTATCCTCATACCTTGCTAGGGTCTTTTCGGATACACTTCTCCATGACTTTTGGGAAGTTTTTGCTTTTCGTCGTATGTCTCGATCCTTCATATTGATTTTTGATAAATGATTCTTCACATCACTTTGGATCTTTAGCAACAAAATGTAGCCCTCATGTCTTGTTAGGACCTTTTTGGACTCGCCAATCTTCGCATCCCGCTTCAATAAGTTATGCCTTGGCTATGAACTCTAATCCATACCGAGCAACTTTTAAACGATCTTGGGCTAGAAGCTAAGTAACTTTTCAAATCGTACAACCTTATTTATTGCAGATAAATTTATTTGCAGGCGATGGGAGAATAGGCTCATAATTAACTCACATAAATTCACGAAAGAATACCAAACTTATAATTGGCTCTATCATCTCTCGTTCTCCACAGTTTAAAATCTCAAGGAATGAGACTCGTGGATGCTTAGCCTATTAAATCAAAGTTTTGGGTTTTCGAGTCGCCTATAGGATCTTGCAAATTCTTAGACTTTTTCAAGTTTAGAAATCGCGTTTTAAAGTTCCCTTGATAAACGACTCTCTAGGATCAATTATAGGAACTTGTGAAAAGTTCTTGTTCTTAACCTGTGAGAGTTAAGACTTTCGCGTTTTATAGCTCCCTATATAAAAGCCTAGCAAAACTTGACCTAAACATGTTAAGGATACTAGCTAGAGTAACTTAGATAAGTAAACTCGGGTTGAGTCAAAAGATTCACAACGTTTGAAAATTAAAACCACTTTATTAAAGATTTATTCTAGCAAAGAAGGAAAAATAACTATACAAAGGTAAAAACTAATAGGCCAAAATAGATCAAAAATTTTGAAAAATGTCGAAAAATTGATTTTCCGGTTAAAATGAGGACAAATACAAGGAAAATACCACTTAACTTCGATAGAAGTCCCCCCTACACTTAACATAAACATTGTCCCCAATGTTTAAGCATGTGGGAGTAAACTCCCCTACACTTAGGACATTCTTCACTTTGTTTAAATCTCGCTAAGGAAGAGCCAACTAAAGAGATTCCTATTTTAATATTGAGAAAATATAAAATAGTGAATCGAAAAGAGTTTAGGATAGAACCAGGAACATGGAACACGGAATCATGGGTCGTCAATAATCATCAAGAGTGGATCATTGAGCACTCGAATCCCTGATTAAGAGAGGAGAGGAGATGAAATAGCAAACCAACGGGTCTCCCCTACACTTAGGATAAATAAAGCTAAAAGATAGATGCATGGGCTGCCTCCCAAGAAGCGCTTGATTTTTGTTTACTGAGTCGTGAGCCTGACTCGACCTTGATCATCATAGGAAGAAGCATAAAACATATCCACCAGGATCAAAGACATAGTTTTCGTCCATCACATAGCACAAGCTTATGGCGAACAAGGAAAGCCAAAGAAGAGTAGGCAAGGTTCCCTTAAGCAGCGATGGAGCACGGTGGAAGAAAGGGTGAAGTGGTGCGAGCAGATTTCCATAAGTTCCAAAGATATTTCCTTTTATTTCATCAGGTGGATACTGAGATGGCTGCAGAATATCGATACCGGGGTCGAACACCTTTTCCTTTAAGGGAAAATAGCACTCAGGCTCAGCAGAATGGGAAGAAGATCCGCGAAGAAGCACAACCTCATCCTCAGAAGGTGGACAAAGAGGTGTCAAATCATATGTGCTGCAGATATCGGTGCCGGTCGGTTTCTTCTCCTTTGAAAGAATTGTCTTCAAATCCAAAGTAGGATCAAGTCGATAGTCTTCAAAATCATAAGGAGGAGCATCACTCTCATGAGGGAAGTAAGTGTTGAGAAACGTAGAGAAGTCTTCCTCAAATGAGTAATCATCCAAAGTAGGATCGAGTTATGGCGGAGGATCTTCATCATGTGAAGAATCGCTCGAAGGAGTATCAGCCTCATCGAAATCATCATAAGTGGGCAGATTGGGATACTCAGAAGTAAGGTCATCATAATCATCCGAATCTGAGCTAGACTCATCATCATAAGCATCAAAGACTGGTGGAGAATCATAAATGGGATGATGTTCCAAATTGGATATAGAATCATCCACATCATCTTGAAAAAGTGGATTATCAATAGAAGAATCGAATAGAGGATTGTTGTAGACGGTAAAATCATCGAGCACAGTAATCATATTCACTGATTCTCGGCCTCCAAAGGATTTACTTGTAAGCTTCCCCATTTTGAAAACTTGTGAATCATTCCCGACTCTTAAGATTAACTCGCCTTCGGCAACATCAACTAAAGCTCGTCCGGTTCTCAAGAATGGCCGACCAAGTATTAAAGGAATACGAGGGTCCATTTCATAATCAACAACGACAAAGTCGACCGGGAAAGTAAATGTGCCAACTTTAATGAACACATCTTCGGCTATACCAACGGGGTAAGCGAGAGTGCGATTTGCAAGTTCAAGAGTCATCTTCGTTGGAGTGAGGTCGGGTAATGATAGTGTTTTCCAAACACTCAAAGGCATCAAATTAATACTGACCCTGAGATCAGCAAGGGCAGTAAATTCTTCGGTTTTGTTGAAAACGCAAGGCAACACAAAACGACCGGGATCTCCAAGCTTTTCCGGAAGTTCTTTAAGAATAACTGCAGAGCAGTTTTCATTTAAGCGTGTGTTGGCGAGCTCAAGAAACTTTTCCTTCTTGTTAAGCAATTCCTTGAATGCATTGACAAATTTCAGCATATGGACAAGTGCTTCAAGAAAGCTAATGTTGAAGTTCATTTGAGAGATCATCTTCACATAGCTCGACACTTTAGAGTCATTCTTGGTTAGCATTTTGGTCTTGCCTAAACGAGAGGGATAAGGGATATTGGGTTTGGGTGGTGAAGGTGCAGGTGTAGTAGGTAAAGGTTGAGATGTTGAAGGGTCCTTCCTAGGTACATCGTCATGACGAGGCGGAGACGGTAATGGTGCACTAATACTAGGTGTAGGAGGAGTAGGGATAAATGGTGGTGGAGGAGATGTAGATGATGGGGGCGGGATCGGTGGATCGACAATGGTAATTCCACTACGAGTAGTAATAGCACTCACATTTGCTCGCGGATTGGTGACGGTGTTTGAAGGTAGAGAACTCGAAGAAGAAGGTTGAGCGGCGGGCAAGAAACTAGCAAGCATATTCTTTAAATCATTTTTTTGATTGCTGAAGGAGGATTGAATATTATCTCGAAGCTCGGATCTAATCTCATTTCCTTGCTTGGTGATATCTCCTTTTAGATTGATAATTTGGCTATGAAGATTCTTGATTTGCTCACCTTGAGTTCTCATGATGGCTTCAACATCGGGGTTAATGGGTAGGGTTTGTTGAGAGGGTGGGTGATAAGGATTAGAAGCTCTTGGTGGGATTTGGTTGCTTCTATTGTAGTTGTAGGCGGGTTTTTGGTTTTGAGGAGAAAAACCGGGTGAAAGGTAATTGTTGGATCGGTAACTCAACAAATTTCTACCCCCTTGTTGTCGAGCTTGGTAATTTTCCGGTGAATAATTACCATAAGCTGCATACACATTTTCCGGATTTCCTTGTGTCGAAGGACAATCGGTGTATGAGTGTGGACCGCCGCATGTTTCACAAGAAGGTGAAACCGCTTTAACTTGTTGTTGTTGTTGGTTTGAAGCGAGAAGCGTGATACTTTTTCTCATTTCAGTCATCATGCGAGTGAGTTCGGTCATATCAGGGTTTGCTGAGGTAGAAGAGACATTGACTCTCGGGTTGTTCCTTGAAGAAGCAGAGGAACCCCAGTTTTTATGATGAGTAGTCATGTTCTCAATTAGCTCTCTACACTCCTCGGGTCTCCTTTTCATAAATGTGCCACCGGCGGTTGCATTAATCGTATCACGATCTCGAAAAGTCAAACCGTTGTAGAAAGTATCAATCAATGTGACAGGGAGCATGTTGTGGTTTGGACAACGATCAATCAAGACATTATATCTTTCCCAAGCATCAAAAAGAGATTCATCGGCTTCTTGCATGAAACCGTTGATTTGATTGCGAAGGCTCGTGACCATGGATGGTGGAAAGTAGCGCGACAAAAAGCGTTGAGTCATGTCATCCTAAGTGTGAATTGAATTCTTCGGGAGACGATCAAACCATTTCTCGGCATGATGTGATAAAGTATGTGGGAAGAGTTGTAGGCGAAGAACATCCATTGTGGCACCAGGCAACCTCATGCTTTGGGTGATTGTAATGAACTTGTCGAGGTGTTTGTTGGCATCATCATCAGGCAATCCACGGAATGGGTTAGTTTGCACTTGCTGAATCATGTGGTGCTTCAACGAAAACTCCGGAGCCGTGATTTGCATCGGCGCAATCGGTCCTCCTCGTCCAAACATTGTTGGTTGACAAAGCTCCCCCATGGTCCGAAGATCGGGCTGTGGAAGAACATTGTTGTTATTGTTGAGGTGCGGTGGATTATTATTGTTGTTAACACCTGACATACTTAAATCTTCTCGCGTCTCGGGCTCTTGTAATTAGAAGATCTAGTACGCATACACCTACAAAGGCAAAAGAAAACAATACCAAACACAAAGACAATATATATACACAATAAAAAGAAAATCTTTTTGGATTTTTGAAATTTTTTATTTTTATGGTGTTTTAACAATTTTTAATTTTTATGGTTTTTTGAATTTTTTAAGCAAGAAAAATAACGCTCACAAGTGAACGGATCCCAAAAAGCAACGCGTCTTTCACAGAAAACCGTTAATCGTTACGAAAAGAGCCGGCAGCGGCGCCATTTGATAATTCGATTTTACTCAGGTTAAAAATTATCGTTGTACCAATCTCTTCGAATTGAAAAAGAGTTTAGTGTGACTCAGTTGTTCTTTGGTGAAACAAATAGTTGTCGTTGTAGTATATTAAAAGTGCAAAAACAATTAAAGTAAATGGCTTAAAAGTAAATCTAAAACTAATTTAAAATAAATGGTGCAAGTATTTAAAAGCGTGACGAGAAATTAAAGGGCACTAAAAGTAAATAACGCAAACTTAAATCTATCTAAGGAAAACTTAAAACTCAACTAAAATTGAATCTTAAACTAAGGCAAGACTAAAATAAATATAAGGAAAATAAACTTAAAGTGCCAGTAAGGAAAAAGGCGGGAAAAATAAAGCTTGAAATTAAAAGGCAGAAAATTAAAAAAACTGAAATCAAAGAAACTGACAATTACCTATCCGGAATAATCCTTTCAATCCGGAATAAAGTTCCTTACTCGGAATATCAGGCCTATTCGGAATACTTCCCTTATGCGGAATAAAGTTACTATTCGGAATAAATCCTCTATTCTGAATAATTTCCCCTATCCGGAATATTTTGGTTATGCGAAAAAATGCCCTATTCGGAATACTCAGGTTATTCGGAATGTACCCCTATCCGGAAAGTAGTTCCTATTCGGAATAACATCCTTACTCGGAATGATGTGGTAATTCGGAATACACAGGCTATCCGGAATATCACCCCTACTCGGAATATTCTCCTATTCGGAATAAACCTGGAAAAGATCAGAAGCAGCAGACCGAAGAACAAGGGATACAAGATATGAAAGAATCTAATCAAAACAAAGCTAAATCAACCACAAGATTAAATCAAACCAGTAAATAAACATCTATTAATCATAAACAATCAATCCAACACAACAAATCTAACAAAACTAATCAAGATGAACAAAACCCACTTTGATCAAGATAAGAACATAAGAACATGAACATGAACATAAACAATAAAAATCAAAGATTAAGAAAGGTAGAATGAGAGATGAACAATAAAGATAAAGATTGACAAGAATTAAAAGTAAAACTTACTTGAAATTAAATGGTAATTAAGGTGCAAGACAAGTATTTAAATTTGACAAGTATTTAAATAACAAGGTAATTAAAAGTGGAAGAACTATTTGTCACTATTAGCCAACAAAATAAAAATGATTAAGAACTAATCTATATATAGGGGAGGATTAAGGAATGCTTAGGAAGCTTCCTCCCCTCTTTCCTTTCTCCTTAATTGCATGCTTAGTCCTTCCTTCTTAATCTCTTTGTTAATTGCACCATTAGTCCTTAAGCCTTTAAATCTTCTTTAATCTTGGACTTTAATGACTTTTGGCTCGGAATTTCTTTGAACTCGTCTTTTAATTCTTCAATAAAATAGACTTGAGTTCTTCGGCTTTAAGTAAACTTCCGTCTTTCGACTTTTTCTTCGATAAATCTTAAGAATTAGTCTTGGACTTTCGTTCTTTTTGCACTCTTGACTTCTCGACATCATCTTTCATCTTTTTCTTCAATAAAAGCCCGTGAATGCCGTGTTTTCTCCACTTTTCACAATTTCGTCCTAAATCACAACAAAAACACAAACCACGCATAATTCCGACATAAAATACATAAAATACACGTTTTGGCTCGGTTATTATTGTAATTAAGTGGTAAAAAGGATGGGTGTTTACACACCTATCAAGCTCCATGGCGGAGTTGAATAAAAGATGGAGGTAAACCTATGATAATAAGGCCCATCCGTTAGGGGGCGTATAAAAGTCTTGGTGATAAGTCTCATGTTAAAAAACATTATAAAACCGTGTTTATCGATCCTTCTTGTTGACTTAATTTTTTGACATCGTTGTCTATTAGGGGGGTTATTAATTTGATGGTCTTGGTTACACCGTTATGACTCTATTTTTGGACCTTAATCTCTATCATCGCATAAGTCAAAAATGTATCCTCGTGAACATTCAAGACAAGAATAAAATATAAAAGATACAAATTAGGATTATGAGAGTCTAAGTACGTGATTAGGGCATATGAGTAGTGTTAGCATTACTAACTTATAATGACAATGATCTCGTTACACGCTTGGCATGGAATTGGGTGAAAATCGAGGACGATGAAATTATTTCTAATGAAGCATTCACGTGTTCTTGTTCTATGAACCTAAACGTCCCATTTTGTGATGAAAATCCTATATTATGTCTAAAACGCAAGTATTAGTAATAGTAGTAGCATGGTAAGTTTATGATTCAATAGAAGTGCATAAAATGAATGTTGGAGGTGCTACGATACTTTATTCTAGCATTGCGTGAGGGAACGGCAATGGTTTAGTATAGGGGAGTGATGAGACTGCTTTTATACATAGTCTCATCGTTCAAAACATGCTTAAAATGGTTAAAATATCATAAAATGTGCCAAATATATGCTTGTGTTTGTTCAATGTGTATTTTAGGAACGGATATTAAGAAAATGGCAAAAGATCACAAGAAAAAAGCAAAAACAAACACGGGAAACGAAGCCGCACAATGAACCGGGCCATAGAGTTGATTTTCTAAGAAAAGTCCTTGAAGAATTGAAGATTGTACAAGAAGGGTCCTCCATTATTGAAGAATTGACACTTTAAACCCATGTATATTCATAATTACAAGTTTGGTTCTTAAAGTTTGTCAAAATTACAAAAAGGACTCTCAACTATGAAGAATTGGCAAGAATGGTCCCTCAAATTTGAAGACTTGTCACTTTTAGTCCTCCATGAAGATAAGAATACAAGTGAAGACCTCAAAGATTGACGACATGCCAAAAACAACCCCTCAAATACCATGAAATTACAAAACAAGTCCTTGAAAAACCTTTGCAAAAGTATTGGTGGCCAAAGTGTGAAGTTTAAAACTTCAATAACAAAGGAAATTCGGATTTGCATGTTTAAAACACAAATGAATGAAGGAAGAAAGAAGGAGGGTAGAACCTGCCAAGACATGAAAGATACCTAGACCACTCCTGTTGTGACACCTCACCCACCAAATCCCCTCACCCAATCAAAACACTCCAAACTACCACCTCACAATCCACTACACTGGTTAAAAAACTAATTATTTCATTAGTGTTAATTTGGCGTCTTAACATGTTTTTAAACCCAAACAAAGATCAAAACAACAACTATTCACTAATGAACACGATTTGGGTTTTTTCTAACCCTTGTGAATTAAACCTTAATACTATCCAGATTAGTGATTAATTTACTCAACATAACCCAACTTACAACACTGCCACCTCATCACCCAAAGAAGTCACATAAATCACCCCTGCATACGCTTTTGGGTAAAATGACAAAGCTTTCCAGGGAATCAACGAACCAAGCGAAAACCTCATTCCTACGCATCATTTGGACGTCTAGGATCATTTCTCCACTACTGGCACCCTCACAAGACTCAAAATTCTTCACATGGCATGAAAATTCAAAAAATCGACAAGGGAAAATATGGAAGTTCATCACTTATGGTTTCACTTTATATTCAGTATCTTAGGACTCCATGTAGCCTATATAAAGTCATTAGTTCACAACATGTAGCCCTGTTCTTGGTTTTCCTAGGTCAAAGTTCTGTAAATCTTGTTTTCAAGTGAATGAAAAAAGTTTGAATCTTGTGACGAATCCCAAGTCCCAATTTACCTTCTTGTTATTGTTCAATGATTTGAGTTTGTGTTTATGAAGTTTCAAATATTGCTTTAAGGTTTATGCAAGTGTTTCAAAAAATTTCCCAAAAAAACTGATTTTTTCCTAAGTCTTAGTTCAAACACTTGAACTTTTGGATCATAAGTGATCATAACACCCTGATAAGATACTTATCAAGGTTTAGTGAGCTTGTGGTTTGGAAGGATTCAAGGAGTGGGGAACAATCTTAGATTAAATCTTGTTCATTTTCATTATTTTTCATATAATCTGTTTGTTTCTAACCTTGTTGTTCTTAGCAGCTTATTGGAAGCTTGTGCCTTGTTTAGCTAGGCACATAAGCTATAAATCCGTGAGTGTGGATGTACATTCATGAGGTTTGAGCTTTCTTTCCCAAAAATATGTTAAAAATTGGTTTTATGTGATTTAATATTCTGCTGTTGTATGTGGTGTTCTTGTGGCTTGAATCTTGTTCTTACTGCATGATAACGTTGTTATGATGCTTGATTGAGCTTGGTATAACCTGAAAATATTTTTAATTTGCAAAATTTTGATTTTCATAAGTTAAAATGGTGTTTGGGTCTATTGTTTTATGTTTTGAATGTTAGTTTGAGAAGGTGCTAAGTGTTTATCTGAGTTTGTATCTGATATTGAGTTGGTTGAATGCTGATATTTGCCATACTTGAGCTTTTAAACATCAAATCCTAACATGTGCTATAACTTGCTTGTTTTTGCCTGTTTTGATCTAAAAATTTGGGAACACCTAGAGTGTATGCTTATTTAGGATTAAAAAGTGTAAAAACAAAGTTTGTGTAAGCTGATAAGTAGATTTGAGGGTTTAAAATTGGGTTTGTCGTCAAGTATATCAGCAAGTAAGGTCTTTGTGTTCATCTGAGTTCATCAGTAAGTAACATAGGCTTTAATCTAGGTCTAATCTTTGATTCACTGCATGAAACAAGTTTATTTATGCTTATTTAAGATTATTATAGCTTGGGTTTATGCTTTTGGTTCAACTTGGTTGGCTTAATCTTGCTTAATCTTCTTATTACATCAAAACTGCTTATTTTCCATGTTTGTGCAATGTCTGGTGACTGTTTGAATTAAATGTACTAATTGGCTGGGTGTTTTTCTGATTTGTTGCTTGTTATTGACTCCTTATAACCCACTGGTTATAAGGGTGCCTTGTTTATTCTTTGATTCCAACAAAAGTCCACTAAAAACAAAAGGTCAATTAAGTCAAACAGTGGGAACCCTTTCCCACTGCTACTAGCCACTGCTAGTGTTAAATTGTGAACAGCTTATCATAAGCTATAATAGCTTATTTTATTGTGCAACATCCTGTTTTGGTAATCAATCTTCCTTATTTAACCCATTTGACTATTCTGGAGCATTTGAGCCTTTGACTTTTAGGTTTGACTAGAAAACAAATTGACTTTTCTTTTTCAAAATAGCATATTGCTTATTCCATCTTATTCAGTGTGCTTATTTGAAATCTTTTCGATTATTAAGCTTAGTTAAGTGATTTAAAACATTTTGCAAAAAGAATCAGCTCTTGAATCAGCCTAGAACTCGAAAACGACTATTTTGTCATTTTGTGTAGAGAGCTTTTGCTTATTTCAGGCTTATTTCTTGGGCTTATTCAAAAATTCTTTTTACAAAAAGCTTTATAATCTCATTAGAAGGATGTGTGTCAAATTTCAGCTTATGGCATTAGCTTATGGCTTAATGGGCCAAAAAGCCCATTAAGAATAAGCTGTTTGTTCATTAAGCTGTGATAAGCACTTATTCAGCTTTTAGGCCTTTAGAGTTTTGTGTTTAAAATCAAATTTTAAGCTAGACTAGAACTTTTCAGCTTATTTGGTTAACTTTTTGCTTATTAGGCCAAAATGCCTATTAAGCTTGGACTGTTTTTATTTTAAGCCCATTGGAGGCCCATCAGGGGTAATTTGGTCATTTAACTTTCATTTTCTGTTTATTTAAGTTATAATAAACTAGTTTGCAAGTTTTTAGAATTTTTTAGAATTTTTTATAATTTTTTAATTTTTATTATTAATTTATTATTTAAAATTGTTTTTAGGGTTTTTGCAACTTTTTCATTTTTCTTAGGTTAAATACATTAAGTTAGAATTTTTAAAACTTTTAGATTAATTTTCTTGTCATTTAATTAATTTTTAGGATTATTTTAATATTTTAATAGTTTTTAATCATTTTTAATAGTTATAATTAATTTTAAATTTTCCAAAAATAATTTTTAGTTTAATTAAGTTATTTTAGAGGTTTACAAATTGTAAAATCTCATTTTGGGCTTTGTAGGGTCTAATAGATGTAGATCTTGCAGCCTGTCAGGACCGGTGAATGACTTCTGTAATCACAAGTCAAATCACAAAGAGACTCTATACACAATATGAATGTAGAATATAAATATAAACAAGAGAAACAGAATAACTATAAAGACTTGATCCTTTCTAAGGATTTCTAATATTGATAAAGACTAGAACTACGTTTTGTAAAGATGTGTCTAACCCTTCTGCCTAAGGTTCCTTTTATACTACAAGGAAACCCTAATACAGCATACAAGAAAACGTGTAAAACTGATATGCATATCTTCTCCTAATATAACTCATGCATATCCTAACAGAATATTAAGTAAATAATAATGTTTGACTTCGACTAGGACCAGGAGCAGGACTTGCTCCTACTACGACTAGGACCAGGAGGAACTATATACCTCCTAGTCTACCTATTACATATAACTATTACAATGGTCCTAACAATCCTCCCCTAAACTTGAATTTGACCTGTTGAGTTCAAGTTTCCTGGAAAACGTGCAAATAAAGCCCGAGGATTGTAGCAGCAAAACAAACAGCAGCAGCAACAAGATAAGAATCAGAAGAACAGCCGCATGAAACACCAGAAGCTTCTCCAAAGCTTGTAACAAATCAGCATCGTGTTGAATCTTTTCAGCAACATGAGCAGATTTGATGAGCCTTTACCAAGTAGCTGCTCGCTCTTGGGCTAACTAGTCATTCTGGTGGAATAAGCATCACCCTGGGAGACTAGAACCCAGCCCAACTCTTAGAACGTGAATCAATGGTGAGTGGGAGTACCCTGATGATTTTAGGCAAACCATCACAGCCGTCAACGGATTTGATGCGTCTTTACCAGAAGCCGTACCCCTCTGGACTCGCCAACTCTTAGCAATAAAGCATCGGTGAGTTGAACACCCTATAGCTTTAAGCAAGCTATTACAGCTGTCAACGGATTTGATAAGATCTTTACCAAGAGCCGTACCCCCCTAGATTAGCCACTTTTCAGTCCAAGACTATGGTAAGTGAAAACCATCCAGTTTTGGGTAACCTGGCAACCATCAACGGATTTGAGAATCGCACCAGGAGCCGTACCCTCAAGGTGAATCAACTTTTTCTTGTCGATGAGACATGGTAAGTTGAGAACCATTTGTTGTGTGGACCACGTCCAACACCAAGTGAAACCAAGTACCAGACCAATCTCAAACCAGGAACCACATTTTGAACCAGCCAAGGGATATTATGTACAAGTATAAAAGCTAAACTGTGTTAAAGTATAAGCAGATATTATATAAAAAATTGTTTTTTTTTTTTTTTTTATTAGTTTGTGTGCTTTGTTTGTGTTTTTTTTTTTTTTTTTTTTTTTAACTATAAAGAATAAAAGTCACCAATCACTATACATATTGGTGAAAAGAATCAAAATAAGAACAAAAATCAAAGTATAACTACTTACAACCCATTCACCTTACACACCAGAAGCTGCCTTCTTATCCGCTAACAACCGTGCTTGAATACCCTCGACCAAAGATGTGGCCATACTCGACTCATTCCCAGAAGGAGCAGTAGAAATCTGCAAATGACTTGCCAACATTGCTTCCATGGAAGAAATAGTCAAAGGATACACAACATCCGTCAACATAAACACCACATGACCAGAACCTAACTCCAACACATGTACTCCACATCCAGCATAGAGCTTCCAGCGAACAATCTCCCATTGCATTTGATCCTTCCATACGCCCAAAGGAGTAGCAGATGGAGGAGGATCCAACATAAGCTTGAGATCAGCCCAAAGACGAATACCAGGCCAGGAAGACACCGCCATGGGGTCAAATGGCATACTAGAATCAACAAGCCCAAACAACGCCATAAGATCCATCCGGTCAGCCCACGATAACACACCCTGCAAACTCGTGACCAATCGCACATTCCCATCACTCAAAGTAATCCGATGGGAGACGCCACCAGGAAGTGTTGTAACCTCTCAACTGTATAACCCGTAATGCTTCAATTGCCTAAAGGTAAGTCAGAATCTCTATCCGAAGTTGCATCAATTAAGTTTTCAGGATCACGCTTCTCAAAAGGAACTGATTTACCGCGGCGAACACGACGAGTAAGTTTCTGGCGAGTGGAACGTCGAGGCGTGGGAGCCGAAGAAGTGGATTCAACCTTCACCTGAACTTCAGCAACAGCAGGAGAAGCAGTAGAAGTAGACTCATGAATATGACCACCCAAAGAACCACTAGGTGCTGCATCAGAAGTAGGATTAGGTTGTGTGGCAGGAACTTGTGATGTTGAAGATGGCACATCAGATGGAGCAGCAGCAGGTATGGTGGGATCAACAAAAGTGCTTTCAGGAACAGGAGTGGTGGAAGTACCAGGTGTGGTGGGGGAAGCATGAGTGGTGGTGGTTGTAACAAAGATGGTAGTAGCAGGACCAGTAGTAGAACCAATAGGAGCAACCAAGGGTGTAGTAGAAGGACCAACAGAAACAGCACCAGAACCAGAAGAACTACCATTGGAACCAGGAATGGGCACCGATGGAGAAACAGTAGAAGCAGCAGGCATAGAAGCAGTCACCCCACGAGGATGGTAAACAAATCGTTCCGGTATAGGTTGACTCGCACGCCTCACCATATTTTCATAAAGTTTCTTGAGCTCATCAAAAGTCAAAGCCCGCACCCGAGCCCAAGTCCAAGGAGCATTGAAATGAGCAGCAGATTGATATTTGACATAACGTTGCATCTGCTGACGCTGCTCAGCCTGAGAAAGAGGTCTGTTCCTACGCTGTTTCTTGAGTTCCTCAGCAAGAGTCAACTGATGCTTACGCATCATTACCATAGCCCGCGGAATACAATTGTGTTCATCAACATCGTCACCCAACAAATCTTTAAACTGAGCATAATCCCGAGTGAGAACAGTTAACACTTGCATCCATTCACCATCAGTCCAGTGCATAGCATCATGCTGAATTTGCGCACGCCTTCGCTCACGGAGCTCTTCCTCAGCAGCATTGTCCGCCTCATCAAGCTCAGCCTGAACCCGACGAGCAGCCTCTTCACCAAGTCTGTCTTCTTCAAGCTGTCGACGAGAGCGCTTGCGGATGGGAGATGGAGGATCAGTCATTGGAGCTTTGCCCTTTGGATCATGAGAGGGATCAGCATGAGAACCAGCAGCAGCATCAGAAGCACCACCCATAGAAGGGGGAACAGCACTAGAAGAAGGAGCATTGGAGGACATTGGAGGACCAGGCAGATCATCATAAACTTTATCAGCAAAGGCAGCCTTTGCCAGCAACGTCAAGCCATCCTCAACATTCTCCGAACCCTCATCCTCAGAATCTGAAAGGACCACATGCTTCTTTCGACGACGCTGTTGATTCTCCAAGACCTTTATACGATCGGCCAGAGGAAGAACAAACTCTCGTGTGAGCTTCCGATGTTGGTTCAAGTCAGCTTCCAAGCAAATCATCCTCTCATGGTACCTGTGCATAAGATCTAGCAAAGATGTCAGAGTAGTAGGCTCCTCTGCCTGCCCACCAAGAGAACTTGGATCAGGGAAAGCATTACGGGAGCCCGAAGCAACATTGGGGTCAACGTGTGGAGAACTAGCAGCAAAGGGAATATCAGTCGAGTGTGGGGCAGGGCTAGGAGGTGGAGTCTCCACAAAAGGAGACCTTTGTGGGACTGAGGAAGTACCAGCTTTGGGAGGGGATGGTTGTTCAACCACCACCTCCTCAACAAGCTCCTCCTCGACCACAGGAGTGGCATCACCAGCAGGAGTCTCCTCCTCCTCCATGGGGTCATCATCTAACACAACCAACTCAGGAGCCTCCTCCTCCTGACCTATAGGACCCTGAGCCAAACCCATCATGGCTTCAGTCAGTGGCCTCCAATCCCCAGTAAACCCATGCATCATATTGTAATACACTTTCGCTGTTAGTTTAGATGGTACATGCTCAGCCCTATCACGTGGAATGCAAACAAGTATTTGTTGAATAAACCTAGGGTACATAAGAAATTTCTTCCTAGAACCCGCAGTGGACAAATTACTAGCCATCCCCTCAAATATATAATGTGAAAAGTTAAACACTCTACCCTGGGCTAAACATATAAGACCAGTAGCCAAAGGAGTAGGGAATGCATCCCAACTCCCCGACTTGGGACTCAAACAATGGATTAAATAGTGAACCAGAAGCTTCCACTGAGGGGAAAACCTATTCTTTTGGAAGTTAAACTTCCCCCCATGGTCATAACCTATGGCAGCCATACCCTCTAAGACTTCCGAATTGGGAAGTGATACAACACCCCCCTCATCCTGAAGATGAAGAGAAGAGCGAATGGATGCTTCAGTGACCACATAAGCACGTCCATCTATGGTAGCATGAAGTGCCCGTGGACGTCCAGCCACATTCACAAGCTCAGCAGACGCCCAAAATTGACGTACCACACTATCATATATGGTAGGACAAACAGTAAAAGCAAACCTCAAGTTTGAAGCTTCAATAAACTCCAAGATATCAGCAAAATGTTCACTATTAGGTCCATCACCAAGATAAGCAACACGATTATGAGCAGGTTGATAAGCAAGAGAAGCCATGGATCTAGATGAATGGATTGAAGAAGGATTTGGATTGGGATGAGAGGAGTAGAAGCGGTTTTTGTGTGTGTTTTAATTGTAATGAGTGTATGTTGACCATATAGGAAGAAAAGAGTAACTGTTCATTGACCCCTATTAATGGGGGGTTGCCCTTTCAAATTAAGCCATAATGGCATACTAACCACTTGCCCTTTTTAACATAATAACTTACCCCCAATTTATTTGATGAATTCAAACTTGTAAATATCAGTATTGGAAGCGTTGACCAAAAGTCAAAGTGCACAATAGTCGGACCAGGAGCAAAACGTGATTAATAAAGGACAAAAGGAATGAACAGTAGCCAGACCAGTACCAGTACCCATAGCCAAACACCACTAGACTTGGAAGGATTTGAGACTACCAGAAGGCATCCAATCATAACTAGAAGCTGACCCAATAGGACCAGAAGCCAGTCATGTAAGGCCATATCCATCAGAATAGAGCAAAAATCCGCCATCAGAAACACCACACACCACCATAACCAAGAAATTATGTTGTTAAATCCTACGAATACGTTAGACGGTCCTAATATATACACAAAGCCTCCCCTTAGGCTTTGCCTCCCCTCAATCCTAGACTTCAAGGATTGACCATCCCAATATGAACCACCAAGTGGTTAAACCGAGGACCATCAAAAGCTTTAGTCAGCATAAAATCCGCCATCAAAAGTATCGGTGAAGAGTACAAACTGCTTCTTGTCACAAATCTGAGAGACCGATATCAAGTTGAAGTGTTGAAGTGCTTCCACATAGTAGACCTGCTCAAAATTGAGATTTGGAGTCTTTATCGTTCCCTTGCCAGTGATTCTGCCTTCACCTCCACCAAAATAGACCTTGCCCCCATAAAATGGTACAAAGTTAGAGAGAAGGCCTTTATTGCCAGTCATGCTCCTGGAGCAGCCACTATCAACAATGCCTAGACTACGATCCTGGTATGGAGTAACCTACAACAACAAGATAATCACAATGCAAAAGTTAGTGTCTTAAGGGGACCCAAACCTTTTCAGGTTTGAGCCTGCCTTGTGGATCATTAGAAGAATGCCAAGAAGATTGATGAGATCCACCATTGTTCCTTGGTTGCCTATTCATCATATGGGTATTATTAGTTGACCAGGAACAACCTGCTGAGGGCTTAACAGCAGTTCCCAAATTTCCCAAACCAAAATACGTGTGGTCAAAATGATGCGCATAGTTTGGATTATAATTTGGAAAATAATTACTAGTTGTTTGGAATCCATTTTCTCTCCAATAATCAGACATGAAAGGAGAGGATACTCTAGAAGTATGAAACATTGGAGCACTAGGATTAAGTGTTCTAGTAGCATATGGAGCAGCTCCTGGTGATCCAGAAGCAAGTAAAGCATGATTAACAGATGCACGTGTGTCATAATAATCACAATCTTTAATTAAATGAAAGGGACTGCCACAAACAAAACATGTTTTGAAAGACCTTTTATTAGAATGAGACTGTTTCATACTGCCTACTTTATTACACACAGGTCTAGGAAAAACATTCTTCCTAGGACTCAATAAACAAGGACCAGACACACTTGACTTGACAGCGACTTTTTCTTCACACTTCCTAGCACCAGTAGCAGCATGTTCATTCGACTTGGAACTCGTAGGTCTTGACTCTTCACTTGAACCATTAGATGCAGAGTCACCGGCTTTGTCACTGAAAGTACATGAGACAAAGTCGTTAGTATTAGTAGAACTTGTTGGGGACTCAAGCATCTGTGATCCATCCGAGTCATTATGCCATGAGGTGGGCATGAAAGTTCCAGAAAGAGGAGGAGGAACAGCATGCATTTCTGCTGCTGGTTTAAACCTATTGTAACTAGGTTTGCCCTCATCCTCTTTGTCGGCATCAAAGACGCTTGAGAAAGATAAATCAAATACATCTTCAGAATCAATATATTTTTCAAATCCTAAGCCTCTTTTAGTTCTGCCAGACATGCTACTATCAATTAATTTTGAAAGATTTTTAGGTGCCTTTTGCCATTTGTCAAATCTTAACATTGTAGCATCTAATTTAGCTTGTATCTCCTCTTTTTCTTTGATACTAGCATCCCTTTCAGTTTCTGTATATTTAAGCATATTTGTAGTGTTTTCTAAATCAATGCTTAGTATCCTGATTTTATCCTCATACGCACGTTGTGTATCTTGTAACCACTTCTTTTGTTGTTCCAATGTGTTTAATGAAGCTTTATAGGCTTGTACCTCTAAGTAATACTTATCATTTTGTTCATTTACTTCATTAAATTGGGACAACAATTCTGTGTATTTATCATGACAGCCAAGAGGACAATGTTGTACCTGAGGTGAGATGCCCATAAGAGCAAACTCTTCTGCTTCTTCTGCATCAGAGAGATTCCCAGCAATCATTGCCAACACATCAGTCGTGGATTCCGCTGATTCCAGAGTAGAAGCCTGATGATCATTCCAGTTGACCATAGAGTCAACAGATACCAATGCTTTCTTGTCATCTTTGACCTCCTGAACCTTGAAAGCGGAGTACCTGCTCTTCTCCTGATCATTCTTGCTAGGGCATTCTCTTGCAAAGTGACCCTGTTGCTGGCAGTTATAGCACCGTACCTTGCTTCTATCGAATCTTGCTGTCTCCCGAGGGTTGTAATTAAACTTCCTTCCTGCTTTCTTCTCAAACTTGTGAACCCTAAGAGTAAGCATGGCCATCTGCCATTTAAGATCTATCTCATCCAGATCAAGCTTATCGATCTGTTTAAAGTCATCAAAAGCAAGTTGTTGTTCAGCAGTAACATCAGCCACAAAAGAATGAAGAACAGCTTCTACCATACTACCAGACTTGGCAGCAGGATCAGGAGTAGAAGACATGGGACTAGAAGCATATGACATGGGACCAGTATGCTGAATAGTATGCTGGATAGTATGCTAGGGAGACACATTATTGCTCTGGCTACTTGCATATGACATGGGACTAGATGCCATAGAGCTCACAAAGGCTGAATTAGCAGGAGTGGGAAAAGAGTCACTCGGATATCCTCTCACATGAGGTTCGAATGTTCTGAGCCTATGAAACAAATCATCAAAACTGAGATAATCAAGCCCACCTTTGGCTTTAAGAGAGATTACCACCTGGTTCCAAGAGTAGGGTAAGGCTTTAAGAAACCTTGCATTGACATCACCATCATCAGGCTTGGACCGAAGTTGATTCAATTGGCTCAATATCTTCTGGAACCTATCATACCCTTGATTCAGACCTTCAGTTTCTGAGATTTTGAACTCTGTGAATTCATCTCTCAGCATGGACCTTCGCATTTTCTTTGATTCCTCATTCCCGCCAAACCTTGCTTTTATGCCATTCCAGATTTCTCTGGCATCATCCAAATGGTAGAAGTCACCCATGTGATCTTCAGGAAGAGATTGAAGCAAAATTGTTTTTGCTTTTACCTCCTTCTGAATAGCGATGATTTCCTCATGAGTTTTAGGGTCAAGAAGAGTAATATTACCGTTCTTATCTCGTCCAGTGAGCTTTCTGCTGTTTCCATTCAGAATGATCTTCCAAAGATCTTGATCAGTGTTAGTGATCCACCATTCCATCTTCATTGCCCAGTTATCATATTCACCTTTCTTCAGAAGAGGGAATTTTCCATTCGTGTTGGAAACCGTAGCCAGGATCTGCTGAGGTTGCACAATTTTAGGAGTGCCTTCTTCTCCTGTTTGAGTAGAAGTTGAAGCAGACATGATAAACAGATTGTTAGTAATAAGAGAACTTGATTCTGCTTGTATAGAGACCCTCCCAGGCTCTGATACCACTTGTAGGGTCTAATAGATGTAGATCTTGCAGCCTGTCAGGACCGGTGAATGACTTCTGTAATCACAAGTCAAATCACAAAGAGACTCTATACACAATATGAATGTAGAATATAAATATAAACAAGAGAAACAGAATAACTATAAAGACTTGATCCTTTCTAAGGATTTCTAATATTGATAAAGACTAGAACTACGTTTTGTAAAGATGTGTCTAACCCTTCTGCCTAAGGTTCCTTTTATACTACAAGGAAACCCTAATACAGCATACAAGAAAACATGTAAAACTGATATGCATATCTTCTCCTAATATAACTCATGCATATCCTAACAGAATATTAAGTAAATAATAATGTTTGACTTCGACTAGGACCAGGAGCAGGACTTGCTCCTACTACGACTAGGACCAGGAGGAACTACATACCTCCTAGTCTACCTATTACATATAACTATTACAATGGTCCTAACAGGCTTTTTGTTGTTTAAATTGATTTTTTGGGCTTTAATTAGCATGAAAAAATTATTATTTAATTAAATAAAAGGTTTGAGTGATTTTTGATTTTTTGTAAACTCTAATTGCATTTTTTATGATTTAGTGCAATTTTCTAGGAATTTTTAGGATAATTTTTAAATTTCGTCACTTTCTACGGTTTTACGTTTACGTTTTTCGTCTTATTTTAATTTTAATCGTAACCGTCTTCCTTTATCACAAACAATTAATCATCTCTTAATACAACACACTAGCCTCCTTGAGAACGATCCCACGCCTAAGGGTCATAAGTGTTAACGTTTTCCTAAGCCGTCGTACTTACCCTAATTACGCACTTTTTCCTAAAAGACGTAAAACTATAAACAAAAAGATAAACTTTGGAAAGCGTGAAGGTTTGGCAAGGAAAGTAACTATTCACCCCCCCCCCCCCCACATACTAAAGTTAAACATTTTCCTCAATGTTTCGAGTCTAAGGGTAGGATACCCCCATACTAGAGACGAAGTCGAATGCTTAATCTAGCATGGAAATGGTGTAACCATTAAATCAATAGCCGTTTATGAAGTGTGCTAAAAACCTAAGGTTAGAACAATCAAGGATATATCATGTGGATATTGAGAAATTCTTCAAAGCAAACGATCGAGTGCTCCCATAAAACGAACACGAGAGGCTCCAATCGTGAAGATAATGATCATCTAAAAACCACAATGCACAAACAACCACGGAATAAAGGTTGGAAGGGCACAAATCCCCTCACGTAAGCTACATTAGAAAGCGATAATATGTACATGGATAGCATGGGAACTCTCCCACAAGGCATCTCGTTTTTTATTACCGAGTCATGAGCTCGACTCGATCCCCTCAATACTAATTATCATTAGGGAAGGTGACTTGGTCGAGGTAGTTAAAACAGGGAACTTCCCCACCAAACTAGTGCTTCAACCTATGGCCATTCACCTTAAAGTTAGGACCATCATTTTGAGCTAGCTCGATGGTCCCATATGGAAAAACTTGGGTAATGGTGAATGGACCGGACCAACGGGATTTCAACTTTTTATTTTTAGAATCATGAAACTTTTTATTTTTCTCTTTATAAATCAATGAATTTTCATAAGCTATGTCCCTTAATTCATCCAATTCATTTAATTGCATTTTCTAGTGTTTTCCCGCGGTCTCAATGTCATCATTACAATGCTTTAGGGCCCAATAAGCTTTGTGCTCGAGTTCAATTGGCAAGTGACAATTCTTCCCATACACAAGCTTGTAAGGAGTGAACCCAATGGGAGTCTTATGAGCGGTACGAAAGGCCCATAAAGCATCGTCTAACTTATCCGACCATGATTGTCAGTTCTCTCCTACCGATCTCTCCAAGATCCTCTTCAACGCTCGGTTTGAAACCTCGACTTGCCCACTCATTTGTGGGTGATAAGTCGTAGAAAGCCGATGTGTAACTCCATATTTCTTTAGAGCCCTTTCGAATTGGTCATTAAAAAAATGGGTTCCACGATCGCTTATGATTGCACGAGGGGTTCCAAACCGAGAAAACAATTGCTTCAAAAACTTGACTACCACACGAGCATTGTTCGTGGGCAAAGCCTTAGCTTCCACCCACTTAGATAGGTATTCAACGGCAACAAGGATGTACTTATTACCACGGGATGATGGGAACGACCCCATAAAATCAATCCCCAAACGTTAAAGATCTCACACACTTGGATGATATTTTGTGGCATTTCATTGTTTTGTGAGGCTTTCCCTTGACGTTGGCATGAGTCACGTGACTTGACAAGTGCATGTGCATCTCGGTAAATAGTAGGCCAAAAGAAACCGGCATCAAAGACCTTCTTCGCCGTGAGATTAGCACCATGGTGACCACCCGTTGGCCCCTCGTGACAAGCTCAAAGGATATTAGTAGCTTCGGTGCCAAAAACACAACTTCAAATGATTTGATCCGCACAAGTCCGAAATAGGTAAGGGTCGTTCCAAAAGTAGAACTTGACGTCACGAAAGAATTTTTGTTTTTGTTGAGTCGTCATACCCTTATTGATGAAGTTGCCCGCATGGTAATTTGCGATGTCCACAATCCATGTGGTGGATGAGTTTTTCTTAGAATTCACTACACCAAGTGTCTCAAGAGGAAATGTTTCACTTATTTCCTTGTTCTCGTACACACTTTGGTGAGGATCTTCCAAGCGAGAGAGGTGATCGGCCGCAAGATTCTCGGCTCCTTTTTTGTCTAGTATTGTGACATCAAATTCTTATAGGAGGAGAATCCAACGAAGCAATCTTGGCTTAGCATCTTGTTTAGCCAATAGGAACTTGACTTCCGAATGATCCGTATACACTATGCATTTAGTCAAGACGAGATAAGGTCGGAATTTCTCAAATGCATAAACCACGGCAAGGAATTCCTTTTCCGTTGTGGTATAATTAAGTTGAGACTCGGTCATCGTCTTGCTAGCATAGTGATAGGCAAGAAGTGTTTTTCATGACGTTGCCGTAAAATGGACCTTATAGCGTAATCACTTGCATCACACATAAGTTAAAAGGGGAGGTTCCAATTGGGAGCAACAAGAATGGGAGCTTCGGTAAGTTTCCTCTTAAGGATTTCAATGGCTCGTACACAATCTTCGTTAAAGACAGAAGGAGCATCTTTTTCGAGGAGATGTGTAATGGGTCGAGAAATCTTTGAAAAATCCTTGATGAATCGACGATAAAATCCCGCGTGGCCTAGGAAACTCCTAACTCCCTTGACGGTTTTGGGATGCGGTAATTTGGCGATGACGTCAATTTTAGCTTTTTCTACCTCAATCCCCGCTTTCGAAACCTTGTGCCCTAAGACGATTCCTTATTTAACCATAAAATGACATTTTTCCCAATTGAGCACAAGGTTGGTTTCCTCACAGCGTTTTAACATATGTTTCAAATTCCCTAAATACGAAGTGAACGAACTACCAAACACGGAAAACTCATCCTTAAATACTACCAGCGTTTTCTCGATCATGTCATGAAAAATAGCCATCATACACCGTTGAAAAGTTCCTGGTGCATTGCAAAGTCCAAATGAGATTCTACGATAGGCAAACGTTCCACATGGACACGTAAACGTAGTTTTTTCTTGATCACGAGGATCGATAGGGATTTGAAAGTGATGGATGTAAATTCACATTGCCTTTGCTTTAGGAAAAACAAAAGAGGTAAACAGTGGTAAGTACGACGGTTTAGGAAAACCATGCACAAATGACCCAAAGGTGGGATCGTTCTCAAGGAGGATAGTGTGTTGTGTAAAGAAATGATTAAATGTTTGTGATTATGATTATGAGAAAAGAAAAGAGAAAAAGATGACGGTTACGATTAAAATTACACTAAGACGAAAGTCGTACACGTAAAACCGTAAAATATGATGAAATTTAAAAATTATCCTAAAAATTCCTAGAAAATTGCAATAAAACATAAAAAATGTAATTAGAGTTTACAAAAAATCAAAAATCACTCAAACCTTTTATTTAATTAAATGATAATTTTTTAATGCTAATTAAAGCCCAAAAAATCAATTTAATTAACAAAAAGCCCAAAATAAGATTTTTCAATTTGTAAACCTCTAAAATAACTTAATTAAACTAAAAATATTTTTGGAAAATTTAAAATTAATTAAAACTATTTAAAAATGATTAAAAACTATAAAAATATTAAAATAATTCTAAAAATTAATTAAATGACAAGAAAATTAATCTAAAAGTTTTAAAAATCCTAACTTAATGTTTTTAACCTAGGAAAAATGAAAAAAGTTTCAAAAATTTTAAAAAATAATTTTAATAATAAAATATTATTAAAAATTCAAAATTTATAAAAAATTCTAAAAACTTGTAAACTAGTTTATTTTAACCTAATTTAAATAGAAATGAACTTGAAATGTCCGAAATACCCCTAATAGGCCTCCAAATGGGCTAAAAGTCCAAACAGTCTACTAATTGGGCTTTTTAAGGTCCAATAAGAAAAATGTTGTCCAAATAAGCCTAAAACTTCCAGTGAAGCTTAAAATTTAATTTTAAACACAAAATTCCAAAGGCCCAAAAGCTGAAAGTGAGCTTATCACAGCTTATTTCAAAACAACTTATTCTTAATGAGCTTTTTGGCCCATTAAGGTATAAGCTGATGCCATAAGCTAAAATTTGACACACATCTTTCTCTTGACCTAATTAAGCTGTTTGTAAAAATAAATAAGCCCAAGAAATAAGCCTGAAATAAGCAAAAGCTCTCTACACAAAACGACAAAATAGTCATTTTCGAGTTCTAGACGAATTCAAGGGCTGATTCTTGTTGCAAAATGTTTCAAATCACTTAACTAAGCTTAATAATAAAAAAAATCCAAAAAGCACACTGAATAAGCTGGAAAAAGCAAATAAGCTCTTATGTAAAAGTCAACTAAGTTGGTTTTCTAGTCAAACCTAAAAGTTAAAGTCTCAAATGCTCCAGAATAGTCAAATGGGTCAAATAAGGAAGATTGATTACAAAAACAAAGTTGTTGCAAGTCTAAATAAGCTGTTATAGCTTATTGATAAGCTGATTGAAAATTAACACTAGTAGTGGCTAGTTTTGGGTGTCCAGCAGTGGGAAAAGTTTCCACTGCTTGACTTAATTGACTTTTTGCCTTTTGTGATTTTTTGTTGGAATCAAAGAACACAAAGGCACCCTTATAACCAGTGGGTTATAAGGAGTCAAATACAATCAATCAAACACAAAATCACCCAGGAAAATGATACAGTTAAATCAAAACAGCATCGGACATTGCACAGACATGAAAATAAGCAGTTTTCAACAAATAAGCAGATTAAGCAAGAATAAGCCAACCAAATTGAACCCAATGCATACACAAGCTATAATAAACTCAAATAAGCATAAAAACTTGTTTCATACATTGGTTTAAAGTTTAGACCAAGATTCAAGCTATTGCTACTAACTGATGAACAAATGAAGAACACAAGTGACCTTGTTGATATACTTGACCACAGATCCAATTTCAATCCCTCAAATCTCTTAAACAGGTTACACAAACTTTGTTTAAACACTTTTTAACCCTAAAAATGCATACACTCTAGGTGTTTCCAAGATTTTAGGTAAAATCAGTCAAAAACAAGCAAGTTATAGCACAATCTAGAGTTTGGTGTTCAAGAACACAAGACTTGAATATATCAGCACACAATCACTTATTAAACAGATACCAACACTTAACAACCTTAAATCCTAACTCAAACTCAAACTAAAATCTTAAAACAGTAGACCCAAACACCCCTTTCACTTTTGAAAATCAAAATTTTGCAAAGTAAAATTATTTTCAGGTTACACCAAGCCCAAACAAGCATCAAAACAACATAAACATGCAGTAAGAACAAGATTTAAGCCATAAAAACACACCATACAATATCAGAATCACAAAATCACTTATGACCACTTTTCAAACAGATTTTTGGAAAGAAGGCTCAAACCTCATGAATGTACATCCACACTCACGAATTTTAGAGCTTATGTGCCTAGCTTAACAAGGCACAAGCTTCCAACAAGCTGCTAAGAACAACAAGGTTAGATCAAACAGATTATATAACAAAAGAAAATGGAAAATAAAAGCTGATTGATTCAAGCTTTATACCCCACTCCTTGATTATCCCCAAGCCAAGATCTCACCTCACCTTGATAATCTTATTATTAGGGTGATGTGATCAACCTTTGACCCAAAAATTCCAAGGGTTTGAACAAAGAGTTATAAAAATATCAGATTTTGGAAAATCTTGCTATTTCTTGCACAAACTTTAAAAACAGGTTTTGAAACTTCAAACTCACAAACTATAATCAATAACAACAGAATATTAAAGGTGGCACTTGGATTTGTTCAACAAATTTAAACACTATTTCATTACTTGAATATAGGATTTACAGAAAGTTGAACAAAGGAAAACCAAGAGCAAAGATAAACGTTGTGAACTAAACCCTTTATATAGAGGGTGAAAATGGTCCTAGAAAGCTGAAAAACTAGAAACCCTAAGTTTTGAACTTCCAGAAATGCCCTTGGAAGTTTGAAAATTTGCTTGATCATGTGAAGGAATTTTGGTGTTTTGTTGGTGCTAGCTGGGTGGAATTTCATACAAAGGCTCACAACAAGCTTAAAATGTAAGCTTGAATGTGGTGTGTTGATTTGCTGGCAGGTTTTGGCTTTTTCCCCAAAAGCATGAAGGAGGGGTGGTTCATGTGAGCATGTGAGTGGTGAGGTGGCAGGTTTAAGGTTTGGGTTATGATTAGTGATAGGTTAATCATAATTCTGGAAGGTTTTAGGGTTTAATTCCAAGTAATTATCAAACCCCTAATTGTGTTATTATGGTGAATAGTGGTTGGTTTGATACAGATTAGGATTTAAAAAAGTGTTAAGCGCCACAATTAGTTTAACTAATTAAATTAGTTAAAAAATCTGGTGAGTGGAGAGTGATGTGGCGAAATGGGGAGTTATGATAGGTGGGTGGGATTTGGTGGGTGAGGTGGCATGTGCTGGTTGGTTAAGGTATCTTTGGCTGTCTGCCAAGTTTGGTCCCTTACTTCTTTCCTTCCTTTCATTCATGTTTAAACATGAGTAAATCCGAACCCTTTGTTAAGTAAGTTTGGTTTATTAGACTTTTGCCCCAAAAAGCTTCCAAAAGTATTTCGAAGGGTATTTCTTGCCATTTAATGATATTTGAAGGACCATTCTTGTAATGTCTTCAATCTTCAAGGTCTTGACTTGTATTTTTGACTTTGTGGAGGACTAATATTGACGAGTCTTGATAATTGAGGGACCATTCTTGCCAATTCTTCAAAGGAAAGGGTCCTTTTTGCAATTTGACAAACTTTAAGGACCAAACTTGTAATTATGGATATACAAGGGTTTAAAGTGTAAATTCTTCAATATTGGAGGACCCTTCTTGTACAATCTTCAATTCTTCAAGGGTTTTTCTTGGAAAATCAACTCTAGGGCCCGGTTCATTGTGCGGCTTCGTTTCCCGTGTTCGTTTTTGCTTGTTTCTTGTGATCTTTCGCCATTTTCTCAATATTCGTACCTAAAATACACATTGAACAAACACAAGCATATATTTGGCACATTTTATGATATTTTATGCATTTTAAGCCCGTTTTGGACGATGAGACTATGTATAAAAGTAGTGTCATCACTCCCCCATACTAAACCATTGTCGTGCCCTCACGCAATGCTAGAATAAAGTATCGTAGCACCTCCAAAATTCATTTTTATGCACTTTTATTGAATGATAAACTTGCTACACTACTACTATTACTACTACTTGTGTTTTAGACATAATGTAGGATTTTTATCACAAAATGAGACGTTTAGGTTCATAGAACAAGAACACGTGAATGCTTTGTTAGAAATAATTTCATTGTCCTCGATTTTCACCCAATTCCATGCCAAGCGTGCAACGAGATCATTGTCATTATAAGTTAATAATGCTAACACTACTCATATGCCCTGATCACGTACTTAGACTCCCATAATCCTAATTGGTATCTCTTATATATTATTTTTGTCTTGAATGTTCACGAGGATACATTTTTTACTTATGCGATGATAGAGATTTAGGTCTAAAAATAGAGTCATAACGGTGTAACTAAGACCATCGAATTAATACCCCCCCCCCCCCTAATAGACAACGATGTCAAAAAATTAAGTCAACAAGAAGGATCGATAAACACGGTTTTATAACGGTTTTGAACATGAGACTTATTACCAAGACTTTTATACGCCCCCTAACGGATGGGCCCTATTATCGTAGGTTTACCTCCATCTTTTATTCAACTTCGCCATGAAGCTTTTATTATGACTTCGGCCTTGCCTTGCATTTTATTTAACCTCGCCATGAGGTGTTTATTATGGCCAAAGACGTATATCGTCACGCCAAAGCGAATTTTAGATCTTTAAAGCTTCAAAGATTAAGGCATAATTCACTTTCAATTTCACATAGATTTTTCGGCCTTGTGAGCTTCAAATTGTTTGCTTGATTTAGGTGAGCACTTGAAATATTATTATTAGGTGAAGCTTTTGATTATTCGGGTTGCCAATACTTCAAAACCGTGACGCTGACGATACCTTAATGTCTTCCCAATTTAATTACATGGAATCTACTAGAAAAGACTAGAAACCAACAATCAAGACTAAACCGCTAAGCCAATACTTATTAAGCAAAATATATATACAAGCGAAGGGAGAATAAGCAAACAACGAGAACACATGAGTTTTTGAAAAATACGAGTACTCTACGTTTAGCATAGTAACTTATAATTAACTCTATCATTTCTCGTCCTCATTTAAGAGACTTAGCCTAATATAAAGTTAAGGAATCGAAGCTAAGTGCTCAACACGCACGGTCGAGTCAAAAATTACTCTTATTCTCGCCATCGGAAAATCTACATTCGTGTCTTCAAACACTTATAAAAATATGAGAAAAATTTTAAAATTTGGCCATTTTTAGCCTTATTTTGCAACAAAACGATAAACAAAGAGATAAACTTTGGAAAGCGTGAAGGTTTGGCAAGGCAAGTATCTATTCACCCCCCCCCCCCTGGTACTAAAGTTAAACATTGTCCTTAATGTTTCGAGTCTAAGGGTGTAATACCCCCATACTAGAGACGTAGTCGAATGCTTAATCTAGCATGGAAAGGGTGTAACCATTAAATCAATAGCTTTTTATGAAGTGTGCTATAAACCTAATTAGAACATATAAGTATATATCATGTGGATATCGAGAAATTCTTTCAAGCAAACGATCGAGTGTTCCTATAAAATGAACACGAGAGGCTCCAATCGTGAAGATCATGATCATCTAAGAACCACATATCACAAACAACCATAGAACAAAGGTTGGAAGGGCACAAATCCCCTCTTGTAAGCTACATTAGAAAGCGATAATATGTACATGGATAAGCATGGGATTCCCCCAAGAGGCACCTCGTTTTTTATTACCGAGTCATGAGCTCGACTCGATCCCCTCAATACTAATTATCATTGGGGAAGGTGACTTGGTCGAGGTAGTTCAAAGAGGGAACTTCCCCACCAAAATAGTGCTTCAGCCTATGTTCATTCACCTTAAAATTAGGGCCATCATTTGGAGCTAGCTCGATGGTCCCATAAGGAAAAACTTGGGTAACGGTGAATGGACCCGACCAACGGGATTTCAACTTGCCGGAAAAGATTTGCAAACGTGAGTTAAAAAGCAACACTTGATCTCCAATGTTAAAAACCCGGTTTTTAATTTTAGAATCATGCAACTTTTTGGTTTTCTCTTTATAAAACAATGAATTTTCATAAGCAATATCTCTCAATTCATCCAAATCATTTAATTGCATTTTCTGGTTTTTTTCTGCGGTCTCAATGTCATCATTACAATACTTTAGGTCCCAATAAGCTTTTATGTTCGATTTCAATTGGTAAGTGACAATTCTTCCCATACACAAGCTTGTAAAGAGTGCACCCGATGGGCGTCTTATGAGCGGTACGAAAGGCCCATAAAGCATCGTCTAACTTATCTGACCACGATTGTCGGTTCTCCCCTATCGATCTCTCCAAGATCCTCTTCAACGCTCGGTTTAAAACCTCGACTTGCCCACTCGTTTGCGAGTTATAAGCCGTAGAAATCCGATGTGTAACCCCATATTTCTTTAGGACTCTTTCAAATTGGTCATTGCAAAAATGGGTTCCACGATCGCTTATGATAGCACGAGGGGTTCCAAACCGAGAAAACAAACTCTTCAAAAACTTGACTACCACACGAGCATTGTTCATGGGCAAAGCCTTAGCTTCCACCCACTTAGATAGGTAGTCAACGGCGACAAGGATGTACTTATTACCACGAGATGATGGGAATGGCCCCATAAAATCAATTCCCCAAACGTCAAAGATCTCACACACTTGGATGATGTTTTGTGGCATTTCATCGTTTTGTGAGGCTTTGCCTTGATGTTGGCATGAGTCACATGACTTGACAAGTGCATGTGCATCTCGGTAAATAGTAGGCCAAAAGAAACCGGCATCAAAGACCTTCTTCGCCGTGAGATTAGCACCATGGTAACTACCCGTTGGTCCCTCGTGACAAGCTCTAAGGATATTAGAAGCTTCGGTGCCAAACACACAACGTCGAATAATTTGATCCGCAAGAGTTCGAAATAGGTAAGGGTCGTTCCAAAAGTAGAACTTGACGTCACGAAAGAATTTTCGTTTTTGTTGAGTCGTCATACCCTTAATGATGAAGTTGCCCGCATGGTAATTTGCGATGTCCGCAAACCATGGGGTGGATGAGTCAAGCTTAGAATTCACTACACCAAGTGTCTCGAGAGGAAATGTTTCGGTGATTTACTTTTTCTCGTACACACTTTGGTGAGGATCTTCCAAGCGAGAAAGATGATCGGCCGCTAGATTCTCGGCTCCTTTTTTGTCAAGGATTTAGACATCAAATTATTGTAGGAGGAGAATCCAACGAAGCAATCTCGGCTTTGCATCTTGTTTAGCCATGAGATACTTTATTGCCGAGTGATCCGTATACACTATGCATTGGGTCAAGACGAGGTAAGGTCGTAATTTCTCAAATGCATACACCACGTCCAGGAATTCCTTTTTCGTTGTAGTGTACTTAAGTTGAGCCTCGGTCATCGTCTTGCTAGCATAGTGAATAGGCAAGAAGTGCTTTTCATGACGTTGCCCCAAAACGGCCCCAATAGCGTAATCACTTGCACCACACATAAGTTCAAAGGTGAGGTCCCAACTGGGAGCAACAAGAATGGGAGCTTCGGTAAGTTTCCTCTTAAGGATTTCAAAGGCTCGTACACAATCTTCGTTAAAGACAAAAGGAGAATCTTTTTCGAGGAGATGTGTAATAGGTCGAGAAATCTTTAAAAATCCTTGATGAATCGACGATAAAAGCCCGCGTGGCCTAGGAAACTCCTAACTCCCTTAACGGTTTTGGGATGAGGTAATTTGGCGATGACGTCTACCTTAGCTTTGTCTACCTAAATCCCCGCTTTCGAGACCTTGTGCCCTAACACGATTCCTTCCTTAACCATAAAATGACATTTTTCCCAATTGAGCATAAGGTTGGTTTCCTCACAACGTTTTAACATTCTCTCAAGATTCGACAAACACGAAGTGAACGAACAACCAAACACGGAAAAATCATCCATAAAGACTTCCATCGTCTTCTAGATCATATCATGAAAAATAGCCATCATGCATCCTTGAAAATTTCCCGGTGCATTACAAAGTCCGAATGGCATTCTACGATAGGCAAACGTTCCATATAGACACGTAAACATAGTTTTTTTTGATCACGAGGATCGATGGGGAATTGGAAATAACCAGAAAACCCATCTAAAAAGCAATAGAAATCGTTTCCGGCAAGACGCTCCAACAATTGGTCCATGAAGGGCAAGGGAAAATGATCTTTACGAGTGGTGTCATTCAACTTACGACAGTCGATACACACCCTCCAACCGGTCACGAGTCGAGTTGGAATTAACTCGTTGTCATCGTTTGGCACAACGGTCATTCCTCCCGTTTTAGGGACACAATGAATGGGACTCACCCAAGGGCTATCCGAAATAGGGTAAATCATTCCCGCGTCAAGGAGTTTAAGGACCTCCCTTTTGATGACGTCGTAAATTTTGGGGTTCACCCTCCTTTGACATTGGATTGCGGGCTTGTAGTCTTCATCCATTAAGATTTTGTGGGTACAAAATTTAGGATCAATCCCCTTAATGTCGGATAATTTCCACGTAATTGCCCCTTTGTGGTCCTTTAGAACATCGATAAGTGCGGTTTTTTCATCATTCGAAAGATCTTTCGCAATAATCACCGGCAACTTATCGTCTCCTTCCAAGAATATGTGTTCAAGATGAGGAGGTAAATCTTTCAACTCGAGGATTGGTGGTTCCTCAATTGAAGATTTGGGCTCGATACTCAAAACCTCCTCGGGCGGAGGAAATGGGAAATCGTTAAGAAAATCCTTGATAATCGAGAAGTCCTCATCGTTGTCGAGGTCTTCGTTACAAGTACGAGGAAAATCAAATTCTTCCAACGTAAAACCACCACCTTCAAATGGAGTGAAGGATGGTGTCGAATATCAAGAATAGGATCGAGCATAGTGGGATTGCCACTATTTTCATAGTCACCAAAACCTAAAAATTCTTGTGAAAAATCCTCGCAAATGACATCGATCATATCAACGAGGTTTATGGTCGCGACGGAATAAACATGAGAAATTTGAGAGTTATGTGTTGTGTTTATAACAAGTTCCTCGTCGTTGAAACGTAAGGTGATTTTTCTAGCATGCACATCAATCAACGCCATTGACGTATCCAAAAACAAACGACCTAAAATAAGAGGAACTTGTGGATCCGTGGGAATATCGACAACGATAAAGTCTACCAGATAATAGAACTTTAACACTTTCACAAAAACGTCTTCGGCCAATCCACATGCGGGAATCATGGAATGCTCGGCCAATTCGATAGACATTAGTGAAGGAGTAAGATTAGGAAGATTGAGCGTTTTGAAGATTGCAAGAGGCATCATGTTAATGCTAGCACCAAGATCGGCCAAGGCATAACATTCTTACATATCTTGAATTGCACATGGAATCAAGAATTTACCGGGATCACCGACTTTTTGAGGTATGCGGTTAAGATAAACCGATGAACAACTAGATAATTGTTGCAATTTTTCCTTGTTGTTCAACATACTCTTAAAGTTAGCGGAAAATTGAGGCATCATGACCAAAGCGTCGGCAAAACTTATATTGAAATGCAAATCACGAAACATCTTCATAAAAAGCTCAAATTGGTAATTATCACGTTCTTGTTGTTTCTCCTTACGAAGTCTCAATGGGTAAGGCAAAGGTGGTGTGGGTTGAGGCATAGGCATAGCCTTTAGAATTTCGGGTTCCAATGATGGTAATGGGTCAACCGTAGGTGTGGATTGAGCGGTACTTCATGGGATTGGGATATGCTCCTCTTCGACCACTACCTCAGATTCTTCCTCAATTTCCTCTACCGTTGGAGTAATTGGTTGAGGAGTCGGTTCCTTAAGTGCCATACCACTACGTGTGGTAATCACTTTCATCTCTCCCTTAGGGTTCAATATGGTGTTACTAGGAAGACTACTCGAAGAAGACGGCCTACACATTATAGCCTCAAACATAGATGAAATTTTATCCTCAAACATAGATTGCCTCTTATCGGCCTTAAGCATCTCTTGTTTTATCTCATGTTTCCTTTGTTTAATCTTTTGTTGGTTTTGTTGTAACCTAGTCACATTACCCTCCATTTTGTTGGTATGAATCATAAGTTCATTTGCTAACTCGTTTTTCAACTCCTTTTTTAAGTCATTCTTAAACTCGGATCTTAGGCTAATGATCTCCCTTTGTATATTATCAAACCTAGCATCATTTCCATTTGCATATTCAACAAATTCATTTGGAAGATCTTTCAATTTTTGCAAACTCTTGTTGTTGTTTTGAAAATTATGGTTTTGATTTTTGTTTTGCAATTGATTATTAGCCCCTTGATTCCCATAGTTGTTACCCTTGTAATTGTTCCTTTGATTTCCTTGATAACCAACTTGATTGTTTCGATAATTGTTAGAATTTTGATTTGGTGAAAAACTCGATGGAGTCAATTGATTAGTGCGGGTAACTTGACCGTTTTGGTTATAAGTTCCCGTGGCCGCGTAGGCACTCGAAGTGTTACCACCGTTGGTAATGCACTCGGAGAAATCATGACCTCCACCACAATACATACAATAAACCTCAACCTCTTTAGCCGTAGCGGGAGTGGGTTGTTCACCAACTTTAAACTCAATCAAAAGTCCCTTAAGCTTATCAAAGATTTTGTTCTCCAAATTTGCCTCGATTTGGCAAGCATCAATGGTATGAGATAATGAAGGCGAAGCCGAAGACGAAGTCTTACGAACACTCGATGTGCTACGAGGGTTATAGACCTTAGACCTATTCTCAATAATCAACAACGCTTCCTCGACCGTTTTACACAAAAAAATTACCACCCGCGGCGGCATTAAGATAATCTCTCTCATGATCGTTCAATCCATTGTATAACGTGTCAATTTGATGCAAGTCGGAAAACTATGATGAGGACACTCATGTAACATTTCCTTAAACCGATTTCAAGCCTTCGAAAAACTCTCATTAAACTCTTGTGAAAATTTTGAAATCTCACTATTCAAATGCGTAGTCTTAGAGGGCGGGAAAAATTGGTTCACGAACTTCAAAACGAGATCCTTCCACGTCAATATAGAATTGGGTGGCTCTTTCTCTAACCAAATTTTAGCGGGCCCCGCTAAAGAATACGGAGAAAATCATCATCTTAATCGAGTCGTTAGAGACGTCCTTAAACTTGCAAGTGGCGGCAAGACGATTGAAATGGCGGGTATGGTTGTGAGGGTTGTCCTTTTCATCACCACGGAATTTGTTGTTTTGGATCATCGACAACAAACCCGTCTTAACTTCAAAATTCTCCGCAAGGATGGAGGGAATCACAATAGCCTCTCCATAACCCTCGATGGGTGCTTGAAGTAACTCCACCATAGTACAATTAGCCATGGTCTCCTCTTGTTTTACGATAGGTTCGTCAATAGGAGATTCTTCACTAGAAGGTGTTCCTTCCTTTCGGTTTCTACGTTTACGTGCACGTCTTGCTTGGTTATGAGTTTGCATAAACGTCACGTACAACGTGGGGATGAGCAAAGAAGATTCTTTTTGGTGTTTTTAACTTTTTCCAAAAAAAATTTGTGTTTTTGATTGTTTTCACTTTTTTGGATTTTGTGATGTATTACGTAGACAAAAATCTACAAATCTCTCCTCAAATCAAATCTTTCGATTAAAGGAGCCTCAAGGAATGAAAACGATCACGTGAAATGAACGCCTTCAATGACTTTATAACGTTGGTGGAACACCAAAACGTTCAAGAGGGTTTAATCTTTTGAAACCAAGAAAATATATAGATACGTAGATAATACTTTGGTTGGAAAACCCTCGATTAGCCCTTATTATCTAAACACGCACAAGCAAGCGGAGAAACGAGGCGGAGCGAAGCACTTGAGAGCCTTTTTCTTTAGGGTGTATTTTATAACACCCGCTTTATACCCACCTTATAGTTTGTGTTTTTCAAAATAAAGCTTCACGAAAGTAATTATCTATTTTGCCTTTTTTCTTTGTTTGAGATTCGAATACAATGATTGAGTGACGAAATCCCAAATCGAGGTTGTGTTTTCACACTTTTGGAGTACTTGTGAATTTAATTTTTTACATATACAATATAGTAATAATATTTTCACAAAAACGAAAAACCGATAATACGTATGATTAGAGTGCTAATCGCACAAATAGTTATTATGGCTAATATAAAAACAAAATTTGTTCAAATCAAAACACAACACGCCTCACCAGCAGCGGCGCCAAAAATGATAGTTGTAAATTCACACTACCTTTGCTTTAGGAAAAACAAAAGAGGTAAATAGTGGTAAGTACGACGGTTTAGGAAAACAGTGCACAAATGACCCAAAGGTGGGATCGTTCTCAAGGAGGCTAGTGTCTTGTGTAAAGAAATGATTAAATGTTTGTGATTATGATTATGAGAAAAGAAAAGAGAAAAGGATGACGGTTACGATTAAAATTACACTAAGACGAAAGTCGTACACGTAAAACCGTAAAATATGACGAAATTTAAAAATTATCCTAAAAATTCCTAGAAAATTGCAATAAATCCAAAAAAATGTAATTAGAGTTTACAAAAAATCAAAAATCACTCAAACCTTTTATTTAATTAAATACTAATTTTTAATGCTAATTAAAGCCCAAAAAATCAATTTAATTAACAAAAAGCCCAAAATGAGATTTTTCAATTTTTAAGCCTCTAAAATAACTTAATTAAACTAAAAACTATTTTTGGAAAATTTAAAATTAATTAAAACTATTTAAAAATGATTAAAAGCTATAAAAATATTAAAATAATTCTAAAAATTAATTAAATGACAAGAAAATTAATATAAAAGTTTTAAAAATCCTAACTTAATGTTTTTAACCTAGGAAAACTGAAAAAGTTGCGAAAATAATAAAAACTAATTTTAATAATAAAATATTAATAAAAATTCAAAATATATAAAAAAATTCTAAAAACTTTCAAACTAGTTTATTTTAACCTAATTTAAACAGAAATGAACTTGAAATGACCAAAATACCCCTAATGGGCCTCCAAATGGGCTAAAAGTCCAAACAATCCACTAATTGGGCTTTTTAAGGCCCAATAAGAAAAATGTTGTCCAAATAAGCCCAAGACTTCTAGTTAAGCTTAAAATTCAATTTTAAACACAAAATTCCAAAGGCTCAAAAGCTGAAAGTGAGCTTATCACAGCTTATTTCAAAACAGCTTATTTTTAATGGGCTTTTTGGCCCATTAAGCTATAAGCTGATGCCATAAGCTGAAATTTGACACACATCCTTCTCTTGACCTAATTAAGCTGTTTGTAAAAAGAATTTTTAAATAAGCCCAAGAAATAAGCCTAAAATAAGCAAAACCTCTCTACACAAAACGACAAAATAGTTGTTTTCGAGTTCTATACCAATTCAAGGGCTGATTCTTGTTGCAAAATGTTTCAAATCACTTAACTAAGCTAAATAATAAAAAAGATTTCCAAAAAGCACACTGAATAAGCTGGAAAAAGAAAATAAGCACTTATGTAAAAGTCAACTAAGTTGGTTTTCTAGTCAAACCTAAAAGTCAAAGTCTCAAATGCTCCAGAATAGTCAAATGGGTCAAATAAGGAAGATTGATTACAAAAACAAAGTTGTTGCAAGTCTAAATAAGCTGTTATAGCTTATTGATAAGCTGATTGAAAATTAACACTAGTAGTGGCTAGTTTTGGGTGTCCAGCAGTGGGAAAAGTTTCCACTGCTTGACTTAATTGACTTTTTGCCTTTTGTGGGTTATAACTAGTGGGTTATAAGGAGTCAAATACAATCAAACAAACACAAAATTACCCAGCCAAATGATATAGTTAAATCAAAACAGCATCAGACATGAAAATAAGCAGTTTTCAACAAATAAGCAGATTAAGCAAGAAAAAAAGTTAATGCATGTTGTAAATTTTTTTCTCAAAATTATTTTCTTAAAAGATCATCTTGTTTTGATCTATTTTATGGTTGTAAGTAAGTGTTATTATTATTATATTATAAGTGGGAATGCTTGCATGTAAGATTTTTGATATGGATCTTGTAAGATTTGAACATGCAAGTGTGTTAGGAGTTAGGTAGATGAATTATAATGATATTAGAGTGATATTAGAAGTATATGAATTCTTAAAATGGGTCAAAATGTTTATTCAACATGATTTTTAACTAGTCATTTTAGATCAGTAGGTAAAAGGGTAATTTTTGGTACCTTAAGGCCAAGTATTTGTTAAACTAATTAGATAGGGTTGTAGAGAGTTTCGTTAGTTTCGATTTGATATAAAGTAGAGCTTCTAATTCATTACGGATCAGAAGTTATGATGATTTGATTTTCGTGTACCGAGAGACGAGTGTTGACACAATCCGAAAATTGTTGTCGATATTTGGATCGAATCTTGGGGACTATAAAATGAGTTTAAAAATGATTCAAGGGCTGTTCTCAGGCTTAATAGTTAGTGTTTTGAGTCTATTGTTAGAATCAAGTGTTGGTTTTGTTGGGAATAAATTAAGGCCAGATCACTTGAGCGCTGACAAGAACAAAACAAGCGTTTACAAGAACAAAACAAGCGCTGACAGCTCAACGTTGACAAGTTAAAGTCAAGCGTTGACACATTGAAGACAAGCACTGATGGAAGATATATTCTACACGTTTATTATATTCTAGAATACTTCTAGTAAGGATAGAAACGACAATGTATTTTCTATATTTATCTTTACCTAGAATAGATGATACGTAGATTATTGTACAAGGCTTCTTATGTCTATAAAAGAAGGCCTTTAGGTTAATGTTTAATATAAGTTTTCATTCGTAAACATCTTTCATCGTAAGCAAGTTCGACATTAATAATCAAAGTGAAAGTTTGTTTACATCTAGTGTGTTCTTGTTTAAGTGTTAGATTCCGCATAACACTTAGATTCATAAAGCATATACAAAGGTTTCTCTACGTGTATTACTTGATCTAATCTCGTATACACAAAGCTAATCGATCTAAATTTGGGATCAACAAGTGGTATCAGAGCTTGTTGAGGAACTTTTGATCTTAAAGAACACCAGAACCCTAAAAACACAAAAACCTTAATTTTCTCAGAAACCCTAACAACATCATGTCTGAAGCAATAACCTCCTCCTCCTCATCAGCCTTACCAAACATCAAGATTCCCATGCTTGATGCAACCAACTTTGACTTATGGAAGTTCAACTTTGAACAATATCTGGGGATCTATGACTACACACTCTGGGAGATTATTGAATATGGAAACACATTCAATAAGGCTCAAAAGATTCTTGATGCCATTACTCAAAGATCAGCTGTTGCTGGATGTTCTGAAGAAGATAAGAAAGAAAAACCTGGAGATTGTAGAGTTGTGGCTGCTGATGACATTGCAAAGAAAAGGGTTGACATGGAAGCCCTAAATATTCTGAAATTCTCTTTGGGACAAGAAAACCAGCATAAATATAGAGGCTATGAATCTGCTAAGGATCTTTGGGAAGCTCTTGAAGTTGCATATGGTGGCAATGCAGACACTAAGGAGGAAAAGAAAAAGCAACTTCTGCATGATTATGCTGTCTTCAAAGCTCAACCCAATGAGAAACTGAGTAGTGTGAGAAGCAGATTGCTTGACATTACTAGCAAGTTGTCCTTCATGGGGACACAAGTTGGTGATGTTGACATCAATGCTACCTTTCTTAAAAGTCTTGGTGAGGCATGGAAGATTGAGGCAAGATCTATTCTTGCCAACAATACTTACAAGAGCTCCTCGTTTGATGACATCTACAACAAACTAAGACTGTTGGAAGATGAAACTCTTTTAGAGCATGGAAGCAAATCTACCACCAGCAACATGGCCTTCTTCTCTCATAGTGAAGGTCAATTCAATCAGAAGGACTCTTATATGCATCCAGTTACTGGATCATCATATGTCAGCGCTGGAACAAGTCCTGTCAACGTCTCCTTTTCAGACGTTGACACATTCAAGAATGACTCCCCAAGAGTTAAACCTGCTGGTTTGGATTTGGATACTGTCTGTGCCTACATTGCTTCTTTGCCCAATGGTTCAGTGATTACATATGAGGACCTTGAGCAGATAAGTGATGAGCACTTGGAAGAGATGGACATCAAGTGGAACATGGCTCTTGCTAGTATAAGAGAAAATAGGTGGAACAGAAGGTTTAAGAAGAAAATGACCTTCAATGCTAAAGACACAGCTGGATTTGACAAATCCAAAGTTGAATGCTACAACTGCCATCGTATGGGGCACTTCATGAGGGAATGCAGATCTCCTAGAAGATCTGATGCTGGTAAACCCTCAAGTCAGGTTGTTAAAGCTCAGGATTCCAAAGCCATGGTTGCAGTTCAAGGAATTGATGGTACAGGATGGGATTGGAGCTATCTGGCTAAGAATGTTGAAGAGGATAAAGCTTTGGTTGCTGATATTGAAGAAGAAGAGCATGTTGAATATGCTCTCATGGCACACTCCTCCTCTTCATCTGATAATGAGGTATATGATGATGCTTTTTGTAGCAAAGGTTGTAGGTTAAACACTAAAAGACTTAACAAAGAGGTGTTAAAACTAAAAGATGATATGAGTACTGAAAGATGTAAATTGTCTAATTACCAACTAGCTCTTATTGAAACTGAGAAAACCGTTTCTGAATACAAGAAAATGGAATTTGACTTAAAAGATAAGATCAATATCTTAAAACATGAGTTAGAGGGTAGTATGGATATTAGAAAAATCATGGAAAGGGTTAATGGTGAATTACAGGCTAAGTTAGATGAGGCCATTAAGAATAAAGATAATGTTGGCCTCAAAATTCAAAGATTTGATAGAGCCACCCAAACCCTAGGAGACTGTGTAGCTAAACAAAGGGATCCTAAGGACATGACTGGGATTGGGATGAATGATTACTCTATGGTTCCACCACCAGCTGGTGACTTCTATGGTGTCCAACAAAGGGACTTATCTTGGACTGGTTTACCAGAGCTCCAAGAGGAGGAATTCATTCCTCCACCAAGAGTTGTCACTCCAGTGGAAAAGTATCAACAAAAATTGACTGACCTAAATGAGTGGAAGAAAGCTAACCCTACTTTATTTGTTAAGGGAGGTTTGCTATGTGAAAGTCCAAATGAATCTACACCCATTAAGGTTACTAACCCAATCACTGGTAAAGTTGTTGACTAATAACTCGGTTTTACTCAGGTTAAAAAGATTCGTTGTACCAACCTCTTCGAATTGAAAAACTTTATGTCTTATGTGTGACTCAGTTGAACTTTGGTGAAACAAAGATGTGTCGTTGTAGTTTTGAAAATAAAAGGTGCAAAACAATTAAAGTAAAAGTGCAATTAAAGTAAATCTAAGTCTAATTAAAATAAAGTGCAAGTATTTAAAAGCAAGACTAAAATTAAAGGGCAATAAAGTAAATAACGCAAACTTAAATCTAACTAAGGCAAACTTAAAACGCAACTAAAACTAAAACTTAAACTAAGGCAAATAAACTTAAAGTGCGATTAAGGAAAAAGGCGGGAAAAAGAAAACTTAAAATGAAAAGGCAGAAAACTACAAAATGAAAATGTCCCTATTCGGAATGTACCCTACTCGGAATAATTGTCTACTCTGAAAGATTAGCCCTATTCGGAATAAACCTATATGCGGAAGAATCTTCTATTCGGAATACTGTCACAATTCGGAATAAAGTCCTACTCGGAACATTTGGTTTATTCGGAAAGATTTCCTATTCGGAATAAAGTGCCTACTCGGAATAATGGGTCCTATTCGGAATACTGTCACTATTCGGAATGTTCTCCTATTCGGAATATATACTCTATTCGGAAAATCAGTCCTATTCGGAAAATAAGGGCCTATGCGGAAAAACCCCCTATTCGGAATACTGGATATTCCGAATAGCAAATTCTTCAAAATCCCTATGCGGAATAAATAATTATTCCGAATAAACAATTTCTTCAAAACTGCTACGCGGAATAAAGCACCTATTCGGAAAGTTGGATATTCCGTATAGAACACAATGATCCACTCCTATTCGGAATATTTCAGTGCTTAATCTGGGAAAGAACAGTAAGTCTATACGAAGAACAAGGAAACCTAAAAAACACACGGATCTAAATAAAACTTAACCAAATCAAACACAAAATTAAATCAAACAAACTAATAAACAAATATAAAGTATAAACAATCAATCCAAAACAATCAAACTCACAAAACTTAATCAAAATAATCAAAACCCACTTAAATAAATCAACAAAAATAAAGATCATGAACATAAACAAATCAACACAAAGATAAAGAAAGGAAGAATGAGATTAACAAGGTAAAGATAAAGCTTGACAAGAATTAAAAAGAAAAACTTACTTGAATTAAAATGGTAATTAAGTGCAAGACAAGGTAATTAAATGTGCAAGTATTTAAATTGACAAGGTAATTAAAGGAGGAAGGACTAATTGTCACTATTAGCCAACAAAACAAATGATAACAATCCTAATCTATTTATAGGGGAGGATTAGGAAGCTTCCTCCCCTCCTTCATTTCTTGTTAATTTCAAGATTAAGTCCTCCCTTCATTCAATCTTCATTAATTGCGTCATTAGTCCTTTTCTTCTCATCTCTCTTTTAAGTTTGGACTTTAAGGACTTGTGGCTCGGGATATCTTTTGAACTCGTCTTTAATTTCTTCAATAAAATAGACTTGAGTTTCTCGGCTTTTGATAAACTTCCGTCTTTTGACTTTTTCTTCGATAAATCTTCAGAATTGGTCTTGGACTTCCATTCTTTTTCCACTCTTGACTTCTCGACTCCGTCTTTCATCTTTTTCTTCAATAAAAGCCGTAAATGCCCGTGAATTCTCGCGTTTTCTCCACTTTTCATAATTTCATCCTAAAATACAACAAAAACACAAACCACGCATAATTCCGACATAGAAGACATAAAATACACGTTTAGGTCCGGTTATTATTGTAATTAAGTGGTAGAAAAGATGGGTGTTTATACACCTATCAAATCCCCTACACTTGACCATTGCAATGTCCTCATGCAATGCATTAGTTACAAAGCATGTTTACACTTTTCATCATAATTAATCCACGTTGGCCTTTATTAAAGAGATAGAAATTTATAAAAAATACAAAACAAAGAAATTAAAAGCATACCTTGGGTTTTGAAAATGTCATGAATAATCATCATCCTCAACTTTTCACTTTCTCTAAACCAAGCTTAAAAACGAGATCATTGTTATTATAAGTTAGTAAACTAACACGAACTCATGTGGGCCAATTATTCACTTAGACTCCCTTATTCCTAGGTGTATCTCTTATATTTTATTATTTGTCTTGAATGATCATGAAGATGCATTGTTTGACTTATTTCGATAGTTATTTAGTCTGAAAATAAAGTGCACGATTTAATCAATAGTTAGCTAAAGGACCAAATCTTTTAAAACTGCTTCTCGGGATATCAGAAAGTTCATATCTTGGCATAACTTGGTTCGCGATTTGAGACCTTTCTCGGGCCGATATTTGGCAGCGACTTCATACTTCAAATCTTGAGAGACGTTCATGAAATAATGGTCTTCTCTTCATAATTAGAATTTCTTCACTTGGAATTTTTGAGAGATTCTTCATATATGGACCACGACTTCTTCATTTTTCTCCAATCTTTATTTTGGATTTTGATATACAACGATCCGCCTCCTTTATTGACTTGGATCTATTTATCCTCATACCTTGTTAGGGTCTTTTCGGATATACTTCTCCATGACTTTTGGGAGTTTTTGCTTTACGTCGTGTGTCTCGATCCTTCATATTGATTTTCGATAAATGATTCTTCACATCACTTTTGGATCTTTAGCAACAAAACATAGCCCTCATGCCTTGTTAGGGCCTTTTCGGACTCGCCAATCTTCGCGCCCCGCTTCATAAGTTATGCCTTGGCTATGAACTCTCGTCATTACCGAGCAACTTTTAAACGATCTGGGGCTAGAAGCTAAGTAACTTTTCAAATCGTACAACCTTATTTATTAGCAGATAAATTTATTAGCAAACGATGGGAGAATAGGCTTATAATTAACTCACATAAATTCACGAAAGAATACCGACTTATAATTGGCTCTATCATCTCTCGTTCTCCACAGTTTAAAATCTCAAGTAATGAGACTCGTGGATACTTAGCCTATTAAATCAAAGTTTTGGGTTTTCGAGTCGCCTATAGGATCTTGCAAATTCTTAGACTTTTTCAAGTTTAGAAATCGCATCTTAAAGTTCCCTTGATAAATGACTCTCTAGGATCAATTATAGGAACTTGCGAAAAGTTCTTGTTCTTAACCCGTGAGAGTTAAGACTTTCGCGTTTTATAGCTCCCTATATAAAAGCCTAGCAAAACTTGACTTAAACACGTTAAGGATACTAGCTAGAGTAAACTCGGATTGAGTCAAAAGATTCACAACGTTTGAAAATTAAAACCACTTATTAAACATTTATTCTAGCAAAGAAAGAAAATAACTATACAAAGGTAAAAACTAATAGGCCAAAATAGATCAAAAATTTTGAAAAATGTCGAAAAATTGATTTTCCAGTTAAAATGAGGACAAATACAAGGAAAAGACCACTTAACTTCGATAGAAGTCCCCCCTACACTTAAGATAAACATTGTCCTCAATGTTTAAGCATGTGGGAGTAAACTCCCCTACACTTAGGACATTGTGCACGTTGTTTATATCTTGCTAAGGAAAAGACAACTAAAGAGATTCCTATTTTAATATTGAGAAAATATAAAAATAGTGAATCGAAAAGAGTTTAGGATAGAACCGGGAAGAAGTAGAACACGGAATCACGGGTCGTCAAGAAGCATTAAGAGTGGATCATTTAAGCTCGAATCCCTGATTAAGAAGTGAGGAGAGGAAATAGCAATCCAAAGGGGTCCCCCCTACACTTATGATAAAGAGAGCGAAAAGATAGATGCATGGGTTGCCTCCCAAGAAGCACTTGGTTTTTGTTAACCGAGTCGTGAGCCTGACTCGACCTTGATCATCAACGGAAGTAGCATGAAACAAATCCACCAGGGTCAAAGACATAGTTTTCATCCATCAATAAGCAAGAGCTTAAGGTGAACAAGGCAAGCCAAAAGAGAAATGGCAGGGGTCCCTTAAGCAGTGATGGAGCACAGTAGAAGCAAGTATGAAGTGGTGCAAGCATGTCTTCCAAATTTCCAAAGATTTTTCCTTTTATTTCATCAGGTGGATACTGAGATGGCTCTAAGATTGCAATACCGGGGTCGAACACCTTTTCCTTTAAGGGAAAATAACACTCCGGCTCAGCCGAGTGTGAAGAAGATCCGCAAAGAAGCACAACCTCGTCCTCAGAAGTGGGACAAAGAGGTGTCAAATCATAAGTGCAACGGATTTTGGTGTCAACCGGTTTCTTCTCCTTGGACAAAATGCTCTTCAAATCCAAAGTAGGATCAAGACGATAATCTTCAAAGTCCAAAGGAGGTGCATCACTCTCATTAGGGAAGTATGTGTTAAGAAATTCAGAGAAATCTTCCTCGAATGAGTAATCGTCCAAAGTAGGATCGAGTGATGGCGGAGGATCTTCATCATGTGAAGAATCGCTCGAGAGAGTATCGGCCTCATCAAAATCATCATATGTAGGCAGCTCTGGATACTCAGAAGTACAATCAAAATCATCCGAATCTGAGCTAGAATTATCATCTTCATAAGCATCAAAGACCGGTGGAGAATCAAAAATGGGAGAAGCGTCCAAAGTAGGGAGAGAATCATCCACATTATCTTCAAAGAGTGGATTATCAGTGGAAGACTCGAATAGAGGATTGTCATAGACGGTAAAGTCATCGAGCACATTTATCATATTCACTGATTCTCGGCCTCCAAAGGATTTGTTTGTAGGTGCTCCCATTTTGAAATTTTGTGAGGCATTCCCGACTCTTAAGATTAACTCTCCTCCGGCCACATCCACTAAAGCACGTCCGGATCTCAAAAATGGCCGACCAAGTATTAAAGGAATACGAGGGTCCATTTCATAATCAACTATGACAAAATCGACCGGGAAAGTAAATGTGCCAACTTGAATGAATACGTCTTCAGCTATACCAACGGGGTAAGCGAGAGTGCGATTAGCAAGTTCGAGAGTCATCTTTGTTGGAATGAGATCGGGTAATGAGAGTGTTTTCCAAACACTCAAAGGCATAAGATTTATACTAGCCCCGAGATCCGCAAGGGCAGTAAATTCTTCAGTTTTGTTGAACACGCAAGGCAACACAAAACGACCGGGATCCCCTAGTTTTTCCGGAAGTTCTTTAAGAATAACTGCAGAGCAGTTTTCATTTAAGCGTGTGTTGGTGAGTTCAATCAGCTTCTCCTTTTTGTTAAGCAAGTCCTTAAATGCTTTGGCAAATTTGGGCATGTGGACAAGTGCTTCAAGAAAACTAATGCTGAATCCCATTTGAGAAATCATACCGATATATTTCGTTATTTGCGAGTCCTCCTTCGTTAGATCATTGGTCTTGCCTATACGAGAAGGGTATGGGATTCTAGGTTGATAAGGGTTAGGTGAAGGTGTAGGTGGTGACGGTTGTGATGTTGCCGGGTTTTTCCGAGATACATCGTCATGACGAGGCGGAGACGGTAATGGTGCACTATTACTAGGTGTAGGAGGAGTAGGGATACATGGTGGTGGAGGAGGTGTAGATGATGGTGGTGGGGTAGATGGAGTGACAATGGTAGTTCCACTACGCGTAGTTATAGCACTCGCATTAGCTCGCGGATTGGTGACGGTATTTGAAGGTAGAGAACCCGAAGAAGAAGAAGGTTGAGCTTCAGGCAAGAAACTAGCCAACAGATTCTTCAATTCAGTTGTTTGAGTGATGAAAGAGGATTGAAGATTATCACGAACCTCAGTTCTGATGTCATTGCCTTGCTTCAAAATATCTCCTTTCAAATTAATTATTTGGCTCTGCAGATTCTTGATTTGCTCACCTTGAGTTCTCATGATTGTGTCAACATCGGGATTAATGGGTGGGTGTTGTTGGTTGGGTGGTTGATAAGGGTTAGAAGCACGAGGTGGGATTTGGTTGCTTCTATTGTAGTTGTTGGCGGAATTTTGGTTTTGAGGAGAAAAACCGGGTGAAAGGTAATTGTTGGAACGGTAGCTCAGCAGATTTCTATCCCCTTGTTGTCTAGCTTGGTAATTTTCCGGTGAATAATTACCGTAAGCTGCATACACATTTTCCGGATTTCCTTGTGTAGAAGGACAATCGGTGTATGAGTGAGGACCGCCACATGTTTCACAAGGATTAGCAACCGCTTTAACTTGTTGTTGTTGTTGATTTGAAGCGAGAAGCGTAATACTTTTGCTCATTTCAGCCATCATGCGGGTGAGTTCGGTCATCTCAGGGTTTGCTGAGGTAGAAGAAACATTGACTCTCGTGTTGTTTCTAGAAGAAGCAGAGGAATCCCAGTTCTTATGATGAGTATTCATGTTTTCAATTAACTCTCTACACTCCTCGGGTCTCCTTTTCATGAATGTGCCACCGGCGGCTGCATTGATCGTATCACGATCTCGAAAAGTCAATCCGTTGTAGAAAGTATCGATCAAGGTGACCGGAAGCATGTTGTGGTTTGGACAACGATCGATCAAGACATTATATCTCTTCCATGCATCAAAAAGAGATTCATCAGGATCTTGCATGAAACCGCTGATCTGATTGCGAAGGCTTGTGACCATGGATGGTGGAAAGTAGCGCGAAAGAAAGCGTTGAGTCATGTCATCCCATGTGTGAATAGAATTCTTCGGGAGACGATCAAACCATTTCTCGGCATGATGTGATAAAGTATGTGGGAAGAGTTGTAGGCGGAGAACATCCATTGTGGCCCCAGGCAACTTCATGCTTTGGGTGATTGTAATGAACTTGTCGAGGTGTTTGTTGGCATCATCATCAGGCAATCCTCTAAATGGGTTTGTTTGCACTTGCTGAATCATGTGGTGCTTCAACGAAAACTCAGGAGCGTTGATTTGCATCGGCGCAATCGGTCCTCCTCGTCCAAACATTGTTGGTTGACAAAGTTCCTCCATGGTCCGAAGATCGGGCTGTGGAGGAGCATTGTTGTTATTATTATTATTATTGAGGTGCGGTAGTTGATTATTGTTGTTAACACCTGCCATATCTAAATCTTCTTGAGGCTCGGGCTCTTGATAATTAGAAGATCTAGTACGCATACACCTGAAAATGCAAAAGAAAAAGAAACCAAGCGCAAAAACAATATATATACACAAGAAAGATAAAATCTTTTTGGATTTTTGATATTTTTAATTTTTATAGTTTTTATGAATTTTTTAATTTTTATATGATTTTTGAAATTTTTATGCAAGAAAAATAACGTTCACAAGTGAACGGATCCCAAAAAGCAACGTGTCTCTCACAAAAAACTGTTGATCTTTACGAAAAGAGCCGGCAGCGGCGCCATTTAATAACTCGGTTTTACTCAGGTTAAAAAGATTCGTTGTACCAACCTCTTCGAATTGAAAAACTTTATGTCTTATGTGTGACTCAGTTGAACTTTGGTGAAACAAAGATGTGTCGTTGTAGTTTTGAAATAAAAGGTGCAAAACAATTAAAGTAAAAGTGCAATTAAAGTAAATCTAAGTCTAATTAAAATAAAGTGCAAGTATTTAAAAGCAAGACTAAAATTAAAGGGCAATAAAGTAAATAACGCAAACTTAAATCTAACTAAGGCAAACTTAAAACGCAACTAAAACTAAAACTTAAACTAAGGCAAATAAACTTAAAGTGCGATTAAGGAAAAAGGCGGGAAAAAGAAAACTTAAAATGAAAAGGCAGAAAACTACAAAATGAAAATGTCCCTATTCGGAATGTACCCTACTCGGAATAATTGTCTACTCTGAAAGATTAGCCCTATTCGGAATAAACCTATATGCGGAAGAATCTTCTATTCGGAATACTGTCACAATTCGGAATAAAGTCCTACTCGGAACATTTGGTTTATTCGGAAAGATTTCCTATTCGGAATAAAGTGCCTACTCGGAATAATGGGTCCTATTCGGAATACTGTCACTATTCGGAATGTTCTCCTATTCGGAATATATACTCTATTCGGAAAATCAGTCCTATTCGGAAAATAAGGGCCTATGCGGAAAAACCCCCTATTCGGAATACTGGATATTCCGAATAGCAAATTCTTCAAAATCCCTATGCGGAATAAATAATTATTCCGAATAAACAATTTCTTCAAAACTGCTACGCGGAATAAAGCACCTATTCGGAAAGTTGGATATTCCGTATAGAACACAATGATCCACTCCTATTCGGAATATTTCAGTGCTTAATCTGGGAAAGAACAGTAAGTCTATACGAAGAACAAGGAAACCTAAAAAACACACGGATCTAAATAAAACTTAACCAAATCAAACACAAAATTAAATCAAACAAACTAATAAACAAATAAAAGTATAAACAATCAATCCAAAACAATCAAACTCACAAAACTTAATCAAAATAATCAAAACCCACTTAAATAAATCAACAAAAATAAAGATCATGAACATAAACAAATCAACACAAAGATAAAGAAAGGAAGAATGAGATTAACAAGGTAAAGATAAAGCTTGACAAGAATTAAAAAGAAAAACTTACTTGAATTAAAATGGTAATTAAGTGCAAGACAAGGTAATTAAATGTGCAAGTATTTAAATTGAAAAGGTAATTAAAGGAGGAAGGACTAATTGTCACTATTAGCCAACAAAACAAATGATAACAATCCTAATCTATTTATAGGGGAGGATTAGGAAGCTTCCTCCCCTCCTTCATTTCTTGTTAATTGCAAGATTAAGTCCTCCCTTCATTCAATCTTCATTAATTGCGTCATTAGTCCTTTTCTTCTCATCTCTCTTTTAAGTTTGGACTTTAAGGACTTGTGGCTCGGGATATCTTTTGAACTCGTCTTTAATTTCTTCAATAAAATAGACTTGAGTTTCTCGGCTTTTGATAAACTTCCGTCTTTTGACTTTTTCTTCGATAAATCTTCAGAATTGGTCTTGGACTTCCATTCTTTTTCCACTCTTGACTTCTCGACTCCGTCTTTCATCTTTTTCTTCAATAAAAGCCGTAAATGCCCGTGAATTCTCGCGTTTTCTCCACTTTTCATAATTTCATCCTAAAATACAACAAAAACACAAACCACGCATAATTCCGACATAAAAGACATAAAATACACGTTTAGGTCCGGTTATTATTGTAATTAAGTGGTAGAAAAGATGGGTGTTTATACACCTATCATTGACCTAGGCTCAAACACTGTTAGAAGACCTAGCATTAAATATGCAGAGATGTATAGGAATACTAGGTCACCCAAGAGTCAAGTTAGCAATCATGGAACAGGCTTCTTTCCTTCTAGACCTAAGGTTGTGTCTAGAAAAGCTTGCTACACTTGTGGTAGCTTTTCACACTTGGCATACAAGTGTGTCAACGCTCCTAAAGCCAGCACTGACAGGAATAATTTCAGCGCTGTCAGGAACAAAGTCAACGTTGTTAGAAAGTCAAACGTTGTCAGACCCAAACCTTGTGTGCAGCAAAGTCCATAAGTGATTAGACCTGCCCCATTCTTTTCTATAAGGTCTAACACTCATGGACAAAGACCATTTCAAAAGACAAACACCTGGTCAAATAGGAAATGGGTTTCTATAGCAAACCCTAGGTTCAACGCTGACAAGGGTAATTACAGCGTTGACAGGACAAATTCTAACGCTGACAGAAACGTGACCAGACCTAAATATTTGCAGCCACAAGGTAAGGGGTCTAAAGCTTCTTCAAGCTTAACATGGAGACCCAAGAAAGATCAAAACCCTAATGATAATGGGATTTAAATGACTTACAATAGATATAATTACATTTCAAAGGTCATTACAAAACCTATTGGGGTTAACTGGGTATTTCATCCTAAAAAGGATGAGAATGGGGTTGTTGTGAGAACTAAGTCTGTTCTTATTGAACAACCAGATGAATTCAAGTCTTTTGAGACTTGGGTTCCCAAAGAAAACTAATTTGTTTTCTTTAGCTGCAGGGCATTCAAAGACAGATCAATGATTATGGATATTGGGATAGTGGATGCTCAAGGCACATGACAGGGAAGGAAGACTATCTGACGAATTTCACCCCTATTAAAGATGGTGATAAGGTATACTTTGGAGGTGGATATGGTACCATCACAGGCAAAGGAACCCTTCTCACCAATAATCTGCGTTTTGAGAACGTCTTCCTGGTAAAAGAACTTGATTACAACTTGTTTAGTGTATCACAGGTTTGTGATAACAAAAATAAAGTTCTTTTTACTGATACTGAGTGTTTGGTGTTAAGCAAGGATTTTAAGATTCCTGATGAGAAATATATTGAGTATAGAACACCTAGGCATAAGGACATATATAATGTGAATTTAAATGGGATTAAAATGAATACCAATATGTCTTGTTTTTATGCTAAGGCTGATGAGACTGCTTTTATACATAGTCTCATCGTCCAAATAGGGCTTAAAATGCATTAAATATCATCAAAATACCCAAATATATGCTTGTGTTTGTTGCTTGTGTATTTTAGGTACGGATATTGAGAAAATGACAAAAGATCACAAGAATCATGCAAAAACGAACACGGGAAACGAAGCCGCACGATGAACCAAGCCCTAATAAAGAATTTTCCAAAGAAAACCCTTGAAGATTTGAAGAATATTGAAGATTGGTCCTCCAAGTTTGAAGAATTGACACTTTATACCCTTGTATCTTCATAATTACAAGTTTGGTCCCTAAATTTTGTCAAAATTACAAAAAGGACCCTTAACTTTGAAGAATTGGCAAATTTAGTCCCTCAACAAAACTAAATTATCAATAATGGTCCTCCAAGAAGTCAACAAACAAGTCAAAGCCTTGAAGTATGAAGACATGTCAAAAACAGTCCTTGAAGAATGAAGAAATTGCATGTTTAGTCCTTGTTTCAAGTCTATAAAATATTTGTGTCAAAAATGCCAAAAGTCCAAACTTGATTACAAAGGAAAAAAGAGTTTTGTTGCTGTTTATACAAGTTGAACAAAGTATGGAAATTGAGGGGTGAAACTGGCCAGACACATAAACATATTCCACCAATCCCCTCACACCACATCATCCATCCACTCCACCTCACCCTACACATCAACATCCACTAAACCTAAATAAATATTAACTAATCATTCAAACGATTAGATTAATAATTTAATCTGGCGCCAAAACATCTACTATTCACATCAAAAATCCCAAAACCCACCCCTAATTCATATAAACCCTAGAACAAAACCAGTTACAATCAACTCATTCATTAAGCCAAAAACTAATTAACCATGGGGCTTTGGTCCTTGACAGCTCACCAAACACATTGTCCACCCAGATTGTGACTTCACACACCCTTGTTCCCTCCCCACCAGCTCAATGTCACGGGTCTTCACAAGAGAACAAGATTACCAAGGGTTCCTTGACCAAATCAAAGGCCAAGATGCATTTGTTTGCTCATCACTCAAATCCAACGAATAGAAGGGCTCAAGTACACTGCATCCATCACATGGGCATCAAGGATCAGATTTCAAGCTAAGCATCTCCAAGGAATATCCAAAATTCTTCAAAGGGCTTTTTAGGACTTTCAGAAATTAGGGTTATCATTCTAGATAGTTCCTAGTACCTGTATAAAAGGGAGTCGACTTGTGACCCCTTTTTTTTGTTCCTGATTTTTTTTCCTTAGGTCACAACTTGTAAACCCCATTTTTATTGAATGAAAATGGGTTAAGGTTTGGTGATGAAAAATAATCCAGGATCCACTTAAATTTCTGTTGATTGATTCCTGTTTATTGTTTGTTTGGTCTTTAAGTTTTTAAACTTTCAGTTTGGTTTTCAAGGTTTTTCTGAAATTGGTACTTTTTAGTGAAAATTTTGGTTCAAGGTTTGATTTTTTTTAGGGAGTATAAGTTATTTGGTTTGAGTGTTTTGAAAGAAGAATACTTGGAAAGTTTCTTTTTGAAAAGTTTTAAGAAAGAAAGAAGAAAACAGATAAGTGTTATATTATTGCTTGTGTTTTCCATTTTCTCAGCAGGTTTAAGAGCTTTTGTTGCTGTTAAAGGTCCAGCTCAGGTCCGGACCTGAAAGGAGGTGACTTGGCAGTCACTAAGGGTCCTTGATGTAGGACCCTTGAGGTAGTCTATTGTTTCCTATTTCATTTTTCATTTTTCTGAAAATTATGTGATTTTTGTGAAAATTGCATGAAATCTGGTTAAAAGATTGTTTGAGTGTTTAATTTTGTTTATTGTGATGAGGTATGCATGTTAGAATAGATTTAAATCAGTTTGGTTAAGATTGGAGTTAATTTTGTTTAAAAAAATTGCATATCAGAAAATAAAGGGGTGTTTGGTTTGAGGGTGTAACTTGAATTAATGTTATTGATCTTGTGTTAAAACCAGTCATGTCCATTCATCAGGTTACTAGAGGATGTATGTTAGTGGTAAATTTCAGTTTGGTAGGTTTGTGAACAAGTTTGCTTGCATAAAAAATTGGTTCAAAGGGTCAAAATCAGTAAGTCTTTGTTCTGCTAGGATTTGTGTTTGATTGTGCCTCCAATTTGGAAATCTGCTAGACACTAGGTTTAGTTAGGGTTTGTTGTCATTCATTTGTCACTTGATTGGATTGTGTGTAAGCTTGTGTGCATTGAAACTCACTCTTATGCCATTTAAACCAGCAAATCATATCAGAACTGCATAAGTCCTTAATCAGAAATATTTTGTGCATTTTTGTGCTTGATTTGTTCTAGTATTTGCTTGTTTTGAGTTTGTCTTGACTCCTTGTACTCCAAAGAGTACAAGGGTGCCTTTGTTCCATCAAAATCACCACCAAAATCACACAGACAAGCCCTCTTGTCTTATATTCACAAGTGAAGAAAGCTTCACTTTTGTTCATCAGTCAAAAAGTACCTGGGCACGTTTTGGTTTCAATCTTGCTTAATTCTTGGTTAATTTGGATTTTGATTGTGTTTTAGTGATTAACAAGGCTACTGGATTAAGTGTTAAAAGAAAAAAAAAGAAAAAAATTGCAAAAAGCTCACCTTGCCTGGGCTCGAACACGCGACCTTGCTTTCCAAGGGCTAGCGTGTTAACCAGTGATCTAGATGGCTTGTTTTTGAGCTTATTTAGCTAACAACTTTTGAATAAGCTGTTTCAAGCTTATTTCTGTAAGCATTTTCCTGTTTAGCATTTTTCCTAGGATTGTACTAAGGTTTTTGACTTTTCTGAGCAAAAAGTAGATTTTTCCCTTTATTAATTAATTTTTTAGGATTATTTTAAGTTTTAATTTTAAAAAAGTCATTAAAAAATAGAAAAAAGTAATTTAAAAATCTGGAAAAATAATTTTTAGGTTTTTAAGCATACTTTTGAGGTTTACAGCTATTTAGGTTTTCAATTTAGCTTATTTTTTATTTTATAGGATTTTAGGGTTTTAAAGCAACTTTAAAATATAATATAAAATTATTAAATAGGTTTCTGAAAATTTGGTTTGCATTTTTGTTTTAGTTACATTATTTAGGATTTTTGATAATTTTTACTTATTTACAAACTTTTTATTTTTTTGAATATTTTAATATTATTTTATTGCTAAAAATTGAAGTTTCATTTTTTCTAGTTTTTCATTTTTCCTTGGTTAAGGACACTTAATTAGGAGTTTTGTCACTTTCCAAATATTTTTTAGACTTTTCAATTAATTTCTAGAATTAATTTAAGATTTAATAGATTTTAATAGTTTTTAAGTGTTTTAAAATAGTTTAATTTGGTTTTAAATTTTTTAAAAATAGTTTTTAGCTTAATTAGGATATTTTGAGGTTTACAAACTATTAGATCTTGTTTAAGGCTTTTTAATAATTAAAAGTGATTTGTAGGGCTTTAAATAGCATTAAAACGTCATTATCTAATTAATTAAAAGGTTTTAGCAAGTTGGATTTTTTATAAACTCTTAGAATATTATTGGGGATTTTTAGTAATTTTTAGGTTAAAATTTTAATTTTGGCACTATTTACGGTTTTACGTTTTCGCCTTTTTCGTCGTAGTTTAATTCGTTTTTGTAACCGTCTTTCTCTTCTAATCCCATTTCTTTCTCAATCATTATAATCACAAACATTAATCAACTCTTAACACAACGCACTTGCCTCCTCGAGAACGAACTCACTTTAGGGTCATTCACACACGGTTTTCCTAAATCGTCGTGCACGCTTGCCCTACTTTGTGCATCCTTTTCCTAAAGGTGTACAAAAACTTCAACATCATTTTGGCGCCGCTGCCGGGGAGGCGTGTTGTGTTTTGGTTGAACCATTGTTGTTTTTATATATAGCCATAAAAGTAATTGTATTAGTAGCACTCTACTAATACGTATTATCGTTTTTTCGTTTTTTGTGAATACTATTACTATATTGTATACGTAGAACAATAAATTTACAAGTACTCCAAATACGTGAGCAATCACAACCTTGACTTGGGAGGTCATTACCCAATCATTGTATTCGAATCTCAAACCAAAGAAAAAGGCAAAAATAGATAAATACTTTCGTGAAGCTCGATTTTGAGAAATACAAACTATAAGGTGGGTATAAGGCGGTTGTATTTCACGACCTAAAGGAAAAAGGCTCTTAAGTGCTTCGCGCCGCCTCGTTTCCTCCGCTTGCTTGTGCGTATTTTGATTTTGAAAGCTAATCGAGGGTTTTGCCGCCCAAAGTATTACTTAAGTATCATATATATTTTCTTGGTTTCATTTGATTAAACCCTCTTGAACGATTTGGTGTTCCACCATCGTTCTAAAGTCATCGAAGGCATTCACTTCACGTGATCGTTTTCATTCCTTGAGGCTTCTTTAATCAAGAGAATTGATTAAGGAGGAGATTTGTAGATTTTGGTCTACTTAATACATTCCAAACATCCAAAAAAAGTTAAAAACAATCAAAAACCACAAAAAAAATTGAAAAAGTAAAAACACCAAAAAGAATCTTCTTTGCTCGCCTTCTCGTTGTACGTGGCGTTTATGCAAACTCGCTCTAAAGCAAGACGTGCTCGTAAACGAAGAAACAAATCCACCACTCCTACTAGTGAGGAGTCTCCTATTGACGAACCCATTATAGTGAAAGAAGCACCCATGGCTAATCGAACTATGATGGAGTTGCTTCAAGCACCCACCGAGGGTTATGGAGAAGCGATTGTGATTCCCGCTATCCTTGCGGAGAATTTTGAGGTTAAGACGGGTTTGTTGTCCATGATTCAAAACAACAAGTTTCGAGGTGACGAAAAGGACAACCCTCATAACCACATTCGCCAATTTAATCGTCTCACCGCCACATGCAAGTTTAAGGACGTCTCAAACGACTCGATTAAGATGATGCTTTTTCCGTATTCCTTAGCGGGGCCCGCAAAAATTTGGTTAGAGAAAGAGCCACCCAATTCTATATTGACGTGGAAGGATCTCGTTTCAAAATTCGTGAACCAATTTTTTCCGCCCTCTAAGACTACGCACTTGAAAAACGAGATTTCAAAGTTTTCACAAGAGTATAATGAGAGTTTTTCAACGGCTTGGAATAGGTTTAAGGAAATGTTGCACGAATGTCCTCATCATGGTTTTTCCGACTTGCATCAAATTGACACGTTTTACAATGGCTTGAACGATCATGAGCGTGATTATCTTAATGCCGCCGCGGGTGGTAATTTTTTGTGTAAGACGGTCGAGGAAGCATTGTTAATCATTGAAAATAGGTCTAAGGTGTATAGTCCTCGTAGCACGTCGAGTGTTCGTAAGACTTCGTCTTCGTCTTCGCCTTCATTGTCACACACCGTTGATGCTTGTCAAATCGAGGCTAATTTGGAGAACAAAATTTTTGATAAGTTGAAAGGATTGTTAATTGAGTTTAAAGTTGGTGAACAACCCGCTCCCGCTACGATTAAAGCGGTTGAGGTTTCTTTTATGTATTGTGGTGGAGCTCACGATGATTCCGAGTGCATTACCAACGGTGGTAACACTTCGAGTGCCTTCGCGGCCGCGGGAACTTATAACCAAAACGGTCAAGTTCCTCGCACTAATCAATTGACTCCACCGGGTTTTCCACCAAGTCAAAATGCTAACAATTATCAAAACAATCAAGTTGGTTACCAAAGCAATCAAAGGAACAATTTTAAGGGTAATAACAACTATGGGAATCAAGGAACTAGTAGCCAATTGCAAAATCAAAATCAAAACCGTAATTTTCAAAACACAAGTCAAGGTCTTCAAAATGTTTACACTAAAGAACTTCCAATGGACTTTGTGAATTACGCCACAGCAAATGATAAGATTTTGGAAAACATTCAAGAGCAATTGGCTAATCAAGCTAGGGACACGGCTAAGAACACCAAGGAGTTAGCTAATTTTGTTAAAGAAAATCTTAGCATGAGGAATGAATTGAAAAATGATTTTGCTAACCAAATTCGAGGTCAAAACAACAAGATAGAGCAAAGTCATGCTAGGCTTGAACAAAGAATTGACCAAAAAGCCGCTAGTCAAGATTTGAAGTTTAATAGTTTTGATGCTAAGCTTAATGCCATTTTAGAAGCCGTCATGGGGAACAAAGCCTCTACTTCGAGTAGTTTGCCTAGTAACACCATTTCAAACCCGAAGGGAGAGATGAAAGTGATTACCACACGTAGTGGTAAGGCACTTAAGGAACCGACTCCTCAACCAATTACTCCAACGGTGGAGGAAATTGAGGAAGAACCCGAGGTGGTGGTCGAAAAGGAGCATATTTCAATCCCACAAAGTACCGCTCATGCCACACCTACGGTTGACCCATTACCAACATTGGAACCCGAGATTCCAAAGGCTATGCCTATGCCCCAACCCACACCACCCTTGCCTTACCCATCGAGACTTAGGAAGGAGAAACGACAAGAGCGCGAGAACTACCAATTTGAGCTTTTTATGAAAATGTTTCGTGATTTGCATTTTAATGTGAGTTTCGCCGATGCTTTGGTCATGATGCCTCGATTTGCCGCTAACTTTAAGAGTATGTTGAACAACAAGGAGAAATTGCACCAAATGTCTAGTTGTTCGTCGGTTTATCTTAATCGCATACCTCAAAAAGTCGGTGATCCCGGTAAATTCTTGATCCCTTGTGCCATTCAAAATATGGAAGAATGCTATGCCTTGGCCGATCTTGGTGCTAGCATTAATTTGATGCCACTTGCAATCTTCAAGTCGCTCAATCTTCCTAATCTTACTCCTTCACGAATGTCTATTGAGTTGGCCGACCATTCCATGATTCTCGCATGTGGTTTGGCGGAAGACGTTTTTGTGAAAGTGGGGAAGTTCTACTATCCCGTAGACTTTATCGTTGTTGATATCCCCACGGATCCTCAAGTTCCTCTTATTTTAGGTCGTTCGTTTTTAGATACGTCTATGGCTTTAATTGATGTGCATGCTAGAAAGATCACCTTACGTTTTAACGACGAGGAACTTGTTATAAACGCAACTCAAAATTCTCAACTTTCTCATGTTTATTCCGTTGCTACCATAAACCTCGTTGATATGATCGACGTGGTTTGCGAGGAATTTTCACAAGAAGTTTTAGGGTTTGGTGATGAAGAAACTAGTGGCAATCCCACTATGTTAGATCCAATTCTTGATAATTCGACACCAACCTTCACTCCATTTGAAGGTGGTGGTTTTACGTTGGAAGAATTCGATGTTCCACGTACTTGTGACGAAGACCTCGACAACGATGAGGACTTCTCGATTATCAAGGATTTTCTCAACGATTTCCCATTTCCTCCACCCGAGGAGGTTATGAGTATCGAGCCCAAATCTTCACTTGAGGAACCACCTATTCTCGAGTTGAAAGATTTACCTCCTCACCTCGAATATGTCTATTTGGAGGAGGATGACAAGTTGCCGGTTATTATTGCGAAGGATCTTCCGAATGATGAAAAAACCGCACTTGTCGATGTTCTAAAGGACCACAAGGGGGCGATTGCGTGGAAGTTATCCGACATTAAGGGAATCGATCCCAAGTTTTGTACTCACAAAATCTTAATGGAGGAGGATTTCAAGCCCACAATCCAAAGTCAAAGGAGGGTGAACCCTAAAATTCACGACGTCATCAAAAAGGAGGTCCTTAAACTCCTTGACGCGGGAATGATTTACCCTATTTCTGATAGCCCTTGGGTGAGTCCTATTCATTGTGTCCCTAAAAAGGGAGGGATGACCGTTGTGCCAAACGATGCCAACGAGTTGATTCCCACTAGACTCGTGACCGGATGGAGAGTGTGCATTGACTATCGAAAGTTAAATGAAGCCACTCGAAAAGACCATTTTCCCTTGCCCTTCATGGACCAAATGTTGGAGCGTCTTGCGGGAAACGATTTCTATTGCTTTTTAGATGGTTTTTCCGGTTACTTCCAAATTCCCATTGATCCTCGTGATCAAGAAAAAACTACGTTTACGTGTCCATATGGAACGTTTGCCTATCGTAGAATGCCATTCAGACTTTGCAATGCACCGGGAACTTTTCAACGATGCATGATGGCTATTTTTCATGATATGATCGAGAAGACGATGGAAGTCTTCATGGATGACTTTTCCGTGTTTGGTGATTCTTTCACTTCGTGTTTGTCTAATCTAGAGAGAATGTTGAAACGTTGTGAGGAAACCAACCTTGTGCTCAATTGGGAAAAGTGTCATTTTATGGTTAAGAGTGGAATCGTCTTAGGGCACAAGGTCTCGAAAGCGGGGATTGAGGTAGATCAAGCTAAGGTAGACGTCATCGCCAAATTACCTCATCCCAAAACCGTCAAGGGAGTTAGGAGTTTCCTAGGCCACGCGGGCTTTTATCGTCGATTCATCAAGGACTTTTCAAAGATTTCTCGACTCATTACACATCTTCTTGAAAAAGAGGCACGTTTTGTCTTTGACGAAGATTGTGTACGAGCCTTTGAGATCCTTAAGAGGAAACTTACCGAAGCTCCCATTCTTGTTGCTCCCAATTGGAACCTCCCCTTTGAACTTATGTGTGATGCTAGTGATTACGCTATAGGGGCCGTTTTGGGGCAACGTCATGATAAGCACTTCTTGCCTATTCACTATGCTAGCAAGACAATGACCGAGGCTCAACATAAATACACTACAACGGAAAAGGAGTTCCTTGCCGTGGTGTATGCATTTGAGAAATTCCGACCTTATCTCGTCTTGACAAAATGCATAGTGTATACGGACCATTCGGCTATTAAGTATCTTATGGCAAAGCAAGATGCTAAGCCGAGATTACTTCGTTGGATTCTCCTCCTTCAAGAATTTGATCACAAAATCGTTGACAAAAAAGGAGCCGAGAATCTAGCGGCCGATCATCTCTCTCGTTTGGAAGATCCTCACCAAAGTGTTTACAAGTCCAAGGAAATCACCGAAACATTTCCGCTCGAGACACTTGGTGTAGTGAATTCCAAACTTGATTCTTCCACCCCATGGTTTGCGGACTTTGCAAATTACCATGCGGGCAACTTCATCATTAAGGGTATGACGACTCAAGAAAAACGAAAATTCTTTCGTGACGTCAAGTTCTACTTTTGGAACGACCCTTACTTGTTTCGAACTTGTGCGGATCAAATCATCCGACGTTGTGTATTTGGCACCGAAGCTTCTAACATCCTTAGAGCTTGCCATGAGGGACCCACGGGTGGTCACCACGGTGCTAATCTCACGGCTAAGAAGGTGTTTGATGCCGGCTTCTTTTGGCCTACTATTTACCGAGATGCACAAGATCTTGTGAAGTCGTGTGATGCATGCCAACGACAAGGAAAAGCCTCACAAAAAGATGAAATGCCACAAAATATCATCCAAGTGTGTGAGATCTTTGACGTTTGGGGCATAGACTTTATGGGGCCGTTCCCATCATCTCGTGGTAATAAGTACATCCTTGTTGCGGTTGACTACCTATCTAAGTGGGTGGAGGCAAAGGCCTTGCCCACCAATGATGCTCGTGTGGTAGTCAAGTTTTTGAAGCAATTGTTTTCTCGGTTTGGAACCCCTCGTGCTATCATAAGCGATCGTGGAACCCATTTTTGTAATGACCAATTTGAAAGGGTTCTAAGGAAATATGGGGTTACACATCGGCTTTCTACGGCTTATCACCCACAAACGAGTGGGCAAGTCGAGGTTTCAAACCGAGCTTTGAAGAGGATTTTGGAGAGATCCGTTGGGGAAAACCGACAATCATGGTCGGATAAGTTGGACGATGCTTTATGGGCCTTTAGGACCGCTCATAAGACACCCATTGGGTGCACTCTCTATAAGCTTTTGTATGGAAAGAATTGTCATTTGCCTATCGAGTTAGAACACAAGGCTTATTAGGCCCTAAAGCATTGTAATGATGATATGGAGACCGCGGGAAAACATCAGAAAATGCAATTAAATGAATTGGATGAATTGAGGGATATTGCTTATGAAAATTCATTGATTTACAAAGAGAAAACTAAAAAGTTGCATGATTCTAAAATTAAAAACCGGGTTTTTAACATTGGGGATCAAGTTTTGCTTTTTAATTCAAGATTGAAAATCTTTTCCGGTAAGTTGAAATCCCGTTGGTCCGGTCCATTCACCGTGACTCAAGTGTTTCCGTGTGGGACCATCGAGCTAGCTCAAGATGATGGTCCTAACTTCAAGGTGAATGGACATAGGTTGAAGCACTACTTTGGCGGGGAAGTTCCATCCTTGAACTACCTCGACCAAGTCACCTTCCCCAATGATAATTAGTATTGAGGGGATCGAGTCGAGCTCATGACTCGGTAATCAAAAACGAGGTGCCTCGTGGGGGAGTCCCATGCTTATCCTATGTACATATTATCGCTTTCTAATGTAGCTTATGTGTGGGGATTTGTGCCCTTCCAACCTTTGTTCCGTGGTTGTTTGTGATATGTGGTTTTTAGATCATGATCTTCACGATTGGAGCCTCTCGTGTTCGTTTTATGGGAGCACTCGATCGTTTGCTTTGGAGACATTTCTCAATATCCATGATATATCCTTTTGATGTTCTAACCTTAGGTTTTTAGCACACTTCATAAACGGCTATTAATTTTATGGTTACACCCTTTCCATGCTAGATTAGGCATTCGACTACGTCTCTAGTATGGGGGTGTTTGCACCCCTAGACTCGAAACATTGAGGACAATGTTTAACTTTAGTATGGGGGTGAATAGATACTTGCCTTGCTAAACCTTCACGCTTTCCAAAGTTTATCTTTTTGTTTATCGTTTTGTTGCAAAATAAGGCTAAAAATGGCCAAATTTTAAATTTTTTCTCATGTTTTATAAGTGTTTGAAGACACGAATGTAGGTTTTCCGATGGCGAGAATAAGAGTAATTTTTGACTCGACCGTGCGTGTTGAGCACTTAGCTTTGATTCCTTAACTACACATTAGGCTAAGTCTCTTAAATGAGGACGAGAAATGATAGAGTTAATTATAAGTTACTATGCTAAACGTAGAGTACTCGTATTCTTTCAAAAACTCATGTGTTCTCGTTGTTTGCTTATTCTCCCTTCGCTTGTAAATATTTTTTGCTTAATAAATATTGACTTAGCGGTTTAGTTAGGATTGTTGGGTTTCTAGTCTTTTCTAGTAGCTTCCGTGTAATTAAATTGGGAAGACATTAAGGTATCGCCAGCGTCACGGTTTTGAAGTATTGGCACCCCAATAATCGAAAGCTTCACCCAATAATAAGATTTCAAGTGCTCACCTAAATCTAGCAAACAATTTGAAGCCCCACAAGGCCTAAAATCTATGAAAAAATTGAAAGTGAATCAAGCCTTAATCTTCGAAGCTTTAAAGATCCAAAATTCGCTTTAGCGTGAGGATATACGTCTTTGGCTAATAAAACCACCGATGAGGCGGATAATAAAAGGCAAGGCAAGACCGAAGTCATAATAAAAGCTTCATGGCGAAGTTGAATAAAAGATGGAGGTAAACCAAAGATAATAAGGCCCTTCCGTTAGGGGGCATATAAAAGTCTTGGTAATAAGTCTCATGTTCAAAACCGTTATAAAACCGTGTTTATCGATTCTTCTTCTCAACTTAATTTTTTAACATCGTTGTCTATTAGGAGGGGTTATTAATTTGATGGTCTTAGTTACACCGTTAGGACTCTATTTTTAGACCTAAATCTCTATTATCGCATAAGTCAATGATGTATCCTCGTGAAACATTAAGACAAAATAAAATATAAGAGATACAACTTAGGAATAATGGGAGGATAAGTACGTGATTAGGGCATATGAGTAGTGTTAGCATTACTAACTTATAATGACAATGATCTCGTTGCACGCTTGGCATGGAATTGGGGTGAAAATCGAGGACGATGAAATTATTTCTAACGAAGCATTCACGTGTTCTTATTCTATGAACCTAAACGTCCCATTTTGCGATGAAAATCATACATTATGTCTATAACACAAGTATTAGTAATAGTGTAGTGTAGCTAGTTTATCATTCCAATAAAGTAAATAAAAATGGATTTTGGAGATGCTATGATACTTTATTCTAGCATTGCGTGAGGGCACGGCAATGGTTTAGTATGGGGGAGTGATGAGACTGCTTTTATACATAGTCTCATCGTCCAAATAGGGCATAAAATGCATTAAATATCATCAAAATACCCAAATATATGCTTGTGTTTGTTGCTTGTGTATTTTAGGTACTGATATTGAGAAAATGACAAAAGATCACAAGAATCATGCAAAAACGAACACGAGAAACGAAGCCGCGCGATGAACCAAGCCCTAATGAAGAATTTTCCAAAGAAAACCCTTGAAGATTTGAAGAATATTGAAGATTGGTCCTCCAAGTTTGAAGAATTGACACTTTATACCCTTGTATCTTCATAATTACAAGTTTGGTCCCTAAAGTTTGTCAAAATTACAAAAAGGACCCTTAACTTTGAAGAATTGGCAAATTTAGTCCCTCAACAAAATTAAATTGTCAATAATGGTCCTCCAAGAAGTCAACAAACAAGTCAAAGCCTTGAAGTATGAAGACATGTCAAAAACAGTCCTTGAATAATGAAGAAATTGCATGTTTAGTCCGTGTTTCAAGTCTATAAAATATTTGTGCCAAAAATACCAAAAGTCCAATCTTGATTACAAAGGAAAAAAGAGTTTTGTTGTTGTTTATACAAGTTGAACAAAGTATGGAAATTGAGGGGTGAAACTGGCCAGACACATAAACATATTCCACCAATCCCCTCACACCACATCATCCATCCACTCCACCTCACCCTACACATCAGCATCCACTAAACCTAAATAAATATTAACTAATCATTCAAACGATTAGATTAATAATTTAATCTGGCGCCAAAACATCTACTATTCACATCAAAAACCCCAAAACCCACCCCTAATTCATATAAACCCTAGAACAAAACCAGTTATAATCAACTCATTCATTAAGCCAAAAACTAATTAACCATGGGGCTTTGGTCCTTGACAGCTCACCAAACACATTGGTCCACCCAGATTGTGACTTCACACACCCTTGTTCCCTCCCCACCAGCTCAATGTCACGGGTCTTCACAAGAGAACAAGATTGCCAAGGGTTCCTTGACCAAATCAAAGGCCAAGATGCATTTGTTTGCTCACCACTCAAATCCAACGAATAGAAGGGCTCAAGTACACTGCATCCATCACATGGGCATCAAGGATCAGATTTCAAACTAAGCATCTCCAAGGAATATCCAAAATTCTTCAAAGGGCTTTTTAGGACTTTCAGAAATTAGGGTTATCATTCTAGATAGTTCCTAGTACCTGTATAAAAGGGAGTCGACTTGTGACCCCTTTTTTTTGTTCCTGATTTTTTTTCCTTAGGTCACAACTTGTAAACCCCATTTTTATTGAATGAAAATTGGTTAAGGTTTGGTGATAAAAAAGAATTCAGGATCCACTTAAATTTCTGTTGATTGATTCCTGTTTATTGTTTGTTTGGTCTTTAAGTTTTTAAACTTTCAGTTTGGTTTTCAAGGTTTTTCTGAAATTGGTACTTTTAGTGAAAAGTTTGGTTCAAGGTTTGATTTTTTTTAGGGAGTATAAGTTATTTTGTTTGAGTGTTTTGAAAGAAGAATACTTGGAAAGTTTCTTTTTGAAAAGTTTTAAGAAAGAAAGAAGAAAACAGATAAGTGTTATATTATTGCTTGTGTTTTCCATTTTCTCAGCAGGTTTAAGAGCTTTTGTTGCTGTTAAAGGTCCAGCTCAGGTCCGGACCTGAAAGGAGGTGACTTGGCAGTCACTAAGGGTCCTGGATGTAGGACCCTTGAGGTAGTCTATTGTTTCCTATTTCATTTTTCATTTTTCTAAAAATTATGTGATTTTTGTGAAAATTGCATGAAATCTGGTTAAAAGATTGTTTGAGTGTTTAATTTTGTTTATTGTGATGAGGTATGCATGTTAGAATAGATTTAAATCAGTTTGGTTAAGATTGGAGTTAATTTTGTTTAAAAAAATTGCATATCAGAAAATAAAGGGGTGATTGGTTTGAGGGTGTAACTTGAATTAATGTTATTGATCTTGTGTTAAAACCAGTCATGTCCATTCATCAGGTTACTAGAGGATGTATGTTAGTGGTAAATTTCAGTTTGGTAGGTTTGTGAACAAGTTTGCTTGCATAAAAAATTGGTTCAAAGGGTCAAAATCAGTAAGTCTTTGTTCTGCTAGGATTTGTGTTTGATTGTGCCTCCAATTTGGAAATCTGCTAGACACTAGGTTTAGTTAGGGTTTGTTGTCATTCATTTGTCACTTGATTGGATTGTGTGTAAGCTTGTGTGCATTGAAACTCACTCTTATGCCATTTAAACCAGCAAATCATATCAGAACTGCATAAGTCCTTAATCAGAAATATTTTGTGCATTTTTGTGCTTGATTTGTTCTAGTATTTGCTTGTTTTGAGTTTGTCTTGACTCCTTGTACTCCAAAGAGTACAAGGGTGCCTTTGTTCCATCAAAATCACCACCAAAATCACACAGACAAGCCCTCTTGTCTTATATTCACAAGTGAAGAAAGCTTCACTTGTGTTCATCAGTCAAAAATTACCTGGGCACGTTTTGGTTTCAATCTAGCTTAATTCTTGGTTAATTTGGATTTTGATTGTGTTTTAGTGATTAACAAGGCTACTGGATTAAGTGTTAAAAGAAAAAAAAATTGCAAAAAGCTCACCTTGCCTGGGCTCGAACACGCGACCTTGCTTTCCAAGGGCTAGCGTGTTAACCAGTGATCTAGATGGCTTTTTATGTTATAGCTTCATTTCATTAGATATTTAAGGTGTGTTTGTTTTTGAGCTTATTTGGCTAACAGCTTTTAAATAAGCTGTTTCAAGCTTATTTCTGTAAGCATTTTCCTGTTTAGCATTTTTCCTAGGATTGTACTAAGGTTTTTGACTTTTCTGAGCAAAAAGTAGATTTTTCTCTTTATTAATTAATTTTTTAGGATTATTTTAAGTTTTAATTTTAAAAAAGTCATTAAAAAATAGAAAAAAGTAATTTAAAAATCTGGAAAAATATATTTTAGGTTTTTAAGCATACTTTTGAGGTTTACAGCTATTTAGGTTTTCAATTTAGCTTATTTTTGATTTTATAGGATTTTAGGGTTTTAAAGCAACTTTAAAATTTAATATAAAATTATTAAATAGGTTTCTGAAAATTTGGTTTGCAAACTTTTTATTTTTTTGAATATTTTAATATTATTTTATTGCTAAAAATTGAAGTTTCATTTTTTCTAGTTTTTTCATTTTTCCTAGGTTAAGGACACTTAATTAGGAGTTTTGTCACTTTCCAAATAGTTTTTAGACTTTTCAATTAATTTCTAGAATTAATTTAAGATTTAATAGATTTTAATAGTTTTTAAGTGTTTTAAAATAGTTTAATTTGGTTTTAAATTTTTTTAAAATATATTTTAGCTTAATTAGGATATTTTTGAGGTTTACAAACTATTAGATCTTGTTTAAGGCTTTTTAATAATTAAAAGTGATTTTTAGGGCTTTAATTAGCATTAAAACGTCATTATCTAATTAATTAAAAGGTTTTAGCAAGTTTGGATTTTTTGTAAACTCTTAGAATATTATTGGGGATTTTTAGTAATTTTTAGGAATTTTTTGGTTAAAATTTTAATTTTGGCACTATTTACGGTTTTACGTTTTCGCCTTTTTCGTCGTAGTTTAATTCGTTTTTGTAACCGTCTTTCTCTTCTAATCCCATTTCTTTCTCAATCATTATAATCACAAACATTAATCAACTCTTAACACAACGCACTTGCCTCCTCGAGAACGAACTCACTTTAGGGTCATTCACACACGGTTTTCCTAAATCGTCGTGCACGCTTGCCCTACTTTGTGCATCCTTTTCCTAAAGGTGTACAAAAACTTCAACATCATTTTGGCGCCGCTGCCGGGGAGGCGTGTTGTGTTTTGGTTGAACCATTGTTGTTTTTATATATAACCATTGTTGTCCTCCAAGAAGTCAACAAACAAGTCAAAGCCTTGAAGTATGAAGACATGTCAAAAACAGTCCTTGAAGAATGAAGAAATTGCATGTTTAGTCCTTGTTTCAAGTCTATAAAATATTTGTGCCAAAAATGCCAAAAGTCCAAACTTGATTACAAAGGAAAAAAGAGTTTTGTTGCTGTTTATACAAGTTGAACAAAGTATGGAAATTGAGGGGTGAAACTGGCCAGACACATAAACATATTCCACCAATCCCCTCACACCACATCATCCATCCACTCCACCTCACCCTACACATCAACATCCACTAAACCTAAATAAATATTAACTAATCATTCAAACGATTAGATTAATAATTTAATCTGGCGCCAAAACATCTACTATTCACATCAAAAACCCCAAAACCCACCCCTAATTCATATAAACCCTAGAACAAAACCAGTTACAATCAACTCATTCATTAAGCCAAAAACTAATTAACCATGGGGCTTTGGTCCTTGACAGCTCACCAAACACATTGTCCACCCAGATTGTGACTTCACACACCCTTGTTCCCTCCCCACCAGCTCAATGTCACGGGTCTTCACAAGAGAACAAGATTGCCAAGGGTTCCTTGACCAAATCAAAGGCCAAGATGCATTTGTTTGCTCATCACTCAAATCCAATGAATAGAAGGGCTCAAGTACACTGCATCCATCACATGGGCATCAAGGATCAGATTTCAAACTAAGCATCTCCAAGGAATATCCAAAATTCTTCAAAGGGCTTTTTAGGACTTTCAGAAATTAGGGTTATCATTCTAGATAGTTCCTAGTACCTGTATAAAAGGGAGTCGACTTGTGACCCCTTTTTTTTGTTCCTGATTTTTTTTTCCTTAGGTCACAACTTGTAAACCCCATTTTTATTGAATGAAAATTGGTTAAGGTTTGGTGATGAAAAAGAATCCAGGATCCACTTAAATTTCTGTTGATTGATTCCTGTTTATTGTTTGTTTGGTCTTTAAGTTTTTAAACTTTCAGTTTGGTTTTCAAGGTTTTTCTGAAATTGGTACTTTTTAGTGAAAATTTTGGTTCAAGGTTTGATTTTTTTTAGGGAGTATAAGTTATTTGGGTTGAGTGTTTTGAAAGAAGAATACTTGGAAAGTTTCTTTTTGAAAAGTTTTAAGAAAGAAAGAAGAAAACAGATAAGTGTTATATTATTGCTTGTGTTTTCCATTTTCTCAGCAGGTTTAAGAGCTTTTGTTGCTGTTAAAGGTCCAGCTCAGGTCCGGACCTGAAAGGAGGTGACTTGGCAGTCACTAAGGGTCCTTGATGTAGGACCCTTGAGGTAGTCTATTGTTTCCTATTTCATTTTTCATTTTTCTGAAAATTATGTGATTTTTGTGAAAATTGCATGAAATCTGGTTAAAAGATTGTTTGAGTGTTTAATTTTGTTTATTGTGATGAGGTATGCATGTTAGAATAGATTTAAATCAGTTTGGTTAAGATTGGAGTTAATTTTGTTTAAAAAAATTGCATATCAGAAAATAAAGGGGTGTTTGGTTTGAGGGTGTAACTTGAATTAATGTTATTGATCTTGTGTTAAAACCAGTCATGTCCATTCATCAGGTTACTAGAGGATGTATGTTAGTGGTAAATTTCAGTTTGGTAGGTTTGTGAACAAGTTTGCTTGCATAAAAAATTGGTTCAAAGGGTCAAAATCAGTAAGTCTTTGTTCTGCTAGGATTTGTGTTTGATTGTGCCTCCAATTTGGAAATCTTCTAGACACTAGGTTTAGTTAGGGTTTGTTGTCATTCATTTGTCACTTGATTGGATTGTGTGTAAGCTTGTGTGCATTGAAACTCACTCTTATGCCATTTAAACCAGCAAATCATATCAGAACTGCATAAGTCCTTAATCAGAAATATTTTGTGCATTTTTGTGCTTGATTTGTTCTAGTATTTGCTTGTTTTGAGTTTGTCTTGACTCCTTGTACTCCAAAGAGTACAAGGGTGCCTTTGTTCCATCAAAATCACCACCAAAATCACACAGACAAGCCCTCTTGTCTTATATTCACAAGTGAAGAAAGCTTCACTTTTGTTCATCAGTCAAAAAGTACCTGGGCACGTTTTGGTTTCAATCTAGCTTAATTCTTGGTTAATTTGGATTTTGATTGTGTTTTAGTGATTAACAAGGCTACTGGATTAAGTGTTAAAAGAAAAAAAAAAGAAAAAAATTGCAAAAATCTTACCTTGCCTGGGCTCGAACACGCGACCTTGCTTTCCAAGGGCTAGCGTGTTAACCAGTGATCTAGATGGCTTGTTTTTGAGCTTATTTAGCTAACAGCTTTTGAATAAGCTGTTTCAAGCTTATTTCTGTAAGCATTTTCCTGTTTAGCATTTTTCCTAGGATTGTACTAAGGTTTTTGACTTTTTTGAGCAAAAAGTAGATTTTTCCCTTTATTAATTAATTTTTTAGGATTATTTTAAGTTTTAATTTTAAAAAAGTCATTAAAAAATAGAAAAAAGTAATTTAAAAATCTGGAAAAATAATTTTTAGGTTTTTAAGCATACTTTTGAGGTTTACAGCTATTTAGGTTTTCAATTTAGCTTATTTTTTATTTTATAGGATTTTAGGGTTTTAAAGCAACTTTAAAATATAATATAAAATTATTAAATAGGTTTCTGAAAATTTGGTTTGCATTTTTGTTTTAGTTACATTATTTAGGATTTTTGATAATTTTTTAGAACTTATTTACAAACTTTTTATTTTTTTGAATATTTTAATATTATTTTATTGCTAAAAATTGAAGTTTCATTTTTTCTAGTTTTTTCATTTTTCCTTGGTTAAGGACACTTAATTAGGAGTTTTGTCACTTTCCAAATATTTTTTAGACTTTTCAATTAATTTCTAGAATTAATTTAAGATTTAATAGATTTTAATAGTTTTTAAGTGTTTTAAAATAGTTTAACTTGGTTTTAAATTTTTTAAAAATAGTTTTTAGCTTAATTAGGATATTTTGAGGTTTACAAACTATTAGATCTTGTTTAAGGCTTTTTAATAATTAAAAGTGATTTGTAGGGCTTTAATTAGCATTAAAACGTCATTATCTAATTAATTAAAAGGTTTTAGCAAGTTTGGATTTTTTATAAACTCTTAGAATATTATTGGGGATTTTTAGTAATTTTTAGGTTAAAATTTTAATTTTGGCACTATTTACGGTTTTACGTTTTCGCCTTTTTCGTCGTAGTTTAATTCGTTTTTGTAACCGTCTTTCTCTTCTAATCCCATTTCTTTCTCAATCATTATAATCACAAACATTAATCAACTCTTAACAAAACGCACTTGCCTCCTCGAGAACGAACTCACTTTAGGGTCATTCACACACGGTTTTCCTAAATCGTCGTGCACGCTTGCCCTACTTTGTGCATCCTTTTCCTAAAGGTGTACAAAAACTTCAACATCAAAGGCCTCAGTAGATGAGAGTAATTTGTGGCACAGGAGACTAGGGCACATAACTTTTAAAAATATAAATAGACTTGTGAGGCTTGGTTTAGTTGATGGTTTTCCTGAGAAGGCCTTCCACAATGACCACTCTTGTGTTGCATGTCTTAAAGGCAAGCAGCACAAGGTCTCATTCAAGTCCAAACAGGTGCATACTAGTTCCAGACCTCTTCATATGCTTCACATAGACCTCTTTGGTCCAACTAATATAGAAAGCTTGAATGGTAAGTCATATTGCTTTGTTATCACAGATGACTTTTCTAGATTTACTTGGACATTCTTTCTAGCTATGAAGAGTGACACATCTGATGTTCTTATTGATTTTATCACTCATTTTGAAAAGAGGTCTGGCAATGAGGTTAAAATGCTTAGGAGTGATAATGGTGGAGAATTTAGGAATAAGAAGTTAGATGATTTCTGTGCCAAGAAAGGAATTACAAGGCAATTTAGTATTGCTAGAACCCCACAACAAAATGGGGTTGTTGAGAGGAAAAATAGAACCCTAATTGAAGCAGCCAGAACAATGTTGGCTGATGCTCACTTTCCTATAGCCTTTTGGGATGAGGCTGTTAATACAGCTTGCTATGTGCAAAATAGAGAATTGGTTAACAAAATTCAGAACAAAACACCTTATGAATTACTTTGGGGTAGAAAACCTAATATTGGTTTTCTCAGACCTTTTGGTTGTCATGTAGTAGTTTTGGATACTAGTGATGCCTTAGGGAAATTTAGTGCAAAAGGTGATGAGGGTTACTTCATGGGGTATTCAGTGCAGAGCAAGGGTTATAGAGTTTATCTTAAAGAGGACAAACGTATAGTTGAAAGAGTACATGTTAGGTTCTTAGAGAATAAACCTAGTGATCCTGAAAGTGGTCCTAATTGGTTGTTTGATTTGGAACCCTTATCTAGAACTTTAAATTATATGCCTGTCACTAATCCAGACATTGTGAAGGTAACTTCAAATGTTGTGGAGGAACAAGTTGTTAATGTTTCAGGTACACAGGTTCATGAGAAGGTTGGATCACAAGCAGAAAAGGCATCTCCTACATTAGAATATGTCACAATTCCCATTTGGACAGATGCTTTTGCTGCTGCTGCTGCTGCTGGACAAGATAATGGTGGTTTCCAAGTACCACCAGATACAAACATGCATGGTCCTTCAGGCGCTGACAAAGGTAAATCTAGCGCTGACAAGACCAATTCAGACGTTGATGGCTCAGACGTTGACAACAACAATTCAAGCGTTGTTAGCCCAAGCGCTGACAAACAAGGTTCAGACGTTGACAACACCTTTGCACATCTTTTCTCTTCCACTTTTGAACAAGGTGAACCTTCCAATTCTTATGAAGAAGGTCATCCTTATGTTGATATAAGAGAGTCTGATGAAGAAGATATTGGCAACATGGAGCATGAGGTTGAGGACACCAGACTTTTTGAAGGAGGAGTTCTCACTTCTAGAGTGAAGAATCACCCCCCTTCCCAGATCATTGGTGATATTATGACTCCAGTTCAGACTAGAAGGTCTCATCAAGGTCTTGGTGGGTTTATTGCCAATATACACAAGAAGGTTGATACCCCTCTTGTGCAAGCATGTTTGTTTGCATGTTTTCTGTCACAAGAAGAACCCAAGAAAATATTTGATGCTCTCAAAGAACCAAGCTGGGTGGAAGCAATGCAGGATGAGCTTCACCAATTTGCAATTCAGGATGTTTGGGAGCTGGTTGATTGTCCTAGATATGTCAGACCTATAGGGACAAGATGGGTTCTCGGGAACAAAAGAGATGAAAGAGGCATTGTGATCAGAAACAAGGCAAGGTTAGTGGCTCAAGGTTATACACAAGAGGAGGGGATAGACTATGAGGAGGTCTTTGCACCAGTTGCAAGGATTGAAGCTATTAGGATTTTTCTAGCCTATACCTCCTGCATGGGCTTCACAGTCTATCAAATGGATGTCAAGAGTGCCTTTCTGTATGGCACCATTGTTGAGGAAGTATATGTAATGCAACCTCCTGGTTTTGAGGATCCAGAGCATCCAGATAAAGTGTATAGAGTCAAAAAGGCTATGTATGGCCTTCATCAAGCCCCTAGAGCATGGTATGGTAGCTTGTCTACCTATCTGGTGGACAATGGATTCAAGAGGGGCACCATAGATCAGACACTATTTACAAAGAAGAAAGGCAAGGATGTGTTGCTTGTGCAGGTCTATGTTGATGATATCATTTTTGGGTCTACTGATCCAAAGATGAGTGAGGATTTCTCCAAGCTTATCACAGACAAATTCAAGATGAGTGCTATGGGGGAGATGAACTTCTTTCTTGGTTTACAAGTTCAGCAGAAAGAGGATGGTATCTTCATCTCCCAGGACAAATATGTTGTTGAGATCTTGAAGAAGTTTGGCTTTTCTCCACATGAAAAGAGGGCTACTACTCCTATGGATAGAGAACACCCTTAGGGGAAGATTGGAGATGGGAAAGATGTTGATGTCAGGAACTATAGATCCATGATTGGATCCTTGATGTATCTTACTGCCTCCAGACCTGACATTATGTTTGCTGTGTGTGCTTGTGCACGCCATCAATTGACTCCCAAAGAATGTCACCTTTATGCTGTGAAGAGGATCTTTAGGTACCTAAGATGCTATCCTAGTCTTGGTTTGTGGTATCCAAAGGATTCACCATTGGAGCTGATTGCATATTCAGATAGTGATTATGGAGGTGATAAATTTGATAGGAAATCCACAACTGGTGGATGTCAGTTTCTTGGGAGCAGGTTAATATCTTGGCAATGCAAGAAACAAACAGTGGTGGCTAATTCTACAACTGAAGCAGAGTATGTGGCTGCAGCTGCATGTTGTGGCCAAGTGTTGTGGATTCAGAACCAGTTGTTGGACTATGGGTACAATTTCATGCATACTAAGATATTTGTTGACAATAATAGTACTTTATGCATCATTAAGAATCCTGTACATCATTCTAAAACTAAACACATAGAAATTAGACACCATTTTATAAGAGATTGCTTTGAGAAAGGTTTAATACAACCAGATAGGGTTGACACTGAGGAAAATGTGTCAGATTTATTAACTAAACCTTTTGATGCTGGGAGATTTCAATACTTGGTAACAAGTATTGGAATGGTCAATCTCACATAATATGTGTTTTGGATTCGTTTTGTAAAAGTATGTACAGGATGATGTATTATTATTGTTGGTCTTATTGATGATTTAGATTTTCCACTATATTTTTCTAACACTGACAAAGGTTGCTTGAACACTGATAAGTGTTTTTGTAACGTTGTCAGCAATATAATTGTCTAACGCTGACAAAGCTTCCCTCAACGCTGTCATGTGTTATCGGGGCGTTGTCAGCAACAATGTTAGTTTTGTGGTTTTCAATCTAAATGTGCAGATGGTGTTAGCAGTATACCATTGGATACAGAGTTGCTTATGGATCAATGGAGAAGCATTTGGACAAGTTTTTATTTATGGATGATGGTTGGAATGTTTCATTCCTATCTTGAAATAAATTTTTTATGTTCATGCATGACTTTAGCAAACTTTTGTATCATAGTTTAAGGGGAGGTTTTAGGAACCTTTAGGATGTTTGGGTATCCATATGATACTCTTATCATAATTCTAGATTGTGTCTACAGGTGAGTATGAGTTAGTTTTACTAAATCATGAGGCACTGTAGCATGCAAAGTTGATATACTATGCATGCTGCCAAGACATTTTTGGGCTAGAATTGGTTGTGGTCTGTTGGGAGACTTGGGAATGATTTTGATATGGGATTTACCTGGGAGTAACAAGGATTTTATAAGGTAACTTAGTTGTTAAGAGTTTTGGTTAGCAAGGGACACTAGAGGACTGTTATGTCTATCTTGCATAAGCAAGTGTGCATAACTGGACAGTGCTTGCCGCCCTATAATAATTATCAGCTATTGGTTATCTTCTCTAGGATAAATTACTTGTTAAGGTCATTTTTCACTTTTTAAAATATTTTTATTTTTGGACGCTGACAAGAATTTTCCAAGCGTTGTTGTGACCAAATTGGACGCTGACATGGCTATAGGCAAACGTTGACAAGATTATAGCTGTTGGGCGTTGATAGGTTATTTTTGACCGTTGACACTCAATGGGACCTACCCAGTTGTTACTTTTTGACATATTTTCAAGCCGTAATTTTAGGAGTTCTTACTTTCATTTAATGCATGAGATATCTTATAACTTTTTCAATATTTTCATGATTGATTTTTGAAAATCTTTGCCTATTTTTGGGCCAATCACATGCATTCTTTTTCTCCTATAAATTTGGCTCCTATTTTAAACAGGGTATCTATAATTCTTGTCTAACAATTTTCTCTTATCAACATCATCTTCTTCACTTAAAATTAACAGCTTTCATCAATGGCACCAAAGTTTAAACCGACAGAATTGGAATTGGGGTTCAGATCACAACACAACATGATTGCTTATCTTGAAGCTGATGATGCTCTGTTTCCCCAATACACACGTATGGTGGCGTATTTGAACGCATCCCCATTAAGGTATGCTCTTTCTCATGCACCACTCATTCCAGTCACACACATTAAGCAGTTTTGGAACACTATCAGTTCCTCAACAGTTAATGGAGTGACCACATTGACTTCTATTGTTCATGGGAGATCTTGGGTGGTTACTGAGGCCTTGGTACGCTAATCCTTGCATCTTGATGATGCTGATGGTATAGCCACCCTTCCCATAAATGAAATAGAACAAGGGCTTAGGGCTTTGGGATATCCTTTTCCTGATGAAGGTACTCTCAACAAGTATCATAAGCAGGAATTTCCCCCAGCCTGGAAGTACCTCATACATGTCCTCCTTCAATGTTTGAGTCCCAAATGTACTGCATACAATGAGATCAATAGATCCATTGCCAGTGCTATTGTGTGCGTTGCAACAGGGCCAAAATATAACTATTCTAAAATGATTTTTGAGGGGATGTGTAAAAACAAGGGGACAAAAATGACTTTAGCTTATCCCCGTTTTCTACAAATGGTTTTTGATGATCAAGGTTACTGCTCAAGGGATCACAATGATTTTTATAAGATCCCTGAGCAAAAGAAAGCTATTTTTATAAAGATGGACTCACCACCCCATAGAGACCAACCTTTAACCCAAGCCATGCTTGCTGTTATTGCAGCAGCACAACCCCAACCAGACCCCCAACCTCAAATTGACCCTCAACCACAACTTGAACCAATTCCTGAACCTTTACCTTCACCTAAACAAATGCAAATTGACTCAGAATCCTTCAACGCTGACACACTCAATGTTGGCGTTGATGTGCCTATTTCCAACGCTGACACACAACCTTCACAATCCCAAACACCCCTTAACCAACCCACATCTACCCATTCTTCCACACCATCTTCCACACCCCCTGAATATAGGTTGATGAAACGCGAAAGGACTACTGGAGTGTTCTCCTCTGGTGGTCCTAACCATGAAGCAGAGAGAACCACCACCACAAGTGTGGCTGGTGCCCTGGATGAGGCTGGGACTATTGGTTCTGGCTTAGATGCTGGCCAAGGCAGTCCCACCATAATTAAGTCCTCATCCATGCCCAATGAATCTTACTTGGGAGGTCAAATCCCCATTTTAGAAGAGGGCAGACCGGAACCAATGACTCTTATGGAATTGACGGCAGTCTGCATTAGCTTGCAAAAGCAAAATGCAGACTTAGTACAAGTAGTCAGCTCACAAGGCCTTGAACTCAAGCAATTGAAGGAGAGGATTGTTGTTTTGGAAAATGATCGTGCTAGGAGGGGTATGGAGGAATCTTCCAATGGGGAGGAAGATCAAATAAATCTGAGTGATAAGGGCAGCCAGGATGGTCAATCAATGGATGTTGCTGAGGCCCTTACAACTTTGAAGAAACAAACAGGTTTTGATACGTCCTTAGTCTCTCCCACCAACTTAAATTTATCATTTACAGCTATGTTGAGAGAGGTTACACAAGGCGCTGAGGGAAGATATTTGAGCATTGACAAGGAAAATTTGGACGCTGATAGAAGTATTTTGGGCGCTGATAGAACAAATTTGGGCGTTGACAGACCTGCACATGAAGGTGGTGTATCCCAGTCATCATCTATCATTAAGGAGGTTTCTACTCAGGTATTACCATCTACCTTACCAACCATTGCACCATCAGATAAGGGTAAGAGTAAAATGGTAGAAGAGATTGTTCCAAAGGATGCAGCTCATGTTGAGTTTGATCGAAGATTAGCTGCACAAATTATGGAACAAGATGAAAAGGAAAAGTCACCATTTGTTGTGACTTCAGAAGAAGAAAGTGATGAAGCTAGCTCAGACTCAAGTGTGATGATAATAGAACCAGAAAGGCTTGAGTATGGTGATGAGTTTGCTAGGGAAAAGTTGAGAGAATTGAAATTGCAGGTTGACTTTGACATGCCAGAGGTGGTTCAAATGTATCATGCTTGGGAAGACAGATGCATGGATAATCCAGACTTGACCATTTCAGATCAAATATGGGTTTGGAGCTTCTTCTTAGAGTTCAGAAGGATTGCCAGGTAATTTTGAAACACAAGGCAAGCAATATTCTCTCAGAGTTGAAAAGGGATAGAAGGGAGCTCTACTTTATGTTGCTCATATGTCATGGAGTTGGATGGACATATCAGAAGTTGAAAGCTTTGACATTTGATGAGTTGGAAAACAGGGCTTATCCCATTTGGGTGAGAGTGCAGGAAGCAAACACTCTCAGACTTTTTTCAGATGAAAGAAAGGAGGAACTTGCAGAAGAAATGGAAATCAAGAAAGCTATGATGGTTCCCAGGCCAGTGAAGAAGGGAGTTTCATTTGAGTTTCCAAAAGATATGGATCCACTATATCCAAGTGAAGCAGTTATAAGAAAGAGCCTCAAGCTCTCCCCATTAGAAGCTTCAGATATGGTGCAAGTGTTACCATTAGATTCCAGGAACCCAATTGTGAGCTATGAAGAAGATGAATGTGGGTTCTGGAAGATTGGCAGATTTGGCAAGGAGGTACACACTTTTACCACTCTCATATCTTTGTTTGCAAGTTGTGATAGAGAAGAATTGGTGGACCTTTGGAGGTTGCTGGAGACCAAGTATGAGGCTGAAGCACCAACTTCAGCTAATGGAATAAAACTTTGGACCACATTCAAAAGAATGTGTGGACCAAAAGATGAGGATCCTGTAATATGGAAGGATCTTGAAGATGACCTCAGTGGTCTTCAATGGAGGTTATATTCAGCTGCTGGTGTATACCATTTGAGCTCTACAAAGTTTGCTGAGTATTTACTTGTGGATGCTCAGTATTTCATATCCAAGGCTATTTTGGAAAAGATGAAGGACACTCAGCTGGAAATAGATTATTCAAGTGACGTGGCAAAAGATTTGATCAGATTTATTCATTACCAATATGAGAAGGTTTGTAAGATTCCTCCTAGTCCTTAATGCTTATTCAGAAACTTGATCATAAGAGTGGATATCAAGTTTAGGGGAGGATTGTTGGGAATAAATTAAGGCCAGATCACTTGAGCGCTGACAAGAACAAAAAAAGCGTTGACAAGAACAAAACAAGCGCTGACAGCTCAAGCGTTGACAAGTTAAAGTCAAGCGTTGACACATTGAAGACAAGCACTGATGGAAAATATATTCTACACGTTTATTATATTCTAGAATACTTCTAGTAAGGATAGAAACGACAATGTATTTTCTATATTTATCTTTACCTAGAATAGCTGATACGTAGATTATTGTACAAGGCTTCTTATGTCTATAAAAGAAGGCCTTTAGGTTAATGTTTAATATAAGTTTTCATTCGTAAACATCTTTCACTGTAAGCAAGTTCGACATTAATAATCAAAGTGAAAGTTTGTTTACATCTTGTGTGTTCTTGTTTAAGTGTTAGATTCCGCATAACACTTAGATTCATAAAGCATATACAAAGGTTTCTCTACGTGTATTACTTGATATAATCTCGTATACACAAAGCTAATCGATCTAAGTTTGGGATCAACATGTTTAGTAAATGGAATTGTTTAGATATGTCAAAATGGTTTTACAAGTCAAAGGCGTAAAACTGTCCGGTTTTTATAACACGAAGGTGTGTCGGGCAGAAGGTCTTAGAAGTAATATTTTTGAATGAAAGTTAAAATGAGTCTTATTCATATTATATGTGAGTTTGTGACCAAGTTTCGTCGAAAACGGAATAGTTTAAGTAGGGTAAATAAATTTGTACTTTCTGTAAGTACCGGTAGATTTTTATCGAGGGTATAATTTAATAAAGTTAACATGTAAAAGGATATAGAAGTACACTTGTATTGTTTACTCTTTTGGGATAGTCATGATTTTATAAATTTGAGTTTTGTATTATTTAAGTATTATTTATACTTGAGTCATTTATTAACGAACGCGCCTTGTTTGGTAGGTTGCGGTCTTCGTATTTAACGGGCATCACTAATCGTCGGAGATCGTCACATTACTATTATTGTACCAAGGTGAGTCTATAGCCTCGCTTTTATACTATCTTATAAAGGATTTTAAAACCCGCGAGGGGGATAACATGCTTGTTTTTAAAATAGAACACAAGGGACCCGATTGTATGCTTAGATAAAAGTTATTACATAAGTTTGCTTTAGCCTAAAAAGACCCATTGAATCGTGAATTGTTAACCGAAAGAACGCTAATACTGTGGACAGATCTATCGGAGTGACGCCCAGTCCGATTGCGACAAGCTATCGCGTGGTGTAGAGAAACACTAGTAATGAAACATCGGATACATACGTATAAGAGAAATATGCGCACTTGGCTAGGTGTGTTGTGCTGAAATAATATATGTTAAGTTCAATGTCATGAGGCTTATGTAATAACAACGATGATTATGTCTGATCCACATGATTGTCAACCATGGAAGGTTTATTCAAAATACTTGTGTTCGTTTATTTAATTTAAACTCTATAGATTCACTCAGCATTTTTGTTGACTTTATAGCATGTTTTATCTCAGGTCCATGAAGGAGGCACTCAAGGAAGGAGGTTTCATGCAGCTTGCTTAATTTAAATATTTTGGCCCGCTTTTCTAAATTATGTCCATTCAAAGAAACTTTTATCGACTGTCATGTTGTGTAGACTTTAAAAATAATTGGGACCGTGTGTGAACTGTTTTATCTTTAAATAATGAATGGATGTATGTTTTAACAAAACGACTCGTTTTGAGCCGTTTTCTATGATATTGAGATTGAACCATGATAGTACCACCCAATGACCCTTCCGCTGCTATGACCCGAAATTGGGGGTGTTACAGATTGGAATTAGAGCTCAAGTTATAGAGAACGAAAAGATTTTCCAAAAATTAAATTTTGAAATTTTTTGACTATAACATCTGCAAGCGAAACCTCCGAGTTGCCAATGGACGAGAATAATAAAAGTATATATATATATATATATATATATATATATGTTATAAATACATAATTATTATTTATGCTTAAATCATAATGGATTACATTTATTTATAAATGTTAATTATTTGATTATTATAATACTAATATGTAATTTATAAACGACGCTGATTGTCACAGTAGAAAATCCTGTCTTTTGACTCATTCCTCGTGAATCTTTGTTCCTTGTCTAAATTATATTCTTCGTTCTATCATCCTTTCTTATTTCTCTTCATCTATCTATTTCCTTATCCGTTTTATTCATGTTTTGTTATCACAAACGTTGAATGAATACTCATTTTGATGTGAATTGTGTAACAGGATCATGCCGCCAAAACAAATGACTGAGGCACAGTTACGCGCTATAGTAGCTGATCAATTTCAGGTCGCTATGAATGCATTTATGGCAAATATAAATAATAGAGCTGGTGGATCCGGTGGAGCTGGTGGATCCGGTGGAGCGGGTGGATCCGGTGGAGCTGGTGGATCTGGTGGAGCTGGCAATATTGAAGCTGGCAATACTGGAACTGGCAATACTGGAGCTGGCAATACTGGAACTGGCAATACTTGAACTGGTAATACTGGAACTGGCAATACTGGAACTGGCAATACTGGAGTTGGCAATACTGGAGCCGACAATGCTGGTGCTGGAACTGGTGATGCTGACAGACCAGTGATTCCTGAAAACAAGAAATGTACTTATACCTCATTCATGAAATGCAAACCTCCGACTTTTAAGGGTACTGAAGGTGCTGTTGGTTTAATGCAATGGTTTGAAAAATTGGAATCCGTGTTTCGATTTAGTGGAAGTGAGGAAGGAGACAAGGTAATGTTTGCCTCTCCTGCTCTTCAAGGGCGAGCATTAACTTGGTGGAATGGAAGAATGGCGTCGGTAGGGATGGATGATGCTTATGCTACACCTTGGGTTGAAGTGTGAAGATGGATGACCAAGGAATTCTATCTAAGGAGTGTTATTCAAAGGTTAGAACAGGAATTGTATCAGCTGAGACTGAAGGGTACTGATATCGATGGATACACTAACCGATTCCATGAACTTGCTCTACTTTGTCCAACCAAAGTAAACCCAGAATATCTGAAGGTGGAGCAGTATATTCGAGGCTTACCTGCTAACATCCGTGGTGATGTAACCTCATCTAAACCTACCAATATTGATGAAGCTGTTCGTATGGCCTACCAACTAAGGGGACAAATCATCCAAGACCAGGCTGATGGTGTTTTTGAAGGTAGCAAGAGAAAAGCTGAAGTGCAAAGTGATGATCGTGGTGCTAACCGTTAATCTCACAATAGGAATCAGAACCGAAGGAGGGGTAACGCAAATGCAATGACTGAAACTACACCTGCTGATAAGGGAGCCCGATGTCAACGATGTAGAAGATCTCATACTAGTGAATGTGCTAAGTGCGAGAAGTGCAACAAGTTAGGCCATAAGACTGAAGACTGTTGGGGATCAGGAAAGAGAGTAGTGACATGCTTTAACTGCCAAGGTAAAGGACACATGAGGAACCAATGCCCTCAACCTCCTAAGAATGCACGTGGTGGAGATAACAAGAGAAAATCTTATCAGTTTGGTGAAGCCGATGCCAAGCATAACCTGAAAGTTGTCACTGGTACGTTTTTACTGAATAACCGTTACGCTACAGCTTTATTTGATTCGAGTGCAGACAAGAACTTTGTGTCCAAAAGTTTTAGTACCTTAATTGATATCAAACCGGTTGAACTAGACGCGAGTTATGAAGTTGAACTAGCTGATGGTAAATTAGTGAGTACCAATCGTGCGCTTTTAGGATGTTCTCTTAATCCCTTGAACTGTATTTTCAAAATAGACTTGATGATTGTCGAATTGGGAAATTTTGATATTATCATCGGAATGGATTGGCTATCCAAGTATAATGCGTCTATTCTGTGTCGAGAAAAGAAAGTTAGGATTCCCTTTGATGACAAGACCATGGTTATCTAAGGTGATCAATGTAATTCACGACTGAAAATCGTTTCGTGCATTAAAGCTCGTAAGTATATCGAAAAAGGTTGTGAATTATTCCTAGCGAAAGTATTGGAAAAGGAATCGAAGGAGAAACGTGTCGAAGATGTTCCAGTCATTCGTGACTTTCCTGAAGTGTTTCCGGAAGATTTTCCTGGACTTCCGCCTCCAAGGCAAGTAGAATTCCAAATTGATCTAATTCCTGGTGTTGCACCCGTGGCACGTGCGCCATATCGTTTAGCACCATCCGATCTGAAGGAGTTATCTGTGCAATTGCAAGAACTATCTGACACAGGTTTTATACGACCGAGTTCGTCACCTTTGGGAGCTCCTGTCTTATTCGTTAAGAAGAAAGATGGTTCATTCCGTATGTGTATCGATTACCGAGAGCTGAATAAGCTAACGATCAAGAATCGTTATCCGCTTCCAAGAATTGATGATTTATTTGATCAACTTCAAGGTTCTTGTGTTTTCTCCAAGATTGATCTTCGTTCCGGTTACCATCAACTTCGCATACGCGAGGAATATATTCCTATTACGGCGTTAGAACTCGTTATGGTCATTATGAGTTTTTGGTTATGCCTTTTGGTTTGACTAATGCACCTGCTGTATTCATGGACATAATGAATCGCATTTGTAAGCCGTATCTTGATAAATTCGTGATCGTTTTCATCGATGATATTTTGATGTACTCTAAAAGCAAGGAAAAGCATGTCGAACACTTAAAATTATCTTGAAATTGTTAAAGAATGAAAAGTTGTACGCTAAATTCTCAAAGTGTGATTTTTGGCTTAGTTCAGTACAATTTCTTGGACATGTGATTGATAAAAGTGGGGTACATGTCGATCCTGCAAAGATCGAAGTCATCAAAAATTGGAATGCTCCGACTACTCCAACTGAAGTACGACAATTTCTAGGTTTGGCTGGTTATTACCGAAGGTTTATTAAAGGATTCTCTTTGATATCAAAACCATTAACTAAGCTGACTCAGAATAATAAGCCGTATGTGTGGGGCGATGATGAAGAAGAAGCTTTCCAAACCCTGAAGATGAAACTCTGTAGTGCGCCGATCTTATCATTACCCGAAGGAAGTGAAGACTTTGTTGTTTATTGTGATGCATCTCTTCAAGGATACGATGTTGTTCTCATGCAACGTGAAAAGGTGATCTCATATGCCTCTAGACAATTAAGGAAGAATGAGAAGAACTACACTACCCATGACTTGGAATTGGGCGTTGTGGTTTTTGCTCTGCGACTTTGGAGACATTATCGGTATGGTACGAAGTGTACAGTGTTCACTGATCACAAAAGCCTACAATATATATTTGATCAAAAGGAGCTGAATATGAGGCAACGTCGATGGGTTGAACTCTTGAGTGATTACGACTGTGAAATTCGTTATCATCCAGGAAAGGCGAATGTGGTAGCTGACGCGTTGAGTTGAAAGGAAAGCGAGAAACCGATTCGAGTGTGTGCTTTGGTGGTGACAATTCATAATAACTTACCTGAGCAGATTCGAAACGCACAAATCGAAGCATGCAAGAAGGAAAATATTGCAGCTGAAGGATTTAGATGAGATGGTGAAACATTTGAGACGCGATCTGACGATATCAAATGTTTAAGAGGTCGAATCTAGTTACCATTATATGGTGGACTGAGAGACTTGATCATGATAGAATCACATAAATCCAAGTATTCTATTCATACTGGATCGGACAAAATGTACCAAGACTTGAAAAAGTTATACTGGTGGCTGAATATGAAAGCTGATATTGCAACATACGTCGTGAAATGCTTAACGTGTGCTAAAGTAAAAGTTGAATATCAAAAGCCGTCAGGATTACTTGTTCAACCTGAAATCCCAATTTGGAAATGGGAGCCAATTACGATGGACTTCATCATAAAACTCCCAAGGACACCGTCTGGGTTCGATGCAATCTGGGTTATTGTCGATCGTTTGACTAAATCCGCTCATTTTATTCCAATCAATGAGAGGTTCGGTTTGGAGAAACTCACCGACCTTCATCTGAAGGAGATCGTGTGCAAGCATGGTGTTCCTATTTCAATCATTTCCGATAGAGATAGTCGTTTTGCTTCTGGATTTTGGAGATCACTTTAGAAATCTTTAGGAACCAATTTGGATATGAGCACAGCCTATCATCCACAAACTGATGGGCAAAGCAAAAGAATGATCCAAACTTTGGAAGATATGTTGCGTGCTTGTGTGATAGACTTTGGAAGTAGCTGGGATAAGCACTTATATTTGGCCGAATTCTCGTACAATAACAGTTATCACGCGAGTATTAAAGCTGCACCTTTTGAAGCACTCTATGGGAGAAAATGTAGATCACTCGTTAGCTAGAGTGAGGTTGGTGATGCTCAAATCACTGGACCAGATTTGATTAGAGAGACGACGGATATGATTTTTCAAATCAAGAATAGGTTGTTGTCTGCTCGAAGCCGACAGAAGAGTTATGCGGATATGAGAAGAAAACCATTGGAGTTCAGTGTGGGAGATAAGGTTATGCTAAAGGTATCACCATGGAAAGGTGTTATACGATTTAGAAAAAGTGGTAAATTAAGTCCTCGTTATATCAAACCATTCAAGATTATCTCGAGAGTAGGTCCCGTGGCATACCAACTTGAACTACCACAAGAACTCTATGGGATTCAAAACACTTTTCACGTGTCGAATCTGAAGAAGTGTCTATCCGATGAAGAACTCGTTATACCGTGGGACGAAGTTAAGGTTTATGAAAAGTTGCACTTTATTGAAGTACCAATCGAGATAATGGATCGTGAGGTCAAGCAACTAAAGCAAAGCCGAATACCCATTGTCAAAGTCCGATGGAATTCCCGAAGAGGACCGGAGTATACTTGGGAACGAGAAGACCAAATGTGGAAGAATCGCCCTCATCTCTTTGATTTCAACAAGCGATCGGGTAAGAACGCAAGTTGATCTTCGAGGGCGAAGATCCTAATTTGGTGGGGATAATGTGACAATCCGTCAATTTCAGGTCGTTATTTTAATTTCGACTATTACGTATTACGTGTTTACTTTGATGAGAATTTTAAATTATCGACTAACCAAGAAGGTTATGACTTGAAACTAGCGTAAGAATGTCGATTAGATGAAAACCGGCAAGGAATACGTTAGGTGTTGATATTATTTCTCAAATTATTATAAGAATGATTTTATTGTATTTAATCTTTATTTCTCGTGTTTTACGTTTTAACGAATAACGAAAACTACTAGTGATCGCGATACCGACGGATGCCCAAAGTTTTATGTTTTATTATCGATCGTTTTGATATTTAATATTTTCAACGATATCGTTGTAATTATGTATCGAGTCGTTATATTATTATTTTTCGTGTGCGTTTAAACTTTAAAAAAAGATAAATAAATAAAAAAAAAAAAAAAAAAAATATATATATTTTTTTTTTACGAAACCCGAGCCCCGCAAATATTTTCAAAGGTAACTTTCTAGTCATTTCCGCTACTTAAGTTGATATTTACAATTTTATCCGAAAAGAAATGCATTTTGGAAAAATCTACCCTCACTTCACACTATATAAGGAAATTCCACTAAGAAAAACACATACAACACTTGCAAAATAAAAATCAAACACACCCTTTCTCTCCCTCTTCTTGCCGTGAGCCCCCATCCACCAAGAACACCAAATTTTTTATTTTCAAGCTTGATCAATCCAAAACAAATTGAAGACCCATCTTGGAAATCTCAAGATCTACACTTTGGTATAAAAATCTCCTACATGCATTAACTTTCAAGAATTTTTTTATTGTTCCATGGATGATTTATGTTTAGATCATCATGCATGTGATGATCTAGATAGGATCATCATGTTTTCATGTTTAAAAGTTGTATTTGATCATTGATCTTTGTTAAGATTTTGCATGCATTACACTTTTTCTTGATTTGGTGAAACTTGATCAAGTGTATACTTGTAGGATCATCATTTTTTTTATTATTTTATATTTTTTTGTCGTGACATCCTCAAGCCAAGACACCATTGGATTTTAATTTCTAGCTTGAATCCTTAAAAACTAAAGTAAGTCCCATGTTTGTAATATGATCTGGATCATTTTGGTATAAAAATATACAACATGTATGAACTTTTTTTCTCAAAATTATTTTTCTTGAAAGATCATCTTATTTTGATCTATTTTATGGTTGTAAGTAAGTGTTATTATTATTATATTATAAGTGGGAATGCTTGCATGTAAGATTTTTGATATGGATCTTGTAAGATTTGAACATGCAAGTGTGCTAGAAGTTAGGTAGATGAATTATAATGATATTAGGGTGATATTAGAAGTATATGAATTGTTAAAATGGGTCAAAATATTGATTCAACATGATTTTTAACTAGTCATATTAGATCAGTAGGTAAAAGGGTAATTTTGGGTATCTTAAGGCCAAGTATTTGTTAAACTAATTAGATAGAGTTGTAGAGAATTTCGTTAGCTTCGATTTGATATAAAGTAGAGCTTCTAATTCATTACGGATCAAAAGTTATGATGATTTGATTTTAGTGTACCGGGAGACGAGTGTTCACCCAATCCGAAAATTGTTGTCGATATTTCGATCGAATCTCGGAGACTATAAAATGAGTTTAAAAATGATTCAAGGGCTGTTCTCAGGCTCTATAGTTATTTTTTTGAGTCTATTTTTAGAATCAAGTGTTGGTTTAGTAAATGGAATTGTTTAGATATGTCAAAATGGTTTTACAAGTCAAAGGCGTAAAACTGTCCGGTTTTTATAACACGAAGGTGTGTCGGGCAGAAGGTCTTAGAAGTAATATTTTTGAATGAAATTTAAACTGAGTCTTATTCATATTATATGTGAGTTTGTGACCAAGTTTCGTCGAAAACGGAATAGTTTAAGTAGGGTAAAAAAATTTGTACTTTCGGTAAGTACCGGTAGATTTTTATCGAGGGTATAATTTAATAAAGTTAACATGTAAAAGGATATAGAAGTACACTTGTATTGTTACTCTTTTGGGATTGTCATGATTTTATAAATTTGAGTTTTGTATTATTTAAGTATTATTTATACTTGAGTCATTTATTAACGAACGCGCCTTATTTGGTAGGTTGCGGTCTTCGTATTTAACGGGTATCACTAATCGTCGGCGATCGTCACATTACTATTATTGTACCAAGGTGAGTCTATAGCCTCGCTTTTATACTATCTTATAAAGGATTTTAAAACCCGCGAGGGGGATAACATGCCTATTTTTAAAATAGAACACAAGGGACCCGATTGTATGCTTAGATGAAAGTTATTACATAAGTTTGCTTTAGCCTTAAAAGACCCATTGAATCGTGAATTGTTAATCGAAAGAACGCTAATACTATGGATAGATACATCGGGGTGAAGCCCAGTCCGATCGCAACTAGCTATCGCGTGGTGTAATGAAACACTAGTAATGAAACATCGGATGCATACGTATAAGAGAAATATACGCACTTGGCTAGGTGTGTTGGGCTGAAATAAGATATGTTAAGTTCAATGTCATGAGGCTTATGTAATAACAACGATGATTATGTCTGATCCACATGATTGTCAACCATGGAAGGTTTATTCAAAATACTTGTGTTCGTTTATTTAATTTAAACTCTATAGATTCACTCAGCATTTTTGTTGACTTTATAGCATGTTTTATCTCAGGTCCATGAAGAAGGCACTCAAGGAAGGCGGTTTCATGCAGCTTGCTTAATTTAAATGTTTTGGCATGCTTTTCTAAATTATGTCCATTCAAAGAAACTTTTATCGACTGTCATGTTGTGTAGACTTTAAAACTAATTGGGACCGTGTGTGAACTGTTTTATCTTTAAATAATGAATGGATGTATGTTTTAACCAAACGACTCGTTTTGAGCCGTTTTCTATGATATTGAGATTGAACCATGATAGTAACACCCAATGACCCTTCCGCTGCTGTGACCCGAAATTGGGGGTGTTACACTTACTGGTGAACAAATGAAGAACACAAGTGACCTTGCTGATATACTTGACTACAGATCCAACTTCAAACCCTCAAATCTCTTAAACAGGTTACACAAACTTTGTTTAAACACTTTTTAACCCTAAACATACATACACTCTAGGTGTTTCCAAGATTTTAGGTCAAATCAGTAAAAAACAAGCAAGTTATAGCACAATCTAGAATTTGATGTTCAAGAACACAAGACTTGCATATATGAGCACACAATCACTTAATAAACAAATACCCACATTTAACAACCTTAAATCCTAACTCAAACTCAAACTGAAATCTTAAAACAGTAGGCCCAAACACCCCTTTCACTTTTGAAAATCAAAATTTTGCAAAGTAAAACTATTTTCAGGTTACACCAAGCCCAATCAAGCATCAAAACAACATAAACATGCAGTAAGAACAAGATTTAAGCCATAAAAACACACCATACAATATCAGAATCACAAAATCACTTATGACCACTTTTCAAACAGATTTTTGGAAAGAAGGCTCAAAACTCATGAATGTACATCCACACTCACGAATTTTAGAGCTTATGTGCCTAGCTTAACAAGGAACAAGCTTCCAACAAGCTGCTAAGAACAACAAGGTTAGATCAAACAGATTATATAAAAAAGAAAATGGAAATAAAAGTTGATTGATTCAAGCTTTATACCCCACTCTTTGATTATATCCAAGCCAAGATCTCACCTCACCTTGATAATCTTCTTATCAGGGTGATGTGATCAACCTTTGACCCAAAAATTCCAAGGGTTTGAACAAAGACTTAGAAAAATATCAGATTTTGGAAAATCTTGCAATTTCTTGCACAAACTTTAAAAACAGGTTTTGAAACTTCAAACTCACAAACTATAATCAATAAAAACAGAATATTAAACTTGGCACTTGGATTTCTTAAACAAATTCAAACACTATTTCATTACTTGAATATAGGATTTACAGAAAGTTGAACAAAGGGAAAACCAAGAGCAAAGATAAATGTTGTGAACTAAACCCTTTATATAGAGGGTGAACATGGTCCTAGAAAGTTGAAAAACTAGAAACCCTAAGCTTTGAACTTCCAGAAATGCCCTTGGAAGTTTGAAAATATGCTTGATCATGTGAAGGAATTTTAGCGTTTTGTTGGTGCTAGCTGTGTAGAATTTCATCCAAAGGCTCACAACAAGCTTAAAATGTAAGCTTGAATGTGGTGTGTTGATTTGCTGGCAGGTTTTGGGTTTTTCCCCAAAAGCATGAAGGAGGGGTGGTTCATGTGAGCATGTGAGTGGTGAGGTGGCAGGTTTAAGGTTTGGGTTATGATTAGTGATAGGTTAATCATAATTCTAGAAGGTTTTAGGGTTTAATTCCAAGTAATTATCAAACCCCTAATTGTGTTCTTATGGTGAATATTGGTTGGTTTGATCCGGATTAGGATTTAAAAAAGTGTTAAGCGCCACAATTAGTTTAACTATATAAATTATTTAAAAATCTGGTGAGTGGAGAGTGATGTGGCGAAATGGGGAGTTACGATTGGTGGGTGGGATTTGGTGGGTGAGGTGGCATGTGTTGGTTGGTAAGGTATCTTTGGCTGTCTGCCAAGTTCGGTCCCTTACTTCTTTCCTTCCTTTCATTCAGGTTTAAACATTAGTAAATCTGAATCCCTTTGTTAAGTAAGTTTGGTTTTTTAGACTTTTGCCCCAAAAAGTTTCGAAAAGTATTTCAAAGGGTATTTCTTGCCATTTGATGATATTTGAAGGATCATTCTTGTAATGTCTTCAATCTTCAAGTTCTTGACTTGTATTGTTGACTTTGTGGAGGACTAATATTGACAACTCTTCATAATTGAGGGACCATTCTTGCCAATTCTTCAAAGGAAAGGGTCCTTTTTGCAATTTGACAAACTTTAAGGACCAAACTTGTAATTATGAATATATAAGGGTTAAAGTGTCAATTCTTCAATATTGGAGGACCCTTCTTGTACAATCTTCAATTCTTCAAGGGTTTTTCTTGGAAAATCAACTCTAGGGCCCGGTTCATTGTGCGGCTTCGTTTCCCGTGTTCGTTTTTGCTTGTTTCTTGTTATCTTTCGCCATTTTCTCAATATTCGTACCTAAAATATACATTGAACAAACACAAGCAAATATTTGGCACTTTTTATGATATTTTATGCATTTTAAGCCTGTTTTGGACGATGAGACTATGTATAAAAGCAGTCTCATAAAAAAGTAACCAGAAAAACCATCTAAACAGCAATAGAAATCATTTCCCGCAAGACGCTCCAACATTTGATCCATGAAAGGAAAGGGAAAATGGTTTTTACGAGTGGCGTCATTCAACTTACGATAGTCGATACACACCCTCCAACCGGTCACGAGTCGAGTTGGAATTAACTGTTGTCATCGTTTGGCACAACGGTCATTCCTCCCTTTTTAGGGACATAATGATTAGGACTCACCCAAGGGCTATCATAAATAGGGTAAATCATTCCCGCGTCAAGGAGTTTAAGGACCTCCTTTTTTATGACGTCGTGAATTTTGGGGTTCACCCTCCTTCGACATTGGATTGCGGGCTTGTAGTCTTCCTCCATTAAGATTTTGTGGGTACAAAATTTAGGATCGATCCCCTTAATGTCAGATATTTTCCACGCAATTGCCCCTTTGTGGTCCTTTAAGACATCGATAAGTGCGGTTTTTTCATCATTCGAAAGATCTGTCGCAATAATAACCGGCAACTTATCGTCGCTTTCCAAGAATACGTATTCAAGATGAGGAGGAAGATCTTTCAACTCGAGGATTGGTGGTTCCTCGATTGAAGATTTGGGTTCGAAACTCATAACCTCCACCGGCGGAGGAAATGGAAAATCTTTGAGAAAATCCTTGATAATCTAGAAGTCCTCATCGTTGTTGAGGTCTTCGTTACAAGTACGAGGAAAATCAAATTCTTCCAACGTAAAACCACCACCTTCAAATGGAGTGAAGGATGGTGTCGAATTATCAAGAATAGGATCGAGCATAGTGGGATTGCCACTATTTTCTTCATCACCAAAACCTAAAAATTCTTGTGAAAATTCCTCGCAAACGACATCGATCATATCAACATGGTTTATAGTCACGACGAAATAAACATGAGAAATTTGAGAGTTTTGTGTTGCGTTTATAACATGTTCCTCGTCGTTGAAACGTAAGGTGATTTTTCTAGCATGCACATCAATCAACGCCATTGACGTATCCAAAAATGAACGACCTAAAATAAGAGGAACTTGAGGATCCGTGGAAATATCGACTACGATAAAGTGTACCGGATAATAGAATTTTCCCACTTTCACAAAAATGTCTTCGGCCAATCCACATGAGGGAATTGTAGAATGATCGGCCATTTCGATAGACATTAGTGAAGGAGTAATATTAGGAAGATTAAGCGACTTGAAGATTGCAAGAGGCATCAAATTATACTAGCACCAAGATCGGCCAAGGCATAGAATTCTTCCATATCTTGAATAGCACATGGAATCAAGAATTTGCCGGGATCACTGACTTTTTGAGGTATGCGGTTAAAATAAACCGATGAACAACTAGACAATTGTTACAATTTCTCCTTGTTGTTCAAGATACTCTTAAAGTTAGCGGCAAATCGAGGCATCATGACTAAAGCGTCGTCAAAACTTATGTTAAAATGCAAATCACGAAACATTTTCATAAAAAGCTCAAATTGGTAATTGTCACGTGCTTGCAATTCCCATAGTTTTTACCCTTATAATTGTTCCTTTTATTTCCTTGGTAACCAACTTGATTGTTTCGATAATTGTTAGCATTTTGATTTGGTTCAAAACCCGGTGGAGTCAATTGATTAGTGCGGGTAACTTGACCGTTTTGGTTATAAGTTCCCGTGGCCGCGTAGGTACTCGAAGTGTTACCACCATTGGTAATGCACTCGGAGAAATCATGACCTCCACCACAATACATACAAGAAACCGCAACCGCTTTATCCGTAGCGGGAGTGGGTTGTTCACCAACTTTAAACTCAATTAACAACCCCTTAAGTTTATCAAAAATATTGTTTTCCATATTCGCCTCGAATTGGCAAGCATCGATGGTATGTGAAAATGAAGGCGAAGGCGAAGACGAAGCCTTGTGAACACTCGATGTTTTACGAGGACTATAGACCTTAGACCTATTCAAAATAATCAACAATGCCTCCTCGACCATTTTACACAAAAAAATTACCACCCGCGACGGCGTTAAGATAATCACGCTCATGATCGTTCAATCCATTGTAAAATGTGTCAATTTGATGCAAGTCTGAAAAACCATGATGAGGACACTCATGTAACATTTCCTTAAACCGATTCCAAGCCGTTGAAAAACTCTCATTATACTCTTCTGAAAACTTTGAAATCTCGTTTTTCAAATGCGTAGTCTTAGAAGGCGGGAAAAATTGGTTCACGAACTTCGAAACGAGATCCTTCCACGTCAATATAGAATTTGGTGGCTCTTTCTCTAACCAAATTTTTGCGGGCCCCGCTAAGGAATACGGAAAAAGCATCATCTTAATCGAGTCGTTCGAGACGTCCTTAAACTTGCAATGGCGGTAAGACGATTGAATTGGCGGATATGGTTGTGAGGGTTGTCCTTTTCGTCACCACAGAATTTGTTGTTTTGAATCATGGACAACAAACCCATCTTAACTTCAAAATTCTCCGCAAGGATAGTGGGAATCACAATAGCCTCTCTATAACCCTCGGTGTGTGCTTGAAGCAACTCCATCATAGTACGATTAGCCATGGTTGCTTCTTGTTCTACGATGGGTTCGTCAATAGGAGATTCTTCACTAGAAGGCGTTCCTTCCTTTCGGTTTCTATGTTTACATGCACGTCTTGTTTGGTTACGAGTTTGCATAAACGTCACGTACAATGTGGGGATGAGCAAAGAGGATTCTTTTGGGTGTTTTTACTTTTTCTAATTTTTTTGTGCTTTTGATTGTTTTTACTTTTTTGGATTTTTGTGATGTATTACGTAGACACATATCTACAAATCTCTCCTCAAATCAAATCTCTCGATTAAAGGAGCCTCAAGGAATGAAAATGATCACGTGAAGTGAACGCCTTCGATGAATTTAGAACGTTGGTGGAACACAAAAACGTTCAAGAGGGTTTAATCTTTTAAAACCAAGAAAATATATAGATACGTAGATAATACTTTTGTTGGCAAACCCTTGATTAGCCCTTTTTCTCTTAACACACATAAGCAAGCGGGGGAAACGAGGTGGCGTTAAGCACTTAAGAGCCTTTTTCCCTTAGGTCGTGAAATACAACCGCCTTATACCCACCTTATAGTTTGTGTTAATTAAAATCAAGCTTCACGAAAGTAATTAATCTATTTTGCCTTTTTTTTTCTTTGTTTGAGATCCGAATAAAATGATTGAGTGATGAAATCCCAAACAAGGTTGTGTTTTCACACTTTTGGAGTACTTGTGAATTTATTGTGATACATATACAATATAGTAATAATATTCACACAAAAAAGAAAAACCGATCGTACGTGTGCTTAGAGTTCTAAAACACACAAATAGTTATTATGGATAATATAAAAACAAAATTTGTTCAAATCAAAACACAACACGCCTCCCCGGCAGCGGCGCCAAAATGGTGGTTGTAATTTTACACTCGTTTAGGAAAACGAGATAATTAAGGTAAGTACGACGGTTTAGGAAAACCGTGCACAAATGACCCAAAGGTGAGTTCGTTCTCAAGGAGGCTAGGTGTGTGTGTGATGAGATGATAAAATGTTTTTGATTGATATTATGAAGAAAGAAAAGAGAAAATGGTGACAGTTACAATTCTAAATCAAATTACGATGAATGACGTAGTCGAAAAACCGTAAAAGGTGACGAAATTTAAAAATTACCCTAAAAATTCCTAGAAAATTACAATAAATCCTAAAAATGCAATTAGAGTTTACAAAAAATCAAAAATCACTCAAACCTTTTATTTAATTAAATAATAATTTTTTAATGCTAATTAAAGCCCAAAATAATCAAATTAATTAACAAAAAGCCTAAAATGAGATTTTTCAATTTGTAAACCTCTAAAATAATTTAATTAAACTAAAAACTATTTTTGAAAATTTTAAAATTAATTAAAACTATTTATAAAATGATTAAAAACTATTAAAATATTAAAATAATCCTAAAAATTAATTAAATGACAAGAAAATTAATCTAAAAGTTTTAAAAATCCTAACTTAATGTATTTGACCTAATAAAAATGAAAAAGTTGCAAAAATCCTAAAAACAATTTTTAATAATAATTTTACACACACACACACAACACAACTTCACAAATCTCTCTCATCTCATCCCTAGTTCAAGGCATACAAGCATACACACCAAGATCCATTCAAACTTCATTTACTACATTAAATCCTTGTCTCTATCATCATAACTCCTAAACATTTACTCTCTTTACACAAGACTTGATCTCCAAGGCATTTAAGGAATCTAGGGAAGGTTATATAGGGTCACGGCCCACTTGGGATTGCTAAGTATCCATTTTAAGTTCATAACAACTTTGAGGGTTTCATTGGTTCACTTATCATCACCCTTTTCATTTCATAATCAAAGTAAGCTCATGAATCCTTTTTCCTATTTACTTACTTTCATTTCTAGCATACGTTTAAGTATTATCATGAACACTTGTGTATCTTAATCTTTGAACTTGTAAAAATCTATGAAACTCGTATATATTTATATATAAGTCACGACATATATATAGATCTATGAAATCTTGTATAAAATTTATCTAGACATAATCACATAACATGTACATATAATGTGAATATAGATTTAATCATGAAAACCATGTTTATAGTTCAAGTCGTAGGTTTTATAAGCATATTAGGTTTATAGTTGATTTTAATGGACTTGTACTAGTTTACATGGACTTGGTTAAATCTTACTAGATCTATAAACCCAATAATGGATTGGTAATAATTCTCTAATAGACCAAAAAGCACATAGTGCTTAGTCGAGACCCACATAGGCCCAATAGGCCCATACATGCTTAACAAGCCCATGTTATAAGCCCTATATCTTTGTTGGGCTTAAAAATGATACTAGGCCCAATTAAAACCCCTATAACCCATTAAAACCAATTAGAATGGTTAATGGGTTGTGTAAGGCCCATTAAGATTTTACCGAGCCCATAATCCTATTTAGCTTATCTAATAAGCTCACACGACATTTTTAAATTTATATGAACTTTTTTAGAACTTTAAATATGATATATAAAAGTTTCAGGCTAAAAATGTAATTTTATAAATTATAAGGACTAAACCGTGACACTTGGAACCTTATAACATTGAAAACGTGAACCAAAATGGTCAAGTGGTATTTTCCCGAGACTTCAAGGACCATTTTGACCATATTCGTGACTTAACAACCCCTAGGGACCATTATTGTAATTATTTGAAAGTTATATTGTGTTTTTATAACTTGAGGACTATTTTTGACATTAGCCGAAACCTATTCAAGCCCTAGGGGCTGTTTTTGTCATTTAATAAAAGTTCCAAACCCTAAATATAACTTGAGGGGCTATTCTTGCCATTTACCGAAAGTTAAATAAGCCCTAGGGGTCATTTATGTCAAATACCAAAAGTTACAAAGTTATTAAAACATGGAGGGGCTTGTTTTGTCAATTGCCGAAACATATATAAGCCCTAAGGGCTTTATTTGTAATTATATTAAAACTATAATTAAAACCCTAAATTTAGAGGGACTAAAACTGTCATTGCCCTAAACTTATAACCTAGGGGTTATTTGGTACTTTATAGAAACTTCAAGGACTTCGAATTAATTTAAATAAAGTGTTATACATTTTATAAACTTTATGAAATAAATTATAAACCCAAAAACTAGAGGGACTAATATTGTGAAATTGGAAAATAGAAGGACTAAACCCGTACCAATAAAACTTGAAGGATTAATTTTGAACTAGTTGGAACTTAAAGGGATCAAACATGTATAATATTGTTTATACTATTCTAAACATACAAAATCAAATATAAATATTTTATAAAAGTGAAAGTACATAAATAGTAAATCAAACACTATTTACCTAAACAATATTTAATTACATGATTAAAACGAGTACTATTAATACTTGTATAAACGGATATTAAAACAAGATAATCATAACAAACTGCTTAAACCAGTATAAGCATTAATAAGTGTGAAAACACTTATCCTTTTGCCACTAAAATCAAGGAAAAAACAAGACCTAATCATGTGTTTTATATCATAAATGTCGGAATTACGCGTGGTTTTGTGTTCTTGTGTTTAAATAGGTACAAATGATCAAAAGAAGAGAAAACACGGGATTTCACGGTCAAATGTCGAAGAAAAGTCAAGAAAGAGTCAAGACAAAGATCAAAAGACCAAAAGTATGCCCAAGTTCACGAAAACCGACTAAACCGATACATTTTGAAGAAATTATCAAAGAAGCCGAAATCAAGGTCGTTTTTAGCGGATTAAATATTTTCGAAGATAATTGAGCCTTGTGGGACCCACATTGGGTAAATGGACCTAAAAGCCCATTTAAGGAAAAGATTTCTTAACTCTTTAACCAATGGCCCAATACCCCTAACTAAATAAACATATGGGAGAAAGTTATTTGGGCTGCCAAGCCCATTTGCATTTACAAAGGAACGGATAGTCAAAGTTTATTCATTTTTGAGGTTCAAAGCCCTGGTCAATTACCAACACACGCTTCAATACTTGATAAATCAAATTCTCACACCCTCCCCTTAAAATAACACACGTGTAATCCCACTCACAAAACCAAACGATTACCATAGACCCTCACCTCACCCGATCCCTCCTTTTACCTCACCCACGTGTAACAAAACAAACTTCCAACATTTACTCCCCCTTCCACACCTTTATCACCCCATTCCTTTTATTTTTTCGTTATTTACTATGTGCCCATCCTTTCTTTCTCCTCCCCAAACACACGCATCAGTTTTTACCCATCAAAAACCCTAATCACCCATATAAATAATTAACCACTATTTTTTGGGGCTTTTCACTGCAAAGTTCACACCAAGGGAATTAATTCCCCCCAAGAATCGGATCAAAACACCCAAGGTGGTCCTCTCATCCTGGCGTGGCACAAATCCACCAATCACCATTCCATGCTGGCAATCCGTGGATACCAAAATCAATCACAGCCGTTGGAATCAAGAGAGAAGAAGAAAAGAAGAATGAATGGTTGTGATCCTTCACCGTGGGCACCAAGGAGCACCTAGAAGGTTCGGGGTTCTCCTATAAAACCCCCTTAATCTGTAATGTTAGAGGGCAGCTTTTCTTTATTTTTATTTTTCAGTAAATTAGATTAGGGTTTTAATTTAATCTTGTAATTTTTTTCAGTTTTGTAATTCTTGATTTAAGATTAATGAAAAGTTAGATTTAATTAAATTCGTCTCTATTTAATAATTCTGTCAATTTTTATTAATTTGTTTTTTTTTACTGATATAAATCTTTGATTCGTCTCTATTTACTGTTATTAATCTGTTCAATAATTCGTCTCTATTTAAATTCGTATTTAATCTTTATTTGTTACTGTTATTATTATAAAAAAAATAATAATAAAATAAAATAAAGGAAAGTAAATTAAATCTCCCCACTGGAGATTTATAAAAAACTGGATCAATTGGTTTCGTTTGGGTCGAAGGTGAAGTGTTCATTGTTCGAAGTTTATTGATTGGTTCGAGAAGCATTTTGGATGATGTTCGAAGCTGTTGAGATTTGAAGGTGGTGTTTGTTTGATTCGTCGATAAGACTGCTCAGCGCAGCTTCTTCTACCCAACGGATTCGACAAAAAGGTTCTCGTCTCTTTTTATTTTTATTGTTAAGTTTTAGTTTATAAAATCTGCTGGTGTCTATTTTGAAATTAGTTTAATCTGCTAGTTTGAATTTATTTTAGTTGTTTATTATTTGTTTGGAAATTAGATTGCTTGAATCTGCTTAATATTTTTGGTTTTAGAGATAACTACTTTTGTTTTATGTTTATTTATAGTCAATTTGGATCTGCTTTATTTTCATTTGGTTAAGTTTATTGTTTGCTTGTTGATGTTGCTACTATTTTTTTATTTTGTATCTGCTTGAGTTTTATAAGTTATTAGGATATAGTTTGTTTAAATTTATTTTGAGTTTGCTCTTCAGTTTTGGAATTTAGCTTATTTGCTTAAATCTGTTTCAGCTTATTATTTGCTTATGTTCATAGCTTTGCGAATGCTTATTGTTTGTCCTACTTAGTTTCATAAGATCTTTGTTTCAGCTTATTTGTTTTTTTTAGATTTTGCTTTTTGTCAACTGCTTATCTGGCTTATTTGGTTTATGCTTATTTGAGTTCAGCTTATTGTCTATTTGTGTGTTTAGCTTATTGTTTTGCTGCTCAAAACTCAGACTCAATTAGTCTGAGTTTCTTTCTGTCCAAAATAACAAGCTCTAAAAAAGGTCAAAAATATATAACAAAAATTTTGTCACTGGTTGGATTCGAACCAGTGACCCCTCGTTCAACTACACAACGCCCTAACCAACTAAGCTAGCTAGTCATTTGTGTATTATTCTACATCTAATGATTAATATAAGGATTTAATTTCTGGCAGTTATTTTAATTAATACAAATTTAGTTTAAATTAGATTTTAATTAATTATTTTATTTAAATTTCGTTTTAATTTAGTTTTTTATAAGAAAATAAAAAGATAGAAAATATTAGATTTACTTTTATAATTTTAAATTTAAATTAGTTTTAAAATTACTTTAATTTAAAATAGTTTTATTTTATTTAGCTTTAAAAATTAGTTTTCGTCAGATTGTTTTTTTATATAAAATTTAGTTTTGTTTTATTTAAAGTTTTATAAAATTAAGTTTTTTTTCATTAGTTTACATTTTTATTAAAATTAGATTTTCTTTAAAATAGATAAAATAGTTTTCATATTAAATAGATTTTAGCTTAAAAATACAAATATATCATTACCAAAAACAAAGTTAAGTCAAAACGTTAAAATTGAATTTCAATTCGAGTCGAGTCGAGGAAAAACGAACAATAGTTGCTTAAATTTGGATTAACAAATTCATAGTTTCAAATGGCGCCGCTGCCGCTTCGCTCGTACGATTGACGATTTTTCGTGAAGACGTTTGGATTTTGGGATCCGTTCTTTTTGAACGTTACGTTTCTTGCACAAAAAATCAAAAATTCAAAAAAATCAAAAACTTAAAAATACAAAAAAATTAAAAAAATCACAAAATCAATTTCTTTCCTAAGAATTGCACCAAAAAAATTTTTCAAAAAAAAATCCAAAAGTAATACTTTTTCCTAAAAGTATTACACCAAAAATATTACGTATTAGTGTTAATTTTTAGTTCGATTTCTTTCGATTTTTCTTGTGAATATATATTTTTCTAAAAAATACAAAAAGATTTTTCTTTTACTATTGTATATTACGTAGAACATTAATTTACCTACTTTTCAAATAAGCCTTAGTTGGGATTTCATCACCTAACTATTGTAGTCGAATCCTAAACAAAATAAAAAGGCAAAATAGATAAATACTAGTAAGACGTTTGAACTCGAAATATACAAACTATAAGGTGGGTATAAGGCGACGCGCTATAAAAGGCCGTCTAAGGAAAAAGGTTTTTAAGTGCTTTGTGCCACCTCGTTTCCCCGCTTGCTTGTGCGTATATTGAGAGGGACGACCGATTATTGGTTTGCCAACTCAAGTAGTATTTACGTATATATTTTTGTAGCTTTTTCATATTGCTCATCGAGAGGGAAAATCCTTTTCCTCTCAAAGTCGACCGAGGTCACCTACCTCATTCCAAAGTTTTAATTGTATGCGCACTCGCGCGCGTACATACATACCGAGTGGTGTACCAAATACTTCTAATTCTTCCAAAAAGAAGAAGAAGAAAAACAAAAAGACCGTCATTCAAGCCGATCCCGATAATCGAGCTTTCGACATAACGATGGCAACGGATAATCGACCAATGATTGAGATTCTTTAATCTCACTTTGAAGGAAACGATGACGCGATTGTGGTGCCGACCATTGGAGCTAATCATTTTGAACTTAAACCGGATTTTATTCTAATGGTTTCCGCTACACCATTTTTAGGTCGTATTAATGATGACCCACACGCTCATATCAAACGATTCATCCAATTAGCAAATACCGTCAAATACAATCGGGTGCCACAAGAGGCCGTTCGCCTACAACTTTTTCCTTTTTCCCTCGAGGGACAAGCCAGGATTTGGCTTGATAAGGAACCACCCGAAAGTATTACCACATGGATCGACTTAGAGACCAAGTTCATTAATTACTTTTTCCCACCATCACGGACCACCGCTTTAAGAAATGAAATAATCACTTTTGAGCAAAAAATATGGGGAAACTTTTAGTGAGTCTTGGGATCGATTTAAAGAGCTTTTGAGAAAATGTCCACAACACGGTTTCACTAAAGTGCATCAAATAAATACGTTTTACAATGGTTTAACTCTAAATGACCAAGACTCGCTTAATAGTGCCGCGGGGGGCAATATTCTTGTGAAAACCATGAACGAGGCTTGGGCCATTATTGAGAACAAGGCAAAAGTGCAAACCAAGAGTGTTAGGGCCACTATGGCAAGTGCTAGTTCTAGTGAGAGTGACAAGAGAATCGATAAACTTACTTCGCTTGTTGAAACACTCGCTCTAAAAACCGACGCCCTCACTACACATGTGCATGCCGTGAAAGATAATAGTGAAACGTGTGAGACTTGTGGTGGACCACATTCATATTTCAATTGTGACAAGGTTTATAATCAACAACAACAAGTTTGTGCTTTTAATGCTAATGAGAGGGTTCAATTTAAACCTAATGTTGATGTTAACCATTTGTCTTACAAGAGTACTAATTATTTGGCTCCCTCGGGTTTTGTAGCACCTCAAAGACCACCCCCACCCGCCCAAAATACCCAATACCAAAATAGGAACCAAGGTCCTCAAATGGGTAATTTTCAAGGGAATGCAAATCAAGTGATTTTTAATGGTCAAAATCAAGGGTTTCAAAATAATCAAGGTTTTTACAATAACAACGATTTTCAAAATCAATATCAAAATCAAAGTTTTCCTAATCAAGGGGTTAATAATCAAGGGTTCAATCAAATGAATATGCAAAACCCTCAAATGGACTTGGTTCTACAAAATTTGACCGAACATGAGAAAATCATGAAAGCTATGCAAGAGTCTACTAGACAAATGCAAGAGTCCAACGATAAGAGATTTTTGACTATGTTGCAAACCCTTAGACCCCAAGGTGCCTTACCATCCAATACCGAGATTAACCCTCGTGCTAATGTGAGTGCTATCAATACTCGAAGTGGAGCCAATTTAGTGGGACCTTCCATCTCTTCGCCCATAAAGGAGAGACAAGGCCCGGCGGTCATAATGAGTAATCCTACTCCCCCTCCGGTGATTCCCCCCACTACCACTCCTAGTTCTAGTCCTCCATTGCCGAAAGAGCCTATTCCTACGGTTGTTCAAGAAGCGAGTCCTTCTCCTTCTCAACCTAAGCCTAATATTCCTTATCCATCTAGGTTAGGCAAGACTAAAGTGCTCACCAAAGATGACATTCATGTCTCTAATTTTTTGAAAATGATCTCCAATGTGAATGTTAACGTAAGCCTTATTGAAGCACTTGCTCAAATGCCAAAATTTGTCAAAATGTTTAAAGATTTGCTCAATAAGAAGGAAAAAATGGTTGAGCTCGTTAACACCCGTTTAAATGAGAATTGTTCCGCGGTTCTTCTCAAAGAGCTTCCCGAAAAGCTAGGAGATCCCGGACGATTCGTGTTACCTTGCTCGTTTCCTCAAATCGATGATTGTATGGCTTTAGCGGATCTCGGCGCTAGCATCAATCTTATGCCACTTTCGGTTTGGAAACAATTGTCATTACCCGACCTTGTACCGACTCGTATGACTTTAGAGTTAGCTAATCGAACCCTCGCATACCCCGTTAGTATTGCCGAAGATGTTTTTGTTCGAGTTGGTACATTTACTTTTCCCGTGGACTTTGTCGTCGTCGACTATGAGATGGATCCTCATATTCCGTTAATACTTGGTAGACCATTCTTAAGATCCGGAAGAGCCTTAGTTGACGTGGCCGAAGGGGAGTTAATTCTTAGGGTTAGGGATGAACAACAAGTTTTTAAAATGGGAAAAATCACAACAAAATCAAATGGAAAAGAATCGGTCAATATGATTGATGTTCTTAATTATGATAATGATGAGATTTTTATTAATCCTTTTGGAATTGAAAAGTCTAATCAAAATAATTTTGTGATAAACTCATCCCTTCCCTTAGAGCCTCAAATTTTTGAAACTCCTATTTTTGATACCGATAGTGATGACACTTCTTCAAGTGATCACACTATCTTCGGCTTAGACGACTCGTCTTTTGACCCACCCACTTTCGACCCACCCATTTATGATCAACCAATCTTTGATACCTACGATGATGACACTTCTTTAAGTGATCTCATCAACTTTGATGGCCCACCCCATGATTTTAAAGCACCTCATATCTCTATGAGTGATTCTTCCATGGAGACTCCTTTTGACTTCTATACTCCAATTTTAGAGATCATGACTATTGAGGAGGATCCTCCACTCTTAGAGATCATACCTACTTTAGAGGTTATTCCATTTGAGGAGGATTTAGATATCTTTCTAAATACCTATTTTCCTCATGAGGAAGAGTTTTCCTATGACTCCGATGATACTTATGTTTTCACATCAAGTTTGGAAGCGGACGACCTTCCCACTTTGGATTTTGACGATGTTTTGAGCTTAAATGTCACTACCTCTTGCTATTTTCCCATTAAGGAACCGGTGTTTGATCCGGGAATAGAGACTTTTGTGCTTTCATTGCCATACCACCTTATCTTTCCTTGTAAGAGACTTTTGCCTAAGGATGCCCCACTTTTCTATGACTTGCGTACCACCTCGGGGTTTATTTCCTTTTGTGATGGAAATTATGTATTTGACCCGGGTGGATTTTCATGGGGTATGACTTGTATGACTTTGTTTCACCTTTATCATGGAGAGATTTTCCTCCCTTGGAAATCTCGGTTGTTCCATGATTTTCCCATTTGAATGATGACATTCGGGAAATCGAGTCGAGCTAGAGACTCATGATAATAAATCAAGCATCGTATAACTAGGTTAGATTTTTTACCTTTTTCCACCTTTTTACCCTTCACCCATTTTCACCAATAAGTGTAGGGGGAGCCAAGTAGGTTGTTTGTGTTGTGATGTTGTGTGCATGGACATTTGCTTAATTATCCACTTTTGATACTTTTGACGCGACCCGTGTTCCCGTGTTACCCGTGTACCCGGTTCCTTCAATAAGTTTTTGCTATTGTGATTCAATCTTGTATATAAATAAATGTAATCACTTTAGTTGTCCTTTCCTTAGCTCGATTTTAAACAACGTACTCAATGTCCTAAGTGTAGGGGAGTTTATTCTCCCACATGCTTAAACATTGAGGACAATGTTTATATTAAGTGTAGGGGGGATTTCTATCGAACTTTTAGTGGCCTTTTCCATGAATTTGACCCCATTTTAACCGGAAAATTTTAAAAATTTTTCAACGTTTTTCAAATTTTTGATGTATTTTGGCCTAGTAGTATTTTTATTTATTTTTCCTTTTTGTCATCGCATCTTATTTTTATTTTTTATTTTCCATTTTAAGAATAAAGTCAAAAATAAATAAATAAATAAAATGGTTTTAACAAGTTTAGATATCTTTGACATATTAGGCCCGTCGTGAATATTTTGACTCAACCCGAGTTTACTTATCCAAGTTTACTCTAGCTAGTATCCTTAACCATATGGACCTTAATTGGTTTATTAGGCTAAGCATCCACGAATCTCATTCCTTGAGATTTTAAATTATGGAGAACGAGAGATGATAGAGTTAATTATAAGTTTGTTATTCTTTCATTAACTTATGTGAGTTAGTTATGAGCTTTTTCTCCCATCAGTTATTAATAAATATATTTACAATAAATAAGGTTGTACGATTTAAAAAGTTACTTAGCTTCTAGCACAAGATCGTTTAAAAGTTGCTCGGTATTAATTAGAGTTCATAGCCAAGGCATAACTTATTGAAGCGGGACGCGAATATTGGCTTATCCAAAAAGGCCCTAACAAGGCATGAGGATACCCGAGTCCAAAAAGGCCCTAACAAGGCATGAGGATTCACTTTTTTTTGCTAAAGATCCTAAGAGATTGTGAAGATCATTAATCCAAATCAATATGAAGGATCAAGACACACGACGAGAAGCAATTACTCCCCTAAAGATCATGGAGAAGTCTATCCAAAAAGACCCTAACAAGGTATGAGGATAAATAGATCCAAGTCCGAAAAGGAGGCGGATCGTTGTATATCAAAATCCTAAATAAAGAAGAGGATAAATGAAGAAGTCGTGGTCAACGTTTGAAGCATCTTTCATGAAGATGTATACCAAAATGAAGAGAAGATCATAATTTCAAGATCGTCTCTCAAGATTTGAAGTTTGAAGTACAAGCCAAATATCGGTCCGAGAAAGGTCTCAAATCGTGAAACGAGTTATACCAAGATATGAACTTTTTAAGGTTTCGAGAAGCAGTTTTAAAAGATTTTGTCCTTTAGCTAACTATTGATTAAATCGTCTCACTTTATTTTCGGCCTTAATAAATTATCGAAATAAGTCAAAAATGCATCCTCGTGATCATTCAAGACAACAATAAAATACAAGAGATACACCGTAGGAATAAGGGGGTCTAAGTGATTAACTAAACCACATGAGTAAGTGTTAGTTGTGCTAACTTGTAATAACAATGATCTCGTTTTTGAGCTTGGTATGGGGAACGTGAAACTTGAGGGTGATTTATATTCATGACACCAAAGCCCTAATCCAAGTCTTAGATTTCTTTACGAGTTTCTTCCATCGAATAATTTCCAAGTTAAAATAAATTATTATAACTTTTGTCTCCTTTTAAGTTTTTATCTTTTCGTTATAGTAATAATAGCATATAGTAATAAAGGCCGAGATGGGTTAATGATACATAGATTTTATATGGGTTCTAGTTCTCTCGATATCCTCTCGAATTGATCTCGGTCTTAAGTGGAATGATTTGTTCTTGGTTAATAAAAAGTGGTTGGTTTGTTTATCTATTTTAAACTAATGACAAGAAATTAAGTGTCGAAGAGTAAAATTAAAGACTTTGAAAGATTTAAAGTAAGAAACGAGTTTAAAAATAAATGTTGAAAACTTAACGATTTTAAGTTAAAATAAATGAACATTCAATAAAAACTAACTCTTGGAAAACTTTGTGAAAAATAAGAACTTAGTTGGAAAAGACTAAAAGAAAGTAGGATCGTAACAAAACACCTCAAATCGGAATAGTAGAAAAGTCCCCTCAATCGGAATATTATTCCGATCGTATGATCGGAATGTGTTGCAAAATGAGCCAATCGGAATATCTGGTATCGTTGCTGATCGGAATACTGTTGAAGAAGGGCAAATCGGAATATACGAAATAACATCAATCGGAATATGGGCAACAAGCTATAATCGGAATGCTATCAAAACTCATCAATCGGAATAAGGACAATAGCTACAATCGGAAAACCAAAACCCTTTTCTGATCGTGCGATCGGAAAGAGGGGGTGTATACGATCGGAATGCACCAATCGGAAAGGGGTTTATGACCCTTTCCGAAATCCCTTTTTGATCCGAATTTTAAGCAAAGTAAATAAGCTATAAATAAGCTTATCACTAAGCTAGCTCGAATCCAAACTTAAGCTGATCAATTAAGCACTAAAAACAACTTTTCTAAATTCAAAATAAACAACTTTTAAATCAAATCAATAAAAAGATGAACTTTTTATAAAACTCTCAAAAGTAAATAAGATAAATCAACAAATAAGCCAATAAGAACAAGGATCTTAAAGCTTATTTATGTGTAAACTTAAGGAAACATAAAAAGTAAACAACTTTTTAAGCACAAATCATAGATGAACAACACGGATCATACGAGATTTGTACCAAAATCAATAAAAGTAAAAGAAAGGAAGGATGAGAGTAAAGATTAAAAGATAAAAACTTGAACTTGATTAAGGAAAAAGTAATACAAAGTTTTGATCTTGAATGGAAAAAAATGAAATCTAGTGAGAGAAAGTTCTAAACTTTCTCTCTCTAAAACTAGAAACTACCTAAAAGACTAAGTGTGTTAAAATTTGTGAAGTAAGGGCTTTATATAGGCGTGTGTATGGTTATGGGCTTTTGATTGGGCTTTGATTTGGGCTCCTTTTTCTTCTTTCTTCTTAAGTCTTCATGCTTCTTCAAATAAACGTCTCCACTTTGGATTTGAGAAGTGTCGGTGAATTATTCCAACTCGTCTTTTAATCTATTGTTTTATAGACTCGAGTTCTTCGACATATATGAATCTTCCATCTTTGGCTCTATTCTTCGATAAATCTTCAAATAGGCACAACGACTTCAAATCTTTTGCATCTCTTGGACAATAGACTTCGTCTTGAGTCTTTTTCCACGATAAAACCCGTGCAATCTCATGTTTTCTCAATATTCATCCGGTTGCCTCTGAAAATACAATAAACACAAAAACCACGCATAATTCCAAACAAATGATATTAAATACGTGTTTTGGTCTTGTTTTAGCCTGATTTAAGTGGTAAAAGGATGGGTGTTTTCACACCTATCAAATCCCCTACACTTAACCATTGCCATGCCCTCATGCAATGCTTAGTGACAAAGCACATTTACACTTTTCTCATAATCAATTAACCTTGGCCTTATTAAAATACTACTAAACAAAAATTAAAGTACTAAGAGAAATTGAAACTTTAAAGTAAACAAAAAGATAGAAAATAGCTATGTGGAAATAACTTGCAAAGAGATCGAGGACTTACATTAGGGCTTCGGTGCTGCGAAGATTTATCACCCTCAAGTTTCACGTTCCCCAAACTAAGCTTAAAAACGAGATCATTGTTATTATAAGTTAGCAATTCAAACACTTACACACATGGCTTAATTAAATGCTTAAACTCCCTTATTCCTAGGTGTATCTCTTATATTTTATTTTTGTCTTAGAATGATCATGAGGATGCATTTTTGGACTTATTTCGATAGTTTATTTAGGCTGAAAGCAAAGTAGGACGATTTGATCAATAGTTAGCTAAAGGACAAAATCTCTTAAAACTGCTTCTCGGGATATCAAAAAGTTCATATCTTGGCATAACTTGGTTCGCGATTTGAGACCTTTCTCGGGCCGATATTTGGTATGTACTTCATACTTCATATCTTGAGAGACGTTCTTGAAATAATGGTCTTCTCATCATAATAGAGTTTCTTCACTTGGAGACTTTTGAGGGGTACTCCAACTTTGTTGACCATGACTTCATGATTATTTCTTCAATCTCTAATTTGGATTTTGAGATACAACGATCCGCCTCCTTTTCGGACTTGGATCTATTTATCCTCATACCTTGTTAGGGTCTTTTCGGATAGACTTCTCCATGATATTTATGGGAGTTGATTGCTTTTCGTCGTGAGTCTTGATCCTTCATATTGATTTTAGGAATAATGCTTTTCACATCACTTGGATCTTCAGCAATAAAATGGAATCCTCATGCCTTGTTAGGGCCTTTTCGGACTCGCCAATCTTCGCGCCCCGCTTCATAAGTTATGCCTTGGCTATGAACTCTTATCATTACCGAGCAACTTTTAAACGATCTTGGGCTAGAAGCTAAGTAACTTTTCAAATCGTACGACCTTACTTATTGCAGATAAATTATTAGCAAGTGATGGGAGAATAGGCAAATAATTACACCAAGTGAACTTGCGCAAGAATACCGACTTATAATTGACTCTATCATTTCTCGTCCTCCACAATTTAAAATCTCAAGTAATGAGACTCGTGGACACTTAGCCTAATAAACCAATTAAGGTCTACATGGTTAAGGATACTAGCTAGAATAAACTTGGATAAGTCTATTCGGGTTGAGTCAAAATAAACGCAACGGGCCTAATATGTCAAAGACTTCTAAACTAGCTACACCACTTTATTAAAATTAGACTTTATTGCGGGATATATACATATGAAAGCAACGATAAAAATTTAAAAATTACGACTAAATGGCCAAAGTTAATAAAAAATTTGAAAAATGTTGAAAAATATGATTTTCCTGTTAATTGAAGGCATTTTCATGGAAAAGTCCACTTAAAACTTCGATAGAAGTCCCCCTACACTTAAGATAAACATTGTCCTCAATGTTTAAGCATGTGGGAAAAGTTTCCCCTACACTTATGACATTGTGCACGTTGGTTAACTCAAGTTAAGGAAGAGACGACTAAAGTGATCAACTTCAAATGTGAGTATGAAGAAAATTGAATCGATAGAACCGGATTTCGGATAACACGGGAGCACGGTTCTTCAAAGCTTCCAAGAGTGCATTCATCCCTGTAATCACATCACCACACAAATACAAACACATATAGAAGTCCCCCCTACACTTAGGGGATTAAAACATAAAAGGATAGATACTCGGGCTGCCTCCCGAGGAGCGCTTGTTTTTTATAACCGAGTCACGAGCCTGACTCGACCCAAAATTAGTTCATGGGGAACGTGGTGAGGGATGGAATCACCTCCTGAGAGGTGTCCTCACCAAAGTACAACTTCACTCGTTGGCCATTCACCTTAAAATTTGGTCCATTAGGTTGAGCGAGCTCGAGAGTACCATATGGAAAAATTTAGGCAATGGTGAATGGGCCGGACCAACGAGATTTGAGCTTTCCCGAGAAGATTTTCAACCGAGAGTTAAAAAGTAAGACTTTGTCTCCAACATGGAACTCTCGGTTTTTAATCTTAGAGTCGTGAATGAGCTTAGTCCTTTCCTTATAGATTAAAGAATTTTCATAAGCCTCATTACGGAGTTCATTCAGCTCATTGAGTTGGATCTTGCGTAGGTCACCGGCTTTGTTTATATCAAAATTAGCCCACTTCAAGGCCCAGTAAGCCTTGTGCTCCAACTCAATGGGGAGGTGGCACGCTTTCCCGTACACAAGACGATAAGGCGTACAGCCGATTGGGGTCTTGTAAGCAGTACGGAAAGCCCACAAAGCATCATCCAGTTTATCAGCCCATGAGGCATGATGCTCTCCCACGGTTCTTTCCAGAATTTGCTTAAGACCTCGGTTGGATATTTCAGCCTGGCCATTAGTTTGTGGGTGGTAGGCTGTGGAAAGACGATGATTTACACCGTACTTAGCCATGACTCTAGCAAATTGGTCATTGCAGAAATGAGTCCCACGATCACTAATAATGGCGCGAGGCACACCGAATCTAGCGAATAGAGCTTTTAAAAAGTTACAAACCACCCTTGCGTCATTAGTAGGTAAAGCTTTGGCTTCAACCCACTTTGAAACGTAGTCAACGGCTACAAGGATGTATTTGTTTCCTTTAGACGAAGGGAATGGCCCCATAAAGTCGATACCCCAAACATCAAAGATTTCACATTCTTGTATGAAATTCTGAGGCATCTCGTCTTTATGTGTGATTTTGCCTTGCTTTTGGCAAACATCACATCGTTTAACCATATTGTGAGCATCACGATATATGGAGGGCCAATAAAATCCGGAATCAAACACTTTTTTGGCGGTGTAGTTGGGACCAAAGTGACCACCGGTGGGTCCTTTGTGGCAAGCATCAAGGATTTCAGACGCTGCTGGTCCGTCAACACATCGGCGGATAATCAGGTCAGCACATTGTTTGAATAGGTAAGGGTCGTCCCAAAAGTAAGTCTTAATGTCGGTGAAGAACTTTTTCTTTTGTTGGGACGTCAACCCTTCCTTGAGAATTCCACCCGCCAAGTAGTTTGCAAAGTCCGCAAACCACGGGGTTTCATTAGACTTCGAGTTTATAGACATTAAGGTCTCCAAGGGAAAAGAATCATTGATTTCTTTGTTCGGATGATCCCCCTGGTAAGGATCCTCAAGTCTGCTGAGATGGTCCGCGGCTAGGTTTTCTGCTCCTTTTTTATCGCGAATTTTGATTTTAAATTCCTGGAGCAGCAAAACCCAGCGAAGAAGTCTTGGTTTGGAATCTTGCTTTGTCAACAAGTACTTCAGCGCGGAATGATCGGTGTACACAATGGTGGTAGAATGGACAAGATAGGGGCGGAATTTTTCAAAAGCATAGACAACAGCTAAAAGCTCTTTTTCGGTTGTCGTATAATGCAATTGTGCCCCAGTCATTGTCTTGCTAGCGTAATGGATCGGTTGGAAGTGTTTGTTCACTCTTTGTCTAAGAACCGCTCCAATAGCAAAATCACTAGCATCGCACATCAACTCGAAAGGCAGCTCCCAATTAGGGGTAACCAAGACGGGTGCCTTAGTTAGCTTATCCTTAAGCGAGTTGAAGGCTTCAAGACACTCTTTGGAGAAGATAAAAGGAGTATCTTTTTCCAAGAGGTGGGTCATCGGGCGAGCGATTTGAGAAAAATCTTTGATGAATCGACGGTAGAAGCCCGCATGACCCAGGAAACTTCTCACACCCTTCACGGTTGAAGGTGGAGGCAACTTTGCGATAACATCGACTTTAGCACGGTCTACTTCAAGACCGGCTTTCGAGATCTTATGCCAAGCACGACGCCTTCTTTTACCATAAAATGGCATTTTTCCCAATTCAGAACTAGGCGAGTGTCTTCGCACCGCTTAAGCATACGTTCCAAATTGGCAAGGCAAGAAGAGAAAGAATCCCCGAAGACCGAGAAATCATCCATGAAGACTTCCATGGTTTGTTCAACCATGTCATGGAAGATAGCTAACATGCACCTTTAGAAAGTCCCGGGCGCATTACATAAGCCAAAAGGCATTCTTTTGTAAGCAAATGTGCCATAGGGACAAGTGAATGTCGTCTTCTCTTGATCTTGGGGATCGATGGGTATTTGAAAATAACCCGAGAAACCATCAAGAAAGCAGTAATATTCATTACCGGCTAAACGTTCAAGCATTTGGTCCATAAAAGGTAGAGGGAAATGATCCTTTCTCGTGGCATCATTGAGTTTGCGGTAGTCTATACAAACTCTCCACCCAGTAACGAGACGAGTGGGAATCAACTCGTTGTGTTCATTGGGAACAACGGTTATTCCGCCCTTCTTGGGCACACAATGGATTGGACTAACCCATGGTGAATCCGAAATAGGGTAAATCATACCCGCATCAAGAAGTTTGATAACCTCTGTTTTGATGACTTCATGGATTTTTGGATTCACCCTTCGTTGGCTTTGAATTGTGGGCTTAAAGTCGTCCTCCATGAGAATTTTATGTGTGCAGAAGTAAGGATCAATTCCACGAATATCAGAAATTTTCCAAGCAATAGCCTTCTTGTGAGCTTTCAGCACGGCAACGAGGCGAGTCTTCTCTTCATCTTTCAAATCCGTCGCAATAATGACGGGCGACCTCTTGTTGTCGTCAAGGAACACGTACTCGAGATGAGGCGGCAACTCCTTAAGTTCTAAATCCGGAGGATTTTCGACGGGAGGCGTTTTCAAAGTCGGAGTATCGATAGCAATGACCGTGGGAGATGGAGGAGAAGGATTGTCTTTAGTGAGAAGGTTGTCAAATAAATTCATGTCTTCATCCCCATCGATAGGAGATTCATTAGTAGCTAAATTCACATCTCCCATGGTTTCTTTAAGATTGTTCCAGAATAAATCACTATCTCCAAATAGAGACAATGATGAATCAATAGAGGACGCGGTCTCAACAGTGGGAAGAGAGGTGGGAATACTTTTGCAAGCATCATTAAAGTGTTCTTTACAAGCCTCATCAAGAACGTCAATACAATTAACAATCTCATATGAATAAGGCTGTTTAGACAACTTTCCCATGTTGAAGACTACTTTATCGTCACCCACTCTCATGATAAGCTCACCGGCTTCAACATCAATGAGAGTGCGACCGGTCCTCAAGAATGGACGACCAACAATTAGCGGCACACGAGGGTCCATCTCGTAGTCGACGACAACAAAATCAGCAGGAAAGGTGAATTTGTCGACTCCTACAATGACGTCTTCGGCTATCCCCACTGGATAAGCAACCGTACGGTTAGCTAATTCCAAAGTCATTTTCGTGGGGACTAGCTCTGGGAGAGATAATTGCTTCCAAACGCTTAAAGGCATGAGATTAATACTGGCACCTAAATCGGCTAGGGCCATGCAATTCTCTACTCCCGGGAAATTGCAAGGGATAAGAAAACGACCCGGATCACCAAGCTTGATTGGCAATTTCCTTAAGAGCACTGCAGAGCAATTCTCATTAAGTTGGGTGTTGGCAATATCGAGGAGCTTTTCCTTGTCGCTCAGAAGATCTTTAAACATTTTCGCATATTTAGGCATGTGAGCGAGAGCCTCAGCGAAGGAGATATTGAAATTCAGTTGTTTGAACATCTTAAGAAAATTCGAAACCTGAATATCATCCTTGCTTTTGAGCTTCTCTTTCCTCAACCTAGATGGGTAAGGTATATTGGAAGAAGAGGAAGGCTTTGGGAGAATAGGATCACTCACAACCACGGGTGGAGGAGGGGTAGAAGGAAGAGGTGGAGAAATTTGGGAAGGAGAAGGATGAGGAATAGGAGCAGGTAACTCGTTCTCCTTAGTCACAATCACCGGTGGATGTATAGGAAGCTCGGGTTCCTTTGTACCTTTGCCACTTCGAGTAGTGATTGCTTTCATCTCCCCTCTTGGGTTTGCAACGGTGTTACTCGGAAGAGTACCCGAAGAAGAGGGTTGACTACCTTGGAAGAAACTAGCCATCATGTTCCGCAGATCATTAGTTTGGCTATCCAACGTGTTTCTCATGTCGGCTCTCAAACCATTTCCTTGCTTGACCAAGTCTGCTTTCAAGTTACGCACTTCCTGTTGGAGATTTTCCACGATCACATCGTTTGTCCTCATGTAGGTTGCAACCTCTTGGTGTAATGCAGTGGTGGTTTGGTTGGGAGGAGCATTGTATGCAGGTGGTTGGTAAGCAGGTTGTTGGTAGACTTGATTGTTACGTTGAGGCGGTTGTTGCTGCTTGTGAGGAGGGATGTATGGTTGTCGAGGTTGTTGTTGTTGTTGAGGAGGGCGATTAAGGTTTTGTTGTTGGTTTGGGTTGGTAGGAGGGAAACCAGGTGGTGAAAGATAGTTGTTGCTGCGGTAGCTAAGTAAATTACAGTCACCTTGAGGTCTAGCTTGATAAGCAGGTTGAGGATAGGTGCCATAAGCTGCATTCACATTCTCAGCAGGGTAATCTTGGGTGGCGGTACAAGTGGTGTAAGAGTGAGGACCACCGCATATCTCACAAGGTTGGCTGACAGCGTTCACTTGAGCGTGTTTGGCGTTGTTGCTGTTGTTGTTGCTGACGGTGTGGGTGACAAGTGATTCAAGAAGCGTAGTGATTTTGTCCAGTCGCTTGTCGCTGTCATTAGTGCTAGCACTAGCGACATTGGTCCGAACACTCTTGGTTTGCACACGAGATTTGTTCTCAATGATATCCCAAGCAGCATTGGAAGTCTTAGCCAATATATTACCCCCCGAGGCACTGTTCAGTGAATCTTGGTCACTCATGCTTAAACCATTGTAAAAAGTATTGATTTGATGTACTTTGGTAAAACCATGTTGTGGGCATTTTCTTAAAAGATCTTTAAAACGATCCCAAGATTCACTGAACGACTCATCGTACTTTTGTTCAAAATTTATGATCTCATTCCGCAAAGCGGTAGTACGAGAGGGTGGGAAAAAGTAATTTATAAACTTTGTTTCCAAATCCGTCCACGAGAGAATACTCTGTGGCGGTTCCTTAGCAAGCCAATGCCGGGCTTGTCCCTCTAAAGAAAAGGGAAAAAGTTGTAACCTTATAACCTCTTGTGGAACGCCATTGAACTTGACCGTGTTGGTGAGTTGCAAGAATCTCTTTATATGGTCATGTGGGTCATCAATGGTTCGTCCCAAGAATGGTTGAGCGGAGACCATCTGGATAAAGCCTGATTTTAGCTCGAAATTGTTGGCGGCAATTGGTGGTATAACAATTGGATCCGTGTTGCCATCGACATGAGCTTGCAGCAATTCAATCATCGGGCGATTATCCGGAAGGGGCTCATTGTTGTTGTTATTATTCATGTTGTTGTTGTTATTATTGTTTGGAGGTGGTACACCGGCCATGTCTAAGTGATCGAGAGGCTCGGGCTCTTGATATGACGTGGATCAAGTGCGCATACACCTGCAAAAGAACGAACAAAGAAAAACAAAGCAAAAATATTTTTGGTTTTTATGTTTTAAAATTTTTTTTGTATTTTTGAAAATTTTATATTTTTTAGTTGTTTTTGAAGATTTTCTTGAAAAAGTAACGTTCACGGGGAACGGATCCCAAAATCCAAGTTCTCACAAAAAAATTTTGATCTTAACGAGAAGAGCCGGCAGCGGCGCCATTTGATACATAGATTTTATATGGGTTCTAATTCTCTCGATATCCTCTCGAATTGATCTCGGTCTTAAGTGGAATGATTTGTTCTTGGTTAATAAAAAGTGGTTGGTTTGTTTATCTATTTTAAACTAATGATAAGAAATTAAGTGTCGAAGAGTAAAATTAAAGACTTTTAAAGATTTAAAGTAAGAAACGAGTTTAAAAATAAATGTTGAAAACTTAACGATTTTAAGTTAAAATAAATGAACACTCAATAAAAACTAACTCTTGGAAAACTTTGTGAAAAATAAGAACTTAGTTGGAAAAGACTAAAAGAAAGTAGGATCGTAACAAAACACCTCAAATCGGAATAGTAGAAAAGTCCCCTCAATCGGAATATTATTCCGATCGTATGATCGGAATGTGTTGCAAAATGAGCCAATCGGAATATCTGGTATCGTTGCTGATCGGAATACTGTTGAAGAAGGGCAAATCGGAATATACGAAATAACATCAATCGGAATATGGGCAACAAGCTATAATCGGAATGCTATCAAAACTCATCAATCGGAATAAGGACAATAGCTACAATCGGAAAACCAAAACCCTTTTCCGATCGTGCGATCGGAAAGAGGGGGTGTATACGGTCGGAATGCACCAATCGGAAAGGGGTTTATGACCCTTTCCGAAATCCCTTTTTGATCCGAATTTTAAGCAAAGTAAATAAGCTATAAATAAGCTTATCACTAAGCTAGCTCGAATCCAAACTTAAGCTGATCAATTAAGCACTAAAAACAACTTTTCTAAATTCAAAATAAACAACTTTTAAATCAAATCAATAAAAAGATGAACTTTTTATAAAACTCTCAAAAGTAAATAAGATAAATCAACAAATAAGCCAATAAGAACAAGGATCTTAAAGCTTATTTATGTGTAAACTTAAGGAAACATAAAAAGTAAACAACTTTTTAAGCACAAATCATAGATGAACAACACGGATCATACGAGATTTGTACCAAAATCAATAAAAGTAAAAGAAAGGAAGGATGAGAGTAAAGATTAAAAGATAAAAACTTGAACTTGATTAAGGAAAAAGTAATACAAAGTTTTGATCTTGAATGGAAAAAAATGAAATCTAGTGAGAGAAAGTTCTAAACTTTCTCTCTCTAAAACTAGAAACTACCTAAAAGACTAAGTGTGTTAAAATTTGTGAAGTAAGGGCTTTATATAGGCGTGTGTATGGTTATGGGCTTTTGATTGGGCTTTGATTTGGGCTCCTTTTTCTTCTTTCTTCTTAAGTCTTCATGCTTCTTCAAATAAACGTCTCCACTTTGGATTTGAGAAGTGTCGGTGAATTATTCCAACTCGTCTTTTAATCTATTGTTTTATAGACTCGAGTTCTTCGACATATATGAATCTTCCATCTTTGGCTCTATTCTTCGATAAATCTTCAAATAGGCACAACGACTTCAAATCTTTTGCATCTCTTGGACAATAGACTTCGTCTTGAGTCTTTTTCCACGATAAAACCCGTGCAATCCCATGTTTTCTCAATATTCATCCGGCTGCCTCTGAAAACACAATAAACACAAAAACTACGCATAATTCCAAACAAATGATATTAAATACGTGTTTTGGTCTTGTTTTAGCCTGATTTAAGTGGTAAAAGGATGGGTGTTTTCACACCTATCAGTTAATTATGAGAAAAATGTAACTATATTCTTTAAAATAATGCATTGCATGGGGTCATTGCAATGGTCAAGTGTAGGGGATTTAATAAGTGTGAAAACACTTATCCTTTTGCCACTAAAATCAAGGAAAAAACAAGACCTAATCATGTGTTTTATATCATAAATGTCGGAATTACGCGTGGTTTTGTGTTCTTGTGTTTAAATAGGTACAAATGATCAAAAGAAGAGAAAACACGGGATTTCACGGTCAAATGTCGAAGAAAAGTCAAGAAAGAGTCAAGACAAAGATCAAAAGACCAAAAGTATGCCCAAGTTCACGAAAACCGACTAAACCGATACATTTTGAAGAAATTATCAAAGAAGCCGAAATCAAGGTCGTTTTTAGCGGATTAAATATTTTCGAAGATAATTGAGCCTTGTGGGACCCACATTGGGTAAATGGACCTAAAAGCCCATTTAAGGAAAAGATTTCTTAACTCTTTAACCAATGGCCCAATACCCCTAACTAAATAAACATATGGGAGAAAGTTATTTGGGCTGCCAAGCCCATTTGCATTTACAAAGGAACGGATAGTCAAAGTTTATTCATTTTTGAGGTTCAAAGCCCTGGTCAATTACCAACACACGCTTCAATACTTGATAAATCAAATTCTCACACCCTCCCCTTAAAATAACACACGTGTAATCCCACTCACAAAACTAAACGATTACCATAGACCCTCACCTCACCCGATCCCTCCTTTTACCTCACCCACGTGTAACAAAACAAACGTCCAACATTTACTCCCCCTTCCACACCTTTATCACCCCATTCCTTTTATTTTTTCGTTATTTACTATGTGCCCATCCTTTCTTTCTCCTCCCCAAACACACGCATCAGTTTTTACCCATTCAAAACCCTAATCACCCATATAAATAATTAACCACTATTTTTTGGGGCTTTTCACTGCAAAGGTTAATTCACACCAAGGGAATTAATTCCCCCCAAGAATCGGATCAAAACACCCAAGGTGGTCCTCTCATCCTGACGTGGCACAAATCCACCAATCACCATTCCATGCTGGCAATCCGTGGATACCAAAATCAATCACAGCCGTTGGAATCAAGAGAGAAGAAGAAAAGAAGAATGAATGGTTGTGATCCTTCACCGTGGGCACCAAGGAGCACCTAGAAGGTTCGGGGTTCTCCTATAAAACCCCCTTAATCTGTAATGTTAGAGGGCAGCTTTTCTTTATTTTTATTTTTCAGTAAATTAGATTAGGGTTTTAATTTAATCTTGTAATTTTTTTTCAGTTTTGTAATTCTTGATTTAAGATTAATGAAAAGTTAGATTTAATTAAATTCGTCTCTATTTAATAATTCTGTCAATTTTTATTAATCTGTTTTATTTTACTGATATAAATCTTTGATTCGTCTCTATTTACTGTTATTAATCTGTTCAATAATTCGTCTCTATTTAAATTCGTATTTAATCTTTATTTGTTACTGTTATTATTATAAAAAAAAATAAAAAAATAATAAATAAAAATAAAATAAAGGAAAGTAAATTAAATCTCCCCACTGGAGATTTATAAAAAGCTGGATCAATTGGTTTCGTTTGGGTCGAAGGTGAAGTGTTCATTGTTCGAAGTTTATTGATTGGTTCGAGAAGCATTTTGGATGATGTTCGAAGCTGTTGAGATTTAAAGGTGGTGTTTGTTTGATTCGTCGATAAGACTGCTCAGCGCAGCTTCTTCTACCCAACGGATTCGACAAAAAGGTTCTCGTCTCTTTTTATTTTTATTGTTAAGTTTTAGTTTATAAAATCTGCTGGTGTTTATTTTGATATTAGTTTAATCTGCTAGTTTGAATTTATTTTAGTTGTTTATTATTTGTTTGGAAATTAGATTGCTTGAATCTGCTTATTATTTTTGGTTTTAGAGATAACTGCTTTTGTTTTATGTTTATTTATAGTCAATTTAGATCTGCTTTATTTTCATTTGGTTAAGTTTATTGTTTGCTTGTTGATGTTGCTACTATTTTTTTTATTTTGTATCTGCTTGAGTTTTATAAGTTATTAGGATATAGTTTGTTTAAATTTATTTTGAGTTTGGTCTTCAGTTTTGGAATTTAGCTTATTTGCTTAAATCTGTTTCAGCTTATTATTTGCTTATGTTCATAGCTTTGCGAATGCTTATTGTTTGTCCTGTTTAGTTTCATAAGATCTTTGTTTCAGCTTATTTGTTTTTTTTTAGATTTTGCTTTTTGTCAACTGCTTATCTGGCTTATTTGGTTTATGCTTATTTGAGTTCAGCTTATTGTCTATTTGTGTGTTTAGCTTATTGTTTTGCTGCTCAAAACTCAGACTCAATTAGTCTGAGTTTCTTTCTGTCCAAAATAACAAGCTCTAAAAAAGGTCAAAAATATATAACAAAAATTTTGTCACTGGTTGGATTCGAACCAGTGACCCCTCGTTCAACTACACAACGCCCTAACCAACTAAGCTAGCTAGTCATTTGTGTATTATTCTACATCTAATGATTAATATGAGGATTTAATTTCTGGCAGTTATTTTAATTAATACAAATTTAGTTTAAATTAGATTTTAATTAATTATTTTATTTAAATTTCGTTTTAATTTAGTTTTTTACAAGAAAATAAAAAGATAGAAAATATTAGATTTACTTTTATAATTTTAAATTTAAATTAGTTTTAAAATTACTTTAATTTAAAATAGTTTTATTTTATTTAGCTTTAAAAATTAGTTTTCGTCAAATTGTTTTTTTATATAAAATTTAGTTTTGTTTTATTTAAAGTTTTATAAAATTAAGTTTTTTTTCATTAGTTTACATTTTTATTAAAATTAGATTTTCTTTAAAATAGATAAAATAGTTTTCATATTAAATAGATTTTAGCTTAAAAATACAAATATATCATTACCAAAAACAAAGTTAAGTCGAAACGTTAAAATTGGATTTCAATTCGAGTCGAGTCGAGGAAAAACGAACAATAATTGCTTAAATTTGGATTAACAAATTCATAGTTTCAAGCATGCACATATATTATCTAGAAACTTTCATGCATTATTTTATGCATGTACTGAGACTATGCAATTACTTAGGTAGTTGACTGTATCGGGGGGCACCTTGTTGTATTATTAGTGATTTCTTTCTGACACTATTACTGAGGTGAGTTCATGTCCCGACACTTATTCTTTGATAAGCTTTTGATCTTTTATGAGGGAGAAAACATGCAACATATTTAATGGACGTAAACTGAACTGTTATAAACCTTGGTTACATTTGCCTAGTGTAGAATGCCTCATGACCCGTGAACTGAAACTGTTAATTATTGTATAGCCTGAATGTTGTAAACAGATCTATTTGCGATTGACCATCCCCATCTGGGTGAGTCACACTCACTATGCCTCGGCCGGAAATAAGAGATGTATACCATGTCAGAACGTTATTATGGGTGCATGTTATCATGCGAAGGGTCCTCATTTTGTTGAGGGCTTAACGTGTCAAAGCGTCAGTTTCGGGCAATGGGAAATGTAGTTACTTTTAAGTGTTGATGCTTTATTCATTACTACTTCAGTGAATGTTTTACTGTCCCAACTTGATTTACTAAACCTGTGTATTCACTAACTTTATGTTGACTTTCAAAGCATGTTTTTCTCAGGAAACTGAAGCAGGTATTTATGTGTGCATGGAGTCAAGCATCATGGTAGACAACATTATAGAGCTCATCTGAGGTTTTATATGGGAATAAACAATTTATTTAATAATGTTAAGACAATTTTTACAACAATTCGCACTATGGTTCATGTAATATTTGAATGATAATTTATTATCTGTTTCTCTACATACTATTGCTGTTTGATCCACCAAAGTGACACCCAATTACTATTGCGCTGCATTTGACCTATCTGGGGGTGTCACGGAATGGTATCAGAGCGATAGTTATAGAGAACCAGATTGAAAAGAAATAAAAATAAAAAAATTTATAAACTGGACTATGACTGAATAAAAAAATCTTTTAGGGATTTTTGGGACAAGAATAGTTGAGCATGTAGAATGTAGAGCATGCATTTATTATGTGAACTAAGTGTGCATCGATTATTAGCATCCGGTTGATTAATCTTATAAGTATTAACGTAACCTTTAACTTGCGATGTTAAAAGGAACTTACTGTATTAATTACAACTGTATTTTTTAAAACTTTCTAATTTGAGTAAGCCTATACTTACGTCAAATTTAAAATGATATTATTTTCAGATTTACCATGACTTCGCCAGTTGTATCTCCTACTGCTCTCCTCTACCAGAGGTAGACCCTACTCCCGCCATCCCGGTATCACAGACTTCTATACTACAGGGGTTGCTGTCAGACATTGAGTCTGAGGACAGCTAGGTTGCCAGAGCCATCATGCTTATTGATTCTCTTATTGTTTCTTCACCTGCTGCACTTTCTTCCGCAACTAGGGAAGAAGACCAGATGGTTCATGCTTTACCACCTTTCCCACCAGCTTCATCTCTTCAGGGTTATGCTCCCGGATCTCTACCACCTCGTAAGAGGAGGTATGAGGCTACTCCCGACTCTACATGGTGGATATCCACACTTTATTGATATTTGGACAGTCCGGACGTTCTATTCTATAGGTGCGTCTGGACTCCCTTTCATGGACGGCTAGGGCAGAGGCCCATGCCGCACGGGGGACGTGGACTACGGTCTACGATGCCCTACAGTGGTTGATGAGCAGAATGATTTTCTCCGCCACCGCGTGTTTACTTTGGAGGGTCAGAAATACTAGACCCATACCTCTCTCTTGACTCTAGAGGATATGTTTTCGATTTTCTTCGACCTGGCAGATGTACGCCACTAGGGATTGACTGCTAAGACAGCCCATCTCAAACGAGCAGATGACACTTTTCAGGCTCAGTTGTTAGAGGCACTGCGGCTCCTAAAGGAGACCTGAGTCGCCATGGTGACTACGCATGATGCCATGCAGGCACCTGTAGCTCCAGCTGCATCAGTTTCACCAGCCACTCCCAGTGAGTCTGCTAGTCATGTTTAGATTAGATGTACTAGATCTGTTGTACATCATGGCAAGCTTTTGGGTTGCATCCCAACTACCATGATATAGGCCGTATGTACATTTTTTTCTTTTCATCTTTTGTATCCTATATTTTCACTGTACTCTCTTAGACAGGTGTCTGTATATAGTACTTTAGACTATGTGTACCACTATCCCAGACAGGTGTGTTGTACTTTTGTCTTGGATTGGTTGTGCATTATGTTACGGTTGTTTTCTTTTTAGAAATGACATGTACTTATTCTCCTTTGTTGTTTTATGTGCTGTATTAAATTATGAACTCTTGACAGGTCATCCAATTTGTTGTGAATTCTATGCATGGACTTTCCCATGCAATTATATATAAAAACTGTACTGACACAAAAACTAATGATCTTAGTTTTGTATGACTATATAAAAATGGAAATCACTAGAGGAAACCCCGGCGATGCCAATACCACCCATAATGTCACTACTGCCCAACTCAGGGAACTGATTGACCAGGGTATCACGACTGCTATGGCCACTAGAGATGCTAGCAGGAACATGGACGACATCCAAAACTCCAATGCCCGCAAAGCTGATCGTACCACCAGGGGTTGCTCTTACCCTGACTTCCTGAAATGTAAGCCCTCATACTACAAACGCAAGGAAGGTGTCATGGAACTGATGCAGTTGTTTGAGAGGCTGGAGTATGTGTTCCGTAATAGCAATTTTGCGGATGAAAACAAGGTCAAGTTTGCCACCTACACACTACTTGAAAGTTCTCTTACATGGTGGAGCTCCGTAGTTGCTACTCTTGGACACGATGCTGCTTATGCTCTTAGTTGGACCAATGTGAAAGATAGAATGACAGAAAAGTACTGTCCAAGAGGTGAGATGAAGAAGCTAGAAGTTGAGCTGTGGGATCTCAAATACAAAAACAATGACATTTTGTCATACAACCAGAGATTCTAAGAGTTGACCTTGATGTGTACCAGAATGTGCCCTGAGGTGAAGGAAAAGATTGAGAAGTATGTTGGTGGACTCCCATTGAGTTCGCTACTGAGTTGATAAACAAACGGGTCCGTATCATGTCTGAGAGACAAGTTGAGAACAAGCTGAAGGAAGATGAAAATTTCTAGAGTCAGCACCAGCAGCCTCCAAAAGGAAAAATACTGGACACGTTTACAATGCTACCACCACCACCACAGGATCAAATCCATATGTAGGTACCAAACCTCTGTGCCCACAGTGCCATTATCATCATGCTTTTGGTTGCCCGTGTCATAAATGCCACAACTGTGGACAGGTTGGTCACTTTGCCTGATCTTGCCAAGTCAATGCTGTCACCCCATATCCTACCTAACAACAACAATGGAAACAAGAACAAGGGCGGGTACAATGCCCATAGGAGCGGGAATGGACAGCAGGGAAACCGCAATACCGCCGGAGGAAATGGCAATGGTCCGAGGAAAGGGGTTGTGTGCTATGAATGTGGAGCTCTAGGACATGTGAGACCCGGTTATCCGAAGTTATCCAATCAGAGTAGGAATGATGGAGGAGCTTCATAAAGGGTGTACGTTGTGGGAAATGCGAAGGCCAATCCGGATTCCAATGTTGTCACTGGTACATTCCTACTAAACAATCGTTGCGCATCTGTTTTGTTTGATACTGGAGCAGATAGAAGTTTTATATCCACTGAATTTAGTAATGTATTAGAAGTCATCCCATCTGTTCTAGACCACCGCTACTCCGTAGAATTAGCTGACGGTAAGAATGTAGAAGCTAATGCCATCATTAGCGGTTGTACCTTGAATCTTTCTAAACATCCATTCAACATTGATCTAATTCTAGTAAACCTTGGTAGTTTTGATGTTATTATTGGCATGTACTGGTTAGCAAAATATCACACAGTCATTGTTTGTGATGAAAAGCTAGTCCGCATTCCATGGGGAAACGAAACTTTCATCATTCGAGGGGACGGTAACACGGACACTACTGACACTAGATTAGTGTTATTTCTTGTACAAAAGTTCAGAAATATTTGTTGAGAGGATGTCCTATCTTCTTAGATCATATTTCCAAGACCGACAAGGAAGACGAACCCGAGAAGAAGCAAATCAAGGACGTGCCGATTGTTCAGATTTTCCTGAAGTCTTTCATGATGAGTTGCCAGGCTTACCACCGACCCAACATGTGGAATTTTAAATTGACTTGATACCAGGAGCTGCACCAGTGGCTAAAGCTCCATACCGTTTGGCACCATCAGAAATGAAAGAGTTAGCTGAGCAACTTCAAAGATTATCTGACAAAGGATTCATCATACCTAGTTCCTTTCCGTGGGGAGCTCCTGTTTTATTTGTCAAAAATAAAGATGGTTCTTTCCGAATGTGTATTGATTACAGGGAACTGAACAAGTTGACTGTGAAGAATCGTTATCCACTCCCTCGCATTGACGACCTATTTGATCAACTCCAAGGATCAAGTGTGTACTCCAAGATTTATCTGAGGTCTGGATACCATCAGTTGAGGGTCAGGGAGGAAGATATTCCAAAAACAGATTTAAGAACTCGTTGCGGTCATTACGGTTATGCAATTTGGGTTGACCAATGCACCAGCTATTTTATGGACCTCATGAACCGTGTGTGCAGACCCTACCTGGATAAATTTGTGATAGTTTTCATTGATAACATACTCATTTACTCAAAAAACGAACAAGAACACGAAGAACACCTTGCACAAGTACTAAAGGTACTCAAGGAGGAACAACTATACGCAAAATTCTCCAAATGCGGGTTCTGGATTCCTAAAGTTCATTTCCTTGGTCACGTTATTGATAGTGATAGTATTCACGTAGATCCAGAAAAGTCGAATCTGTTAAAGATTGGGTATCTCCTAAATCACCGACAGAGACCCGCCAATTCCTAGGCCTTGCCGGATACTGCCGCAGATTTAATGAAGATTTCTCCAAGATAGCCAAACCAATGACCAAACTCACTTAGAAAGGAGTAAAGTTCGAATTGGGAGAAAAGGAAGAATCAGCTTTTCAGTTGATCAAGCAGAAGCTGTGTAGTGCACCTATCTTAGCCCTACCTGATGGCAACTATGATTTCGTTGTATAATGTGATGCTTCACACAAAGGTTTGGGTGCAGTGCTGATGCAGAGTGTGAGACCCCCAAAATTAGGCAAGGAAACACGTAGGCGGCAAAGGGGTTCCACGTCATGGTACAAGAAACAATGAAATACTGTTGACATAAAGTTGACGTAATAAAAACTTATACATTACATCACAAAAAGATCAGAGTTTTTAAACAAAGGTCCCAGAGTTTTATAAGCGGAAAATCTATTATTTAAACATGGTTTTGTAACATGTTGTTACAAAAAAATATAGGATAAACTTCTGACAGCTTTTACCAAAACCAAACTTTAAAAAGTAACACAGAAATCTCCAAGCTGCGATAATATCCTGCGGGCTCCCATCCAAGCAAAGCTAAGTAATAATACCTGAGATTAAACATGTAAAATCGTCAACATAAAGTTGAGTGATATTCATAGGTTTAGCAGTAAAGGTGTGGAACACAAGCATCTATTTGTAAAACAAGAAATAGGGAAAATGGTTACGTACGATAACCATGGTCCGAAACCATTATTATTGCTATTTAGTTCATGAACCGAAGCTTAACTCAATGTAAGTTCCTCTAGTGAGTATTCAGCCTAAATACTCAAGTATAAACAAATGAAATGCGTCATAGTTAAACAACCGCAACATGGTACGGGGATTGTCAATCCCGATGGATCCACCCACAACATCCGCGCTTAGCAACACAAGTAAATTAACGGTTCATGATCAGGAGAGGAAACTTAAGGGCTATAACTAAAAGCAATAATAATAATGAAAATCTGTTGGAAATCATCAAGTTCTGGAAAGCATACAAGTTCTGGAAAGCATACAAGTTCTGGATAGCATACAAGTTCTGGATAGCATACAGTTTTAAATGAATGTGTTCCACCATGTAAAATCTCACCCCCGCGTTTAGAAACAATGTATAAGTAGTAAAAAGGGGTTATGAACTCACCTGATATAGCTATTACACGTAGATCAAGGAACAAATGTCCAATAGTCGACACATGACTTCACAAGATAATAATTACTCGGTGATCGAGAACGAAAAGCCCAATGATCGACATATGACCGAACGAGACCTAATCATGATGAGACACATCTTAGGTTCGAGACTATACATAAGTCGTACATATATGTGAATAGTTCAATTTAGTAAGTTTGGACATTGCATAAGTTTTATAAAACTTTTGATAACAATTTACCATATATTTTCTTATTTTGATAATTTTTATTTGATTAAAGGTACCCAAAATTGAACCTGCAGAAACCTACTATTTGATCTACTGTTTTGACCCACTTAAGCAACTCTTAAATTTACAAAAAAAAAAATCAGAGAACTCACACACATTATACATTATGAATAAGCTACTATAGCATCATGATAAAAACCATCCACCATTGTCAAAGCATGATTTCTTTACATAAACATGAGTTTTAGATTCGAAAGTTAACTTAAATAACGGGACTGCACCAAACTTTTAGAAACATGCTGCAAAGATAAGTTCATATCTCAAGTTCTATGATAGATATGAATGCATAGTCAGTGGCTCTAGAAAGGTATGAATCTTACCTTTCCAGAATACTAAAGCACTCATTCGTATCTTATATGAATCAACAGGAAAATATATTTTATTGGCAGACTACAATTTCTGACCCGAATAACGTTAATTTGATTCTTGGCGTTTTGATCATAAACCAAGTTCCGTAAAATACTTTTGAGTGAATCCAAAAATTAGAGTTTGCTTATGACTATTTTTATTGAGAATAGTTGAATAACCACTCATCCAAGAATTTTGACCAAAGGTTTGACCCACGTTTGACCCATTTCCTCAAAATTGACCGATTTTATTAAAACGAGCGTATCAGGCTCATCCGGACACTTCCATTGAGAACCCGACTCGCCACATACACTAAATAACCATGACTACTCATTTTTCACAAAAAGTGCAGACCTTATGTTGACCAAAAATTGACCATGGCCTGTAGCTTGCATCAAATAAATTTCTATTATAATTTCTCGCCAAAAAAATCAATACCAAATAACTCACAACGACTCTAAAGCCTATGCAATGCCCTAACCAAGTTGACTAATCTATTTTGGACTCATTACTCATAACAAAACAATGGGTATTTAAGAAAATATAAAAAAATTCAAGAATCATAATAAATATATAATTTGAATCTAAGGAAATGAGTAGAAAACCTTCAATGATGAAGAACACAAATCACCCAAATCAACTAGCTTTCAAGAAAATAAATGATGAACAATAAGCCCAATCAACCAAACTTTTCACCAAGCTTATATACACATGAAATATATCTTTTAACATCAGCCCTTTATGATCTTTAATGGTGTAAACGAAGCTTTATTTATGAGAAAATAAATAAAGAAGATGATCTAGCAACCTTAACCTTTATTGCAATAACACCTTGTATTTAATAAATTGAGATTGAAAATTGGTTGCTTTTGGTGGATATGAGAGACGGAAAAATGATGATCAAGAATGGAGTTGCAATATTTTTTTTTCCAAACTCTAAAGAGAGTTATCCAAAGGAACTAGACACGTGTCTCACTAACTGGCATAATTCACAACAAAGTGACATCTTTTCCTTAGTTATGTACGCTTAAAATGGTTAGAGAGTAAGTTTATTAATAACTTGTACCATAATTTGTTAAAACGGGTATTACCGAAGCCCGATATTTTAAAAGTTACGCGATTTAAAAGATACACGTAAAACACGAAAAATAAACGCTCAATATAAAATAAAAACATTGGCATTCGGATAACATTAAAATTTTAATAAATAAATAAGGGATTATAATTTAATAAATGTTAACGCGTCGTATAACGAATGACGCCTAAAGGCTTAACGTAAATTACAAAGATTTCTCGTAAAACGAGAAATTAAAATGACGATAATAGAAAATATTTATGTGTCATAATGAGGATATTCACGGTCGATGACGGACATACACTTAGTCGATAAATAATAAGTGACACGTATCCGATATGTTAAAGCCTTAACATTGCCAGTTAGCCGATAATTCAATATTATTATTCGAACGTATATGACAAATAAAAGTTAATTAATTAGTATTGGTCCGAATATTTAAAATAATATTAGAACTCGATCTAAATATTAATTTTAAAGTTCGGGTTACAATAGTAAATAAATCTGGAAAAATAAAAATATTTTTTTTATAACTCCGAATAAAATATTATCAATGATCAGAAAATAATTAAAATACAATTTAATTAAAATTCTTGAGATCTCAGGATTTACATATTAAAAAGTAAAGAGGAACAAGTAAAACATTATAAAATCGATAAGTACGACTAAAAGAATAATTTAATTATCGAGAAAAAATACGAGTTCTCACAGTCGCCCCCCTAAAGGAACTCTGGTCCCCAGAGTTCCACTAGAGATGGAATAAAATGCAAACAAATGACTAGCAATAGCACGAGGGAAGAAAACGAAATTCGTACCAATTCTTAACAAACGTGATAGAATAGACGCGTCGATGAACAAAATAATAAGAAACAGGGATTTAGCCAGTCATCACTTCTTGAGTGCAGTTGGTGTCACCAACAACGGCTTATTAAATGTTCGATGGTCGATACACGATCGAAATAGAAAAGACACGCAATAAATTTTCGAATCACAGAAAATTCTTAAGAATTTTCTTGATAGTAATTCCAGTAAACTGAACAACACTAGCCATGAAAGACGAAATCAACACATAATTCACACGAATGAATTTCAAAATGATAGAGTCTAACACATAATCATAATAGTTACACGAATTTATCGTTCACGTCCCGTCATAAATCACTATTCGTGTCTAGATGCGTTTCGAAGGTCTACCAAAATAGATAGGAAAGGTTGGTAAATGAATAAGCATAAAAACATTGAAATTTTCAAGTCTGGTATCAATGGTAAGAAATTAGACAATTGGTAACGAGAATTATGTCACGAAAGAAAATGAGGTAACAAGTTAAACAAGGATCGTTGAGTAAGAAAATATGTGCTTGAGGCATGTACTTTGTTCAAGAAAAGATAAGGGTTCATATGTGTAAGTCGCGAACTATTGATACTCGCATAAAATGTAAAAATTTCCAAAATTTACATTTATCTAACTTTTTAAGAAACATAATTAAAAAGTTGATTCTTGGTTAAATATTTAAGGTGACTACTATTTGGCGTTGCATGGCTCCTTCTAAATAAAGCATAGGTGATCAGGCCATGCATAATTTAGGACTAGCAATGCGATGCTCAGCTTCGTCAAATCAGTATTACAGGTCATATTATTTAAAATATGTATATAATGCCATTTGTAAAAAAAACAGGAATCAAAATATTTTATGAAACTTTTCGCCAATAAGTTACTGGCTAGATATTTATTTCAACAAATTTTTTTTTTTTTTATTCTTTTATTTAATTTTTTTATAAGGGTTCTTTATAAGACCAATTTTTGAACAATTTAAGAAATTACATCGTAAAATTAATATAAATTAATTTTATAAGTTAGCATTCAATTATTTAAGAAAGCCCAAATAAAACTTTTTGTGAAATGATTCGCAAACAAGACAAGTTTGAGTTTATATGGTAACATGATAATAGTTTACAAAGTAGCGAGTGGGTTACAAGAGAGAAATAAGGAGTAGTTCAATACAATCAATGAAAGGGTTACAAAGTAATAGGGTTTCGAGAGGTTTAGCCGGAATCGTCAAGAGTCCCGTGTCAAGAAGTATAACGAATGATGAAAATAAGAACTTCAACCTCGGTCCAAATCAGTGGTACGATAGAAGCAAAGAAAGACAACTTAGAATGACAATTAAGTCATATATAAAAGAAAGATAGAGGAATCCGTATGTGTGCACATCGTTATTTATTTGACATAAATATGCACTATATTGTAACGTTTTCAATCGCAATCATTGTTTCATGGTTGTAAAATATCATTAGTTAAAGTTTTACGAGCTCACACGAACTCAAATACGCGTAAAAACCCTATTTCAAAATTTCTACCAGCTTTGACTTTTTAATCAACTTTGACCTTTTTGGGATTGACCAAACCAATTGATTCACTTAATGATATTTTAAGACTCGAAGTCTAATGCAATTCGCTGTAGAATGATGTTTTGAACAACTTTCTAGTTTTACTAGAGACTTGAAACGGATAAAAAATGGACGAAAATGCCCTTGCATTTAAATCTGTCAATAAAATGATATTTTAGAACTACGCAGAAATAAGTTCTTAAATTTTACAATCCCAAATGAGCATAACTTGCTTGTTTTAAATGTTTACTGGTAAAATATTATGTCTTAAACGGACATCTCAACAAGTAGAAATATATATTTTTATGTCTAAAGTTATAAAAATATTTTCTCGACACTGAAATTTCCTGTAAAGTTTTTGTACAAAGTATATTTTTCGACACAGTTTGAAATTAAATCTAAATTTCATAATAACCCAGAATTAATGTACACACAAGACTTGTGGATTCCATAAAGACGAAAAAGAATAAATTATGTAATTAATCATGTAAAGAACACACAGTATAAAAATGGTTCAATAATGCCAACGATAAACTAAGAATTCAAAAACGACGCATGGCATATGTGTCTTAGATTTCGAGATGCAATGCAGGAAGGTCTCTTGGCAGTGTGATTTTTTTCCAAAATCACAAGACATATCGAGAAAGAATTGGAAGATTAACGGGTCACACTCCTGGAGCGAGGAGGTTAAATGAAAAGGGAGGATACAAGTTTATAGAAGTACAATCGTGTTCCAAACAATCGTCGCATAATAGAGGATGAATTACAAGATAGCGATGATGTTTTCAAGATACAAACGAACGTTGTAATTCGAAATCGAAACGTAGAATGGTCAATGAAACAATATTTAATCGTTATACGAGTGTCGTGTAAAACGGCGACGTAAAGGTAAATCAAGGTTATGAAAACCCTTGATATTATTTAACACAGATTCAACGATGCTTAGAGATGTGTGACTCACACGATGTCCTTTAGTCTTTTTCGGAGACACGTTGAGCTACACAATGGTCTATAGACTATTTTTTCAATACATCCAATCACAAATGGTCGGAAGGCAATTTAGATATCTAAACTGATATCTTAAAGGAGTTAAACAATGAAAGCAACACGCACGGTAGTAATATGAAAATCAGAAGTTTCATCGAAACCAACACTTATTTAATTCCAAAGAATGATATCACGAGAATACACACAACATGTAAAAGAATGATTCGAGAAAAACAGGCGGTTCAAAACGAACGAGTATATGAGGTCAGTCGCATCACGCATAAATGAAATAACAATAGTACTCAGAAAAGTGAGTATGAAAAGTTGGCAGCATACTCGCTCCGAATAAAAGTATGAAATATGAAATTATTGTAACAAGATCAAGTTTACATGAACAAGAATTCAAGAAATATAGTAAAGGCATATGTAATCACAGTAATATCCAATGAAAATTTATTAGGCACAAAGGCTTTGAAAAGAGATAGTAATTATCGTCATTAGGGTAATGTAATATTTCAAATGTAATCAAGAGATGAAATACTACAACGATAATTAAAAGTAAATAATAAGGATTAGAGAGTTACCCGTATTGATATCGAACAACAATGGCAGATTCTGTGTTTGACACTTAAAAAAACATGAAATATTTGAACTTTTGGTTATAGACTAAGTTTTGAAAATGACTCAGTTCCCTATAACCATCGCTCTGATACCAATCTGTGAGACCCCCAAAATCAGGCAAGGAAACACGTAGGCGGCAAAGGGGTTCCACGTCATGGTACAAGAAACAATGAAATACTGTTGACATAAAGTTGACGTAATAAAAACTTATACATTACATCACAAAAAGATCAGAGTTTTTAAACAAAGGTCCCAGAGTTTTATAAGCGGAAAATATATTATTTAAACATGGTTTTGTAACATGTTGTTACAAAAAAATATAGGATAAACTTTTGACAGCTTTTACCAAAACCAAACTTTAAAAAGTAACACAGAAATCTCCAAGCTGCGATAATATCCTGCGGGCTCCCATCCAAGCAAAGCTAAGTAATAATACCTGAGATTAAACATGTAAAATCGTCAACATAAAGTTGAGTGATATTCATAGGTTTAGCAGTAAAGGTGTGGAACACAAGCATTTATTTGTAAAACAAGAAATAGGGAAAATGGTTACGTACGATAACCATAGTCCGAAACCATTATTATTGCTATTTAGTTCATGAACTGATGCTTAACTCAATGTAAGTTCCTCTAGTGAGTATTCAGCCTAAATACTCAAGTATAAACAAATGAATACGTCATGGTTAAACAACCGCAACATGGGACGGGGATTGTCAATCCCGATGGATCCACCCATAACATTCGCGCTTAGCAACACAAGTAAGTTAACGGTTCATGATCAGGAGAGGAAACTTAAGGGATATAACTAAAGGCAATAATAATAATGAAAATCTGTTGGAAATCATCAAGTTCTGGAAAGCATACAAGTTCTGGATAGCATACAAATTCTGGATAGCATACAGTTTTAAATGAATGTGTTCCACCATGTGAAATCTCACCCCGCGTTTAGAAACAATGTATAAGTAGTAAAAAGGGGTTATGAACTCACCTGATATAGCTATTACACGTAGATCAAGGAACAAATGTCCAATAGTCGACACATGACTTCACAAGATAATAATTACTCGGTGATCGAGAACGAAAAGCCCAATGACCGACATATGACCGAACGAGACCTAATCATGATGAGACACATCTTAGGTTCGAGACTATACATAAGTCGTACATATATGTGAATAGTTCACTTTAGTAAGTTTGGACATTACATAAGTTTTATAAAACTTTTGATAACAATTTACCATATATTTTCTTATTTTGATAATTTTTATTTGATTAAAGGTACCCAAAATTGAACCTGCAGAAACCTACTATTTGATCTACTGTTTTGACCCACTTAAGCAACTCTTAAATTTACAAAAAAAAAATCAGAGAACTCACACACATTATACATTATGAATAAGCTACTATAGCATCATGATAAAAACCATCCACCATTGTCAAAGCATGATTTCTTTACATAAACATGAGTTTTAGATTCGAAAGTTAACTTAAATAACGGGACTGCACCAAACTTTTAGAAACATGCTGCAAAGATTAGTTCATATCTCAAGTTCTATGATAGATATGAATGCATAGTCAGTGGCTCTAGAAAGGTATGAATCTTACCTTTCCAGAACACTAAAACACTCATTCGTATCTTATATGAATCAACGGGAAAATATATTTTATTGGCAGACTACAATTTCTGACCCGAATAACGTTAATTTGATTCTTGGCGTTTTGATCATAAACCAAGTTCCGTAAAATACTTTTGAGTGAATCCAAAAATTAGAGTTTGCTTATGACTATTTATATTGATAATAGTTGAATAACCACTCATCCAAGAATTTTGACCAAAGGTTTGACCCACGTTTGACCCATTTCCTCAAAATGGACTGATTTTATTAAAACGAGCGTATCGGGCTCATCCGGACACTTCCATTGAGCACCCGACTCCCCACATACACTAAATAACCATGACTACTCATTTTTCACAAAAAGTGTAGACCTTATGTTGACCAAAAATTGACCATGGCCTGTAGCTTGCAACAAATAAATTTCTATTATAATTTCTCGCCAAAAAAATCAATACCAAATAACTCACAACGACTCTAAAGCCTATGCAATGCCCTAACCAAGTTGAATAATCTATTTTGGACTCATTACTCATAACAAAACAATGGGTATTTAAGAAAATATAAAAAAAATTCAAGAATCATAATAAATATATATAATTTGAATCTAAGGAAATAAGTAGAAAACCTTCAATGATGAAGAACACAAATCACCCAAATCAACTAGCTTTCAAGAAAATCAATGATCAAAAATAAGCCCAATCAACCAAGCTTTTCACCAAGATTATATACACATGAAATATATCTTTTAACATCAGCCCTTTATGATCTTTAATGGTGTAAACGAAGCTTTATTTATGAGAAAATAAATAAAGAAGATGATCTAGCAACCTTAACCTTTATTGCAATAACACCTTGTATTTAATAAATTGAGATTGGAAATTGGTTGCTTTTGGTGGATATGAGGACGGCAAAATGATGATCAAGAATAGAGTTGCAATATTTTTTATCCAAACTCTAAAGAGAGTTATCCAAAGGAACTAGACACGTGTCTCACTAACTAGCATAATTCACAACAAAGTGACATCTTTTCCTTAGTTATGTACGCTTAAAATGGTTAGGGAGTAAGTTTATTAATAACTTGTACCACAAATTGTTAAAACGGGTATTATCGAAGCCCGATATTTTAAAAGTTACGCGATTTAAAAGATATACGTAAAACACGAAAAATAAACGCTCAATATAAAATAAAAACGTTGGCATTCGGATAACATTAAAATTTTAATAAATAAATAAGGGATTATAATTTAATAAATGTTAACGCGTCGTATAACGAATGACGCCTAAAGACTTAACGTAAATTACAAAGATTTCTCGTAAAACGAGAAATTAAAATGACGATAATAGAAAATATTTATATCTCATAATGAGGATATTCACGGTCGATGACGGACATACACTTAGTCTAAGTGACACGTATCCGATATGTTAAAGCCTTAGCATTGCCAGTTAGCCGATAATTCAATATTATTAGTCGAACGTATATGACAAATAAAAGTCAATTAATTAGTATTGGTCCGAATATTTAAAATAGTATTAGAACTCGGTCTAAATATTAATTTTAAAGTTCGGGTTACAATAGTAAATAAATTTGGAAAAATAAAAATAATTTTTCTTTTATAACTCCGAATAAAATATTATCAATGATCAGAAAATAATTAAAATACAATTTAATTAAAATTCTTGAGATCTCAGGATTTACATATGAAAAAGTAAAGAGGAACAAGTAAAACATTATAAAATCGATAAGTACGACTAAAAGAATAATTTAATTATCGAGAAAAATACGAGTTCTCACACAGAGGAAGAAAGTGATCGCTTATGCTTGAAGACAATTAAAGAAACACGAGAAGAACTACACCACTCATGATCTAGAACTTGGATGCGTAGAATTTGCTAATCTGGAGGCATTATCTCTACGGGACAAAGTGTAATGTGCATACTGACCACAAAAGTTTGCAACACATATTGGATCAAAAAGAGCTGAACATGAGGCAACGTCGTTGGATTGAGTTTCTAAGTGATTACGATTGTGAAATCAAATACCACCTCGGTAAAGCAAACGTAGTTGCTGATGGACTAAGCCATAAGGAAACAGATCCTCCCATAAGAGTCCGGGCACTAGTTATGACAATCAGCTTGGACCTACCCAAGAAAATTTTGGAAGCCCAGACCCAAGTCTAGAAACCTGAAAACCTCGAAAAGGAAGACGATGGAGGAATGCGCAGAATCGACCTTACCAAGGAGAAATTAGAACTGAGAGCAGATGGAACTCTGTGTCTTCACAGAAGGAGTTGGTTACCTTATTATGGAGACTTGAGAAACGTGATCATGCACGAATCTCATAAGTCCAAATATTCTATACATCCCGGATCTGAAAAGATGTATCGGAATATGAAAGAAGTAATACTGGTGGCCGAACATGAAAGCTGACATTGCCACCTATGTTCAGAAGTGCTTGACATGCTCACGTGTCAAAACAGAGCAGCAGAGGCCATCGGGTTTGCTTGTACAACCCGAGATACAAGAATGGAAGTGGGAAAACATCACCATGGACTTCATTACAAAACTTCCAAAATCATCCCATGGTTTTGATACTATTTGGGTAATCGTCGATCGACTCACCAAATTTGCTCACTTCTTGCCAATCAAACAAACTGATTCCTTGACAAAATTGGCGAAATCGTACCTTAAGGAGATAGTGACCAAACATGGAATACCAGTCTCAATAATATGTGATCGAGACGGTAGGTTCACATCAAACTTTTGGAAGGCTTTCGAACGAGCCTTAGGTACAAGCTTGGACATGAGCACTGCTTATCATCCACATACTGACGGTCAAAGTGAACGGACAACCCAAACTCTAGAAGACATGCTGCGAGCATGTGTGATTGACTTTGGAAACAGATGGGTCGAACACATACCTTTAGTTGAATTCTCCTACAACAACGGCTATCACGCCAGCATCAAAGCTGTCCCTTTTGAAGCACTTTATGGTCGAAAATGTCGTTCACCTGTGTGTTGGGCAGAAGTAGGTGAATTTCAGCTCACTGGACCTGAGTTAATCCAAGAGACCACTGACAAGATCGTCCTCATAAAGCAAAGAATTCAAGCTGCTCGCGATCGACAAAAGAGCTACGCGGACCTAAAACGTAAACCTATGCACCGTGTTATGCTCAAGGTATCACCTTGGAAGGGAGTTGTACGCTTTGGTAAACGTGTAAAACTGAACCCACATTATGTAGGCCCTTTCAAAGTGATAGCCAAGATCGGGGAAGTAGCATATCGTTTAGAGTTACCGCAGCAATTGAGTCGGGTACACTCTACCTTTCATGTGTCTAATCTGAAGAAGTGATATGCTGAAGAACCGCAAGCTATGCCATTGGAAGGAGTTCAGTTCGACGACAAACTCTAGTTTACAAAAGAACCAGTAGAAATCATGGAGAGAATGGTTAAGAAATTGAAACGCAGCCGCATCCCGTTGATTAAGGTACGTTGGAACTCGAGGAGATGTCCTGAGTTCACCTGGGAACGAGAAGACTCATTCAAAGCCAAGTACCCGCATTTGTTCACCTGACAGGTGATGTCATCTTAAGCTTTGAGGACAAAGCTGAAATAGCGAGGATGGACTGTAAAACCCCTGATTTTATCTTTTTAACTTTGTCAGCATATGTGCTCATTATTTCTGGAACTTATTTATTACCACCTTTGCATGAATATATGAAGCATTATTTCTATTTGATCATGCCGTCTTTTCATATTTATTTTTATATTATGAACCTTTAGTCTCTTCTGACTACTCTGGCAATTATCTGGCCAAATGATAAACAAGGACATTGATACTCAGGGATATTACCCTGCAAGAACTCACCATCTCAATACATCATTTAATAATTATAACAATCTGAAAATCATGATCTCACATACTTAAATTTACCAAGTGTCTGAACTTGCTATTATATATCTTTATATTATATATAGGTATAATTATGATTTGAAACCACACATTTTAATTCAGTCATATCCCAGTCACATCTTTAAACCAATAGGATTTGAGAAATTCTTAGAAAATCTCCATTTTCCACTTTTTGTGATTTGAAATCATACTTTTCTGAAACTGCGTTTTGGAACTTTTCTGAAAGTGCGTTATGGAAATGTTGTTTCGGAAATTGCGTTTTTGAACGCAGTTTTGTAACCTGCGTTTTCGAAACGCAGTTTTGAAAATTGCGTTTTCGAAACGCAATTTTGAAATTGGGTTTTGGAAACGCAATTTTGAAAATTGCGTTTTGGAAACGTAGTTTTTGATTATTTCCTTATTCTTTATAAAAAATATGCCATTTGCAAGAATTGGACATGTGACCTTTCGTTTAGGGTTTATCAAACTTATCAACTTGCTACGGTAAGGTTTTTGTTTACATGTTACTAATCCATATAGTTAAAATCATTAAAAATGAATACATTTATTTTTTGTTTTTAATTTTCGAAATATTTTTAATTTTTTATTAGTTTTCTTTTTAACTTTCAAGTTTTTTTATTTTCTAAATTTTGGATTAAAACATGTTCATTTCAACTTTTTTTAATATTTTCCAAAAATCATGAAATTTTCATATTCTAATTTTAAATAGAAATTAGAAAACCCCATATTATTCTTTCTATTTTTTCTCTAAAATAAAAAAACAAACATGTTCACATATCTATTTCTAACACTATTTTAAGTTTTCTTCACTTTTTTATCGTTTTTTTTTCAAATTCTTTTACGTTTCTTCATTTTTCACGTTTTTGCCATTTTTTAATGTTTTTGTTAGTTTTTTATATGTTGTTTACGTTTTTGTCAATATGTTTACGTTTTCTTCAGTATATTTACGTTTTCCTCAGTATTTTTATTTTTTTTCTTCGATTTAGTCAATTTCCTCAGTATTTTTAGGTTTTCATCAGTAATTTTAAGTTTTCGTCAGTATTTTTACGTTTCCGTCAAATTTTTTACGCTTTCGACAAAATATTTACGTTTTCGTCCGAATTATTACTTTTTGGTGTGATCTTTTACTTTTCTTCCGATTTTTTACGTTTCGTCAGTATTTTTACGATTTTGTCCGGGTTTTTACATTTTTGTTTTAATTTTTACGTTATCGTCCGATTTTTTTACGTTTTTTTCCGATTTTTTACATTTTCTTCAGCTTTTTATGTCTTCATCCAATTTTTTACGTTTAAGTCAGGTTTTTTTTACATTTTGTCTGATTTTTTACGTTTTCGTCCGTTACGTTTTAGTCTATTTTTTATATTTTCATCAACGTTTTTACGTTTTTTATCAGTATTACTACGTTCTCGTCCGAAATGTGCAAAAAAATATGAGTAAAACGTAAAAACGCTGATGAAAACATAAAAAACGAACGAAAACGTAAAAATACAGACAAATAAACGTTACTTAAGCGTAAATTATAACTAAAAATAAATATACTAAAAATTAAATTACAAATTCAAGAAACTAAAAACGCACAACAAAAAGCCCTCTTAAACAAGAAAAAAATCGACCCCACCCGTTGGAGGGTTTACGACGCTAGTGTATATATATATATATATATATATATATATATATATATATATATATATATATATATATATATATATATATATATACTTACGACCCGCCGAATTTGCGGGGTCATTTCTTTTGTTGTTCTGGAGGGTTTATTGTTTGGTTCAGTTGATTACCCAATGGGCGGGGTCGTTTTTTTTGTTGTTCCAGAGGGTTTATTGTTTGTGCGTTTTTAGTTTATTGTTTTTTTTTAATTTACCCTTTAATGTATTTTATTTATAGTTTACGCTTAAGTAGCGTTAAGTTTTTGTAAAAACATTAACTTTTTTCTCATTCAATCAGATTTTAAATATAAAATTCTTAATATTTTAAAATTTTTAAAGTCCAAATATTATAATTTGTGACGAAGAGCTTTTTAAACCAATATCAATTATAAGGTGCTAAGGAGGGAAAGAAATCATGTCTATGTTTTTTTTGCGGACCAATAATTGACAACGATTTGAGGATGTAAAGTTACATACTTAACCATCCACTAAAATTATCTTAGCTTTAAAACTTTGTTTAAATTACTAAATGCCACAAATAACTTATTCCGTAGATGAAGTCAAAGTCAATACATCCTAAGGTTGTAATGCTCTCCTACATTTTTTAGTTTAAGATAATATTTTACTTGAACGCCTCTCTTTAAAAGATTATGGTAAAAACAATATACAGCTTTTTTCTAAAAAACCTAGTAAGTATTATTATCGATTAGAATACGTAAGTTTTAATTTCCGAATTATCTTTAATTAACCGAATTGTTAAAATAATAGACGACTCTTTTGTATCTAAGGTTGTCTTTGAAAAACACAAAAATCATGTACCACTTGTGTCGTTGGCTAATAAGAAGCCGATCTTTGATCCTATATGTTTCACTCGACTTTCAACATTATTATCTTTGATCTTTGATCCTATATTTTAACCACTCAAGGGTGGCCTAGTGGCAAAAAGATTTGTGGCTATCACTCTAAAGTGTGTGAGGTCTCAAGTTCAATTCCCACTAGGTGCAAACAACCTTGAAGTGGCCACGCCAACCTCCTGAAAAGGGAGGGCTTTACCTGGTTTGAGTCTGTATGGCGGTGGGCTCAAACCCCGTGGATTAGTCGGCCAATGAGTCGGAAATCACGGTTACCAAAAAAAAATAAAAAAAAATAAAAAAATATTTATTCAAAGAATACTAAATATAGAAAGAGTAAATAACGTTGTTGAAACAAAAATATCTTAAAGTGATTAAAAAATCTTAATTCTTGCACAGTAATCGTTTTAGTTTAATATTACCACAAACTAGAGGTGGCAAATGGGTTGGTTTGGTTGGGTTTGTTTCATGGGTCAAATAAGTTGTGGGTCAAATGGGTTATGGTCAAATGGTTTGGGTCGGGTCAACCCACTAACTTACAATATTTTTCTATCTTTTAACATGTTCAAACGTTTTTATCTGTATTCGGTCGATTTTTACGTTTTTGTCAGTTTTTTTAAGTTTTTCATCGATTTTTTTACGTTTTCATCAGTATTTTTACGTTTTCGTCAGTAAATTTACGTTTTTGTCAGTAAATTTACGTTTTCGTCTGTAAATATATGTTTTAGTCAGAAAATTCACGTTTTCATCAGTAAATTTACGTTTTCGTTAGAAAATTTTACGTTTTCGTCAGTAAATTTACGTTTTCGTCAAAAAAATTACGTTTTCGTCAGTAAATTTACGTTTTCGTCAGTAAATTTACGTCTTTGTCAGAAAATTTACGGTTTCGTCAGAAAATTTATATTTTCCTCAATAAATTCACGTATTCGTTAGAAAATTAACGTTTTCGTTATAAAATTTACGTATTCGTCAGAAAATTTACGTTTTCGTCAGTATATTTACGTTTTCGTCAGTAAATTGAAGTTTTCGCCAGAAACTTTACGTTTTCGTCAGTAAATTTACGTATTCGTCAGAAAATTTACGTTTCATCAGTAAATATACGTATTCGTCAGTAAATTTTCATTTTCGTCAGTAAATTTACGTTTTCGTCAGTAAATTTTCGTTTTCGTCAGTAAATTTACGTTTTCATCAGTAAATTTACGTTTTCGTCAGAAAATTTACGTTTTCATCAGTAAATTCACGTATTAGTTCACGTTTTCGTCAGAAAATTTACGTTTTCGTCAGTAAATTTACGTTTTCGTCAGAAACTTTACGTTTTCGTTAGTAAATTTACGTTTTCGTCAGTAAATTTACGTATTCGCCAGAAAATTTACGTTTTCGTCAGAAAATTTAAGTTTTTGTCAGAAAATTTACGTTTTCGTCAGCAAATTTACGTTTTCGTCAGAAAATTTACGTTTTCGTCAGTAAATTTACGTTTTCGTTAGAAAATTTACGTTTTCGTCAGAAAATTTACGTTTTCGTCAGTAAATTCACGTATTCGTCTGAAAATTCACGTTTTCGTCAGAAAATTTAAGTTTTCGTCAGTAAATTTACGCTTTCGTCAGAAACATTACGTTTTCGTCAGTAAATTTACGTTTTCGTAAGTAAATTTACGTATTCGTCAGAAAATTTACGTTTTCGTCAGTAAATTTAAGTTTTCGTGAGAAAATTTACGTTTTCGTCAGAAAATTTACGTTTTAGTCAATAAATTTACGTTTTCGTCAGAAAATTTCGTTTTCGTCATTAAATCTACGTTTTCGGCAAAACGTGAATTTTCTGACGAATACGTGAATTTACTGACGAAAACGTAAAGTTTCTGACGAAAACGTAAATTTTTTGACGAAAACGTAAATTTACTGACGAAAACGTAAATCTGCTGACGAAAATGAAAATTTACTGACGAATACGTATATTTACTGATGAAAACGTAAATTTTCTGACGAATACGGAAATTTACTGACGAAACGTAAAGTTTCTGGCGAAAACTTAAATTTACTGACGAAAACGTAAATTTACTGACGAATACGTAAATTTTCTGATAAAAACGTGAATTTTCTAACGAATACGTGAATTTACTGAGGAAAACATAAATTTTCTGACGAAAATGTAAACTTTCTGACGAAAACGTAAATTTACTTACGAAAACGTAAATTTACTAACGAAAACGTAAATTTTCTGACGAAAACGTAAATTTATTGACGAAAACGTAAATTTTCTTACGAATACGTAATTTTACTGACAAAAACGTAAATTTTCTGACGAAAACGTAAATTTATTGACGAAAACGTAAATTTTCTGACGAAAACGTAAATTTACTGAAGAAAACGTAAATTTTCTGACGAATACGTAAAATTTCTGACGAAAACGTTAATTTACTGACGAAAACGTAATTTACTGACGAAAACGTAATTTACTGACGAAAACGTAAATTTTCTGACGAATACGTAAATTTACTGACGAAAACGTAAATTTACTGACGAAAACGTAAATTTTCTGACGAATACGTAACTTTACTGACGAAAACGTAAATTTTCTGACGAAAACGTAAATTTTCTGACGAATATGTAAATTTACTGACGAAAACGTAAATTTACTGACGAAAACGTAAATTTTCTGACGAATACGTAAATTTACTGACGAAAACATAAATTTAGTGACTTAATAATAAAAACTAACTTTTTAGACTATTGGGTTTTTGGTACAATAATAGGAACCATGTGACCTATTTTTAAACTCATTTGACCCATTCTCAAACCCATTTGACCCAAACTTCATTTTACACAAAGAAAGGGGTTGACCCATTTGACCCATCACTCTATTTTTTGCTCAACCCATTTCAACCAATAAGGTTATGAAATTGAACCCAAATAACCTACTTTTGGTGAAATAGGTTGAAATTGCCACCTCTACCACAAACCGTTCTTATCCTTCTTTATAGACTTGAAAACTGAGCCGGCAAGAAGCCATATAAAGGTTTATTTGTAAAAGAGTTCTAATGTATATATTTTGTAATTGTTTTAGCTAGACAAAATGGGTTAAGCAAAGTAGTGGTGGTGGTCTTATGAATAACTATAAACACACAACTTTGTTTAATTTATACCAACAATTTATATCAATACACGTACATACATATTAGTAGATATTAAATATTATTCTTAAATCAAGAATTCTTTGAAGACAATATAAGTGTTGGATTTAAAATGGCAAAAATGAATCATACTAATCTATTATATCTAATAAAACACAGTTTTGTACAACTCTCTAAAGCAGTCATTGTACAACTTTTAAAACATCTATCTAATTAATTTTTTCCTAATATAACTTTAAGTATGGTGCTGCCACGTGTATTTTTAAACCATAAGCCATTGTAGTAATTTGTTTCAAAAGTTATTAGCGTAAATGTACAAGAACATAATGCAACAAAATTAAATGGCTATTAAAAGCATTTCCAAAAATAAGAGTTTTTAAAGAAAGTTTAAAAAAAAGATTCGGGAATTAAAAAGTTTTTACAGTATATTATTTAACAAAGACTTAATCAAAAAATTATAAAAAAATGTTATAAATATCAGCTGTGCGAATTTAGTAAAAAAATTAGTTTTAATAGATTTTATAAAAATAAATAATTCTAAACTGATGGTAAATACGGTGTTTATAAAAAAAAGTTAAAACACGATTTTTTATGAATAGTTATTATTCTTTAAGAAAAATTATGTATCCTTTAGATAACATATTAAAAAAATAATTATCCTTCATTTTTATATTGTTCATCAGAGTGTACAAATTTTTATAAATATTTCAAAAATACAAGTTGTTTAGGAAAGTTTTAATAAAATGTTTATAAAGAAAGATATTTCCGGCGTGAAAAGTTTATAACAAAAATCCATATGTCTATTTACTCTAATAAAATGAAGTTCTTTATAAGTTCATTAACCTTGCAATAATTAATAGCCTTCCTAAAATAATATATTTGTATAAGTTTGTAAAGTTTGCTATTAATTGTGTCATGAAAACCATTTCATAATTAACTTACAAAAAATAATTATGTGATCAATTGAAAACATGCGTTTTAATGTACTGGAAAAAATACTACACGTATACAATTTATTACGGTAACTCTATGTTTGTAAAGTCCTTAAAGTTTTTTCAAGTATACAAACTGATTATAGGTTAATAAATATATTTTGTAATCTTTCTTAATCTTTTCAAATAAATATACGCATATTTAAAAAGTCTCATTAAAATCGACATCAATATCATACCATAACTAGACAATTTGGACAATTACCAAATGCATAAAAAACTACAAAACCATAACTCGGAATGTTTTAACTGACCGAAAATTTAGCCCTAATTTTATACGTAATACAACCTCCTTCATTGAAAATGAAAAAGATACCCATCTTGAAAACGTATTATTAATGATTAATGTTTAATGTGTCTCAATCAAATCGCAAACTTTATCATTAGCCTCAATCAAATATCATTTGACCAAATCATATTATTTGAAACTCATCTTCAAACCCACGCGTCTTTCCAAAACCACATCGTCCCCAATATTTAATTTGATATAAACATATCACTTGATTGAAACTTCACAAGTACGATAAGTTACAATTCCTCAGAAAGAAAAACCGATGTCCATTCTTTGACACCACCACTTCATAATACGCCTCAATATCGTTGATTCAGAAACACGAAAACTGTTTCGATTCAAGCAGTTGTACACGACATAAAATTGGTAATTTTCTTATTTATTCAATTCTTTTTTTAGATTTAAATTAAATTTAGAATGATTGAGTTCGGTTCATTTGTGTTGTAGCAAAACCTGAAAGTTCTCATAGATATACTTTGAATAAATGCCGTTTAAAGGACTAAAATTTTCTTTTGTTGGCATTACAGGTGTGAGGTTTGGCGATTTAAGATCCCGATTATTTCAACTATTTTGTTAAGACGAGAATACTTAATCCCGATTATTTCAATAACTTCTGGAACTAATCCTAAAACCATCTCAGTTAGGTGATGGATTCCTTTTAATTTTCACCTAACATGTATTTTGGAAGTGTCGTATAAAATGATTGTGTGTTTTTTAAAAATATGTAGACGTATCAACGACTATCCTTGTGAGGTAGATGATGGTGTAACCGAGTTGCTTAATCCTCGCATATATCGGATAAGTGACAACACGTAAGTCATGCACATCTTTTAGTATTTTTCTAACGAATAACTGTGATTACTAATTTAAAGGTAAACATGATAAGTTAAATAATGTGATGCTAATTGTATAGTAATGTTGTCATAAGAAATCTGCCTATTAGAATACTTATGCTATAGTTATATATAAGTCACCTAATAAAATAAGTTCTATTTTAAAGTGTGAAGCATATGAGAGTGAGAAATTATCTTCGCTATTAGTATATTGACCATTTGTTTTGAATGGGTTGTACATACCTCTAAGGAGATTCGTAAAGTGAAAAAGAATTTGGTGTCCACTTTTTTGTTGGTGAGAAGTAAAACTGGACCAAACCAGTTCGAATTGTAAGTAATTGTTTACGTTCATACTTTCATGCCTAATACTTTCTCTATTAAAGTTGTCATTTTGTCAATGAATTCAAAATATTTATATAGTTTTTATGTGCTTTACGTGCTGAAAAAGAAGACGTGGTTGGTTTACATGAATAGGTTAGTGAAAAAATACACATTATTCTAAGTTCTTTGTTATAGGAATACATTTTGGTTGTCTTAGATTTCTTTTAAAACTCCATATACGGGCTACTAAACCTCTTACGCAATAGCTATTTGGTTCACAATATAGATGGTCATGACATCAACACTTTAAACAATATATGTCACTAAAATAGTTGTCCAATTCATTTAAAGTAACAACAATATAATTTTTGATGTTGTTACGCTTGATATGTTATAGATGACTCACAACTTTTTCAATTTATTTACCATCTACACTACTTTAACCCAAACTTGACCTCTAAGAAACTCAGTGAGCAAAGCTAAACTTAGGTGCCTAAATGAGTGCTTAGAGAATGTTGGTCAAAAAGTAAAAATAGGTCGATTTTAGGTCACTAAAAACAAAAACTCTATGGAATATGTCAAATGTTTGAACACGACTATAGGCATTAGAATTTTGATGCACTTAAACGCATATAGGTTGATATGGAATTACTCATACAGGTTGAAATAGAATTCATGTGTTATATGAACTCATATGTATACTTTATATATATGTCGTTTGTAACAATACTTTTGTTGTTGAAAGAATATATATAAAAATGTGCAACACTCTTATTGTAGTGAAGTAATGATAATAATAATTAAGTTTATGATAATATTAAAAATCTTCTAGATTTTAATTTGTTATTCCGTTTGATGAGATTTTATTCACATATTTTTTGAATTATGATGGATTAGAGTTGCTGCACTTTGACTATGTTCTTTATACAAATTGTGTTACATATATAGTTTCAAGATAAGGATGATTCATGCAAAAAATAGATTAAGAACAAGGTTAGAATTTGGCCTAAACGAACCATTGATTCCTTTTCATATTTTTCTAATTCATATTGACACCAAACCCTCAAAATACGCACAAAAGATACAGAAGTGATTACTTTTCATTCGTTTACCAAGGCATTGCTTGGTCAAAGGTCATTACAAGCATTCAAGTCATTATAAAGGACATACTTGCTCACAAGGATGGTATGACAGCTATTAAAGTTTAGATTGTAATCGTGTATGATGGAAATCATTAAAGGTGTGGAAGTAGGAGTTGATTATGTTTCATCCGTTTAAGGCCGAATACCAATTATCATAGATGGAGGAATTGGTCAAAGAACGGTATATTAAATGCTTTAATTTTTGGTGTACAAGTTTTCATACTACTCATTCTCTATATTGTGCTTCGAAGAAAGTTATTATTCTCTCTTGCTATGTAATTGATATTGCATATTGAAGTTTAGATATCCATTTTAATACATATTTGATGCAAAATTAGAGCATGGAGCAAGATGCGAGTGTAACGTTGAAGGATGCACTCGAGCTTACAATGGCTACTTTATTGTCCCACTCTTGATTATTTCACCAAGAACTACATAAAGACGTAGAGCGATAATCTCTTTTTAGTCTCTAGATCCATATTAATGGATCTTATCAGGAATATATCATAAGGTGATATATACAGTTTAGGCTCATGTATTTGAGTCTTATAGATGTTGAGGTTGAGGTGGCATATACATGTTGAGGTTGAATATGCATTATCAGATATATTGTAATCATACTGTAATTTTTTTGCTATAATGTTTACTAAGAAAGTTATGATATATTTTAGCTTAGTTGCAAATACTCAATCATCTGCTCGATTGAATCGGATACAAACCACACAGTGGACTTATATATATTTTGACTTTATCTTTTGAAAATACTCATTCTTTTATCTTTTGACTATTGTGTTTATATGGTTCTTTCTAACTTATAACTTGATAATACACAATGTATTTTTCTTTTCTTTTTTAATGTCACTTAAAAATACCCGTGAATTTCACGGGTCTTTTAGCTAGTTTATAATAATAAAAGAAATAAATCACTAAATAGACTAATTTTAAGAACTAATCAGCACCCGTCACCTCCTTGAAATTATGATGAGATTTTATTCACATATTCAGATAAGAAATTTAAAAAATTAGGGGCAATATATATACCCAAGTAAACTTGTATATTTTCATATTTCCCCAAATCATGCTTAAACCTTATTGTAATTATGTATTAAAAACTTGTACTATGAGAAAATATGAAAATAAACAAGTATACTTCCCAAAAAAAAGTAACACTCTCAAAGAAGTAAGTCATATGCATCTTAAAATAAAGAAACAATCGAGTATGTCCCCATACCCAGTACCCACTTTGCTTATTTCTATTCTAAGTATGCGTACAAACAGTCACACGGGGTCTATGAAGAAAGCTGTTGCAACAGACCACAAAAGAACACTCCTGACACTATTGGACTTTCTTCCTCAACACCGGCACGATTTTTATAAACAGGAGAATACGATTCCTCACACTTATGTCATAGACATAACATTAATAACATACATTATAAAAGCTATATAAAGTAACAAAATAATGAGACAACGTATAAGAGGTCACACAAGATTTACCTGCACTTGCAGCTGTGGTCGGGTAATATTCTCTATATAGTACTGTTTAATGCACTTCGGAAATGCTTCATAATGCTCTAAGTAAGCCTTTGATCTTGAATTTCGTAAACATTCCAAACTCCAATGTTGTTTCAGTTTTGCTTGTTGTTACACATATGAGACTTGATATCCTATATTTTGATCCATCATGAAGAAGTGTGCTAAAGTAAGGGATCTCGTTTATATTTTCCTTAATCACGTTGGCCTGTGTATATTGGACGACTTTAAAATATGTTGTGATTGTTCAAGTGAAAGTTGCACATCAGTTACTGGATAACACGAAATTAATTATAGGAGTTTAAGGAAACTATCAAAATGGGTAAAACAACAAACTTGGTTTAAAGTTGCAGATTATATTTTATAAAGAAGCTGATATGCTGAACTCCTCCCTACATGTTTCCACAACGGATATCTAATTTAGTTCAAAAAAGGCAGCTAATCTGCTATTTATAAGAAAAAAGTTTGAATCTTTTTCATCTAACTTAGTTCAAAATGGCCGACTTTCAAACCCTTTCACCTATTTGAGACATTTCCATGTTTGCTATTTTTTAGTTCAAAATCTTACCCATTTGACCCTTTTAAGATAAAACAGACAGAAATCGGCCGTTATAATCTAGCGGTATGTGAGTGACCCTCTAACCTCAAGGTTGTGGGTTCAAGTCTCGGTGGAGACATGTGTGTGATAGAAATTGTGTGATAGTTAGAGTGAGATGTAAAAATTGCCGTTCTAAAAAAAAAAAAAAAAAAAAAAAAAAAAAAAAAAAAAATAGGGGTCCAAATTGCCACCTTGACCAACATGATACCTTATCATCAATGGAGCCCGGAAATTGTAAAATAATCTATGACCTCATAAGCCCAACATGAGGTACTTTTCTCAATTTTCTCTCTCCCTTTACAACTGTTCCTTTAATGTTGCAACCTGCATGCACATTTGTTTCCATAGTTAAAAAGCTCTTTAAAGTTGACTGTTAATAATACATAAAGATTATTTACATGGAACAACCTCCTACTCAAGAGATAGATGGCAGTCCACTAAAGCATCCTTTTTGCTCAGCAATTCAGCAGACATCCGAAGTTAAACATCTTTTACACACGCGAGGATTGAAATTTTGTTTCAGCTTTTTAACCTCTTGAGTAGTTGCGCCAATCTGTAACTTTTTCTTTTACCTCTTCAAGAGTGATGGTTCCAGCAACACTAAGCAAATTTTCTTGACTTTGTTTGTGATCCATAACCATGTGACCAAGTGCATCACTCTTCATGACAAAATCCAAGTTATCCACTAATGAAATATTTTCACAAATAACAGCTAACTGTTACTATTTTTTAGTAATGCATAAAAATAACATACAAATTCTCTTTTTGTAACACCAAACTCTTATGATTGCGGGGAAAAGAGTGTTGAAGGGCGTATATACTCTATTGTCCTTTTTAACTTCTATAGCATCTTCCAGCCTTCCTTAATAAAAGTAGCATTTAGTGATAAGTTGTGCTTTCTAAGAGGTCTAAGTCGTGGCGGGTTCATCAGAAGTAAAAGTCTACATACCTCCGAAACTACAAAATCAAATAAGATCACTCAATAAATTTTCTATTCAACTCGTGAGTTGATGAAAACAAAAGATTTTAAAGGGAAAACTTGTACATTTGATAGGAGCATCTATCTTTTTTGGCGATATATAAATATAAGGTGTTTTTTTGTGGTGGTGTATGTCTGCATTTATTTTTCTCAGCGACATCAGAATTTTTTACTGTCCTAGAGTTGGTGGTGAGCAGAGTCATATTATGGCTCGTCACCACCTTTTTTTTATCCTCTATCAGTTTTTTGTCCCAAACACCCTCATCTGAAATAAAAAAAGGGTGCAAGTGTGATTCCTGACATGACGAAAGAAGATGAAGTGATCTTCGACCAAAGACGATTACCCTCCAAAAAACTGATATATACGTATATTTGAACATTCGTATATTTTGTAAGAAAGGATTTTGCAATTTAGGTTGGTCTGCAAAAATATCAGATGCATGCAGCTTGTTTTGTGGGTATGCAACCAAATTACAAATTGTAATTCATAGTCACTTAGATATACTCATTGTTTAAGATCATTCCGTACCTGATGCAGCCAACCAAAAAGTTTACTACAAAAGTGAATAGTAATCCCAAACACCCAATTGTTACTTGTAGGCTAATCCATCCATTCAAAAGCTCAGGTACACTCCTAGCCACCGGCTGATTCTATTTACCCCATCCAAAAATCAATTCTTCATGTAGTAAATTACATGGATTATTTAAACGAAGGAGAGCATAAGATATGAATGGATCATTCACAAAGGTAAGTTATTATTTGATTATTAGTAGTATCGTCTTAAAGGGGCATGCAAATACATTGAAACTTAGTCTTACCCCGTACTTGGTAGTGGATGGAGGCATATTACGACAAAAATTATTCTTTGACTCCCTACAATATCATCCGAGGCAAAGGTACTGGTTGAGAATCACCAGAAGATGTATGAATCACCATATGTTGAATCACCAGATTGAAATCGAATATAATCAGACTCTAGAAAAGGTAGTGGTTGAGAATTATCAATTTTCAATATTTCAATACCTTAACAAATTTTGTTAATTTTATATAGTTTAAAAAATGAAAATAGATAATGAAATTCAGACAGCTTTCGAGAGGCACCAGTCTCTGGAAATGACCTACTCTTGAGAGGTAGATTCTCCCTAATGATGTTCAGTTTCAGAATAGATCAATAATCAACTCACGCATGCTAAGCATGTCTTAAAATCGTAATTTGCAGAATCGTAGGTAACTTAATATGTAATGAATATAAACTAATGATACCGATGAGCAAACTTTCTATATTATAGACAACAAAATGTGCAAGGATACACTTTGTAATCAATTCCTTGAAATGCAGTCCCCAATACTTTGCTAGGCATATTGAAGAAATCCTACTTTATATATTAACTTGTGTAAACAATGAAAATACTCAAGACCGTCCAAGCTTACCTATAACCCTGTGGTTTCAATAAATATCAGTAAGTCATAATAAAAGTCGAAGGAAGCAATTGGGTATGGAATCTGATACGAGTAACTAAAAACGCCCATTATTTATCAGGTTTCAAAATTTTCCTATTCAAATTTATATCATTAAGCTGATAAATAACACACACAAACTGACCTTTCAGAACCAATATGTTTTTAGTATTCTAAAACTTTATTATTATTTAGAAGCGCCATAGATATTATCCGCAAAATAGAAGTTTTAGAAAAATTACCAGAAGCAATACAAACAGATGCAACTTGATCCTTATGGCCTTTATACTCGAGATAACAGGTTCTTGGGTAAGGTTTGATATCCAAATACCAAGTTCTAAATTCTATATCCAACCACGGAAACTGTCAATACATTAATAATATACAGTTGTTAGTAATATATATACTTATATATACTAATTTTATAATACTATTTTTTTATAAATAAAAATCTGACAGGAAACAAGTAGAGGTGACAATAGTTTACAGCAAATAAATGATATAAGCCAAATATTGGATGTGAGTAAGTGGTGGATACTATAGATATGGTAACCGTTTTAACATTTTATGGGGTTGAGGTTGTGCAGATGGCTGCATCTAGTACAGCTGTTGTGGTGATTCAGCTGTTTGACATGGTGGTGGTTAATAAGAATCATGGTGGGAGATCGACAATGGTATGCTCTGAGTATACTTGTTTGGATGCTGAGCTGAGGTGGTGGTAGTGGAGCATTTGGAAGGGTGGGTGGGGGTGGCTGTGGAAGAGAGGCAGGATGAAACTGTTGGTGAGACTGCGAGGGAGCAGATGCATCAGCCGTTTGGGGTGAGGTTGGGGTTACGGTTGTTGCTCAGGCTTAAAAATTGCCCAACTTAAAATTGTCACTCGAAAGACCCATTTCACCAACTTTATAAAATAAGAATGCAAACAATGAAGATAAAGAAAAATACCTGAAAGGCCCAACACGTGAATCACTCGCTTCACTCATTTGGATCATCACCATGGGCATTGCAATCAGGGCACCTTGACCCACAAAATCAGTGATATTTGATGCAGAAGTCCCTAACAACGATACATCCTCACTTAGACCCGTTCCAGTGCAATAAATTCCTATGGTAATGGATGCACCATATCTCACATGCGGGTTGTAGGATTCTGACAGTAGGGACACAATGATATATCTTCATAAAGATGAATAGAGCATATTTGAATGGCAGAAAGAAAAATAGAACTAATTGATGGGTTATATATATGGAAATTAAACTACCTTCAAGGAATGCTATCAGATTTTATTAATTTCTATGTGTACCACACTACTAAAATTAGTACTAATTTTGTATTTTCTTATGTTCAGATTCAGCTTTAAAGGATTAAAAATATCTTTTGGAAGGTAAAGAAGATGATGCACGTAGCACTGAATATTGATTGGAACTTGGCATGCAAAGTAACTCCATAGGTAAAGATGTCATCTGAGTTTCCTTTTGAAAAATTGCTCTTATACCCTAAACTAAAATTCAAAAAAGAAAAAAGAAAAAAAGAGAAAGATAAATTGACATACTCATAGTATCCACCATGGGTACATTCAGTTACTATCAAAAATTCAAGAATGGAGCCCACTGAAAAAATGTTACTGATGGTTGAAAAACTTGAAATCATAACTTTTTGTTTTTATAATAAATTAAGAATTCAACAAATAAAAAAAGTCACCAGCAGTTTTAGATGATCCGGGCTGTGACCTTACGTATCTCGGGGACAACATTCCACGCTAGTGCTGCAACAACAGTCACAGCTTTCAGCAGTTTCTTCCACAACCTTATCTCGGTGTTCTCAAATGATAAACTTGACTCATGAGATGGTTCTATTGAACCAAACCCTGTATGATTTAACAACAGATAGCTTCAGCTTATATTTCAGCTTAATTGCTAGAATCTTCACTTCCATCTGGAAATCCTTCCTGAAAAGTACAAAGCTTAATAAAAATCAAAACTTTTTAATACTTTCTCAAATATTATTAAATTCTAACTAATATACATTTATAAAATGCAACATACCTTATAATGGAAACTTTTTTAATATTTCTTTCTTAATCTTTACAAAAAACATAGAAAAAGCAATGATGGGTAAAATAATGTTTAAAGGTTATAACAGAATGCCATGTTATATGCATATCCTACATAAATATTAGCATAAGTATATGCATAAGTTTCAGATGTGAGAAATCAGGTGCTCTTATATATTTTTCATATTTTATTGTGTAGAACAAAACTAAACTAAATGACAGGACTTGATCATATATTTACACTTGTTCCTAATTTGCATCCATATTATCGATTTGAAGTCATCTTATACCACATCACCACTATCATATACTATTAGTTAATAGGGTTCATGTGAGAAGCATATAAATATTAAAAGTCCAAGAGATAAAACTCTAGGCTCACCTCAACTTGTGTGAAGGGCTAAAACAACGTTTGAATGCATAACATAACGCCAGTTGATGGCAGATAAATGCATAGGTTAAAGTTTGTTCACTTGATTGTTCATCATGCAACAACAAACATAAATTAGCTTACACTAATGTATAACAAAAGGATTTAGATTCTGCACTTCATGAGTCATCAGTAAGTACTAATACCATATAAGCATATCTTAAATTAAAATTAAAATTCATGTACTGCCAATTTTAGAGCTGCTACTTCTTCCTTCTCTTCCTCGTCCTCGTACTCCTACAACGACACTTCACCATAGGCGAATCTTAAGGTTGCTTTTCACTACATTACAGAGATGACGTGTTTTACATATTTTTATTAAATGCTCACGGTTAGTGGCATAAAGATGGACGAACAGTCACTGACCAAACCAAGAACATATGTACATTAGAAAGTCGACTCAAGTTTGCAAGCAGGAGCAAGATCAGCCACCTTCGTCACCTATCCTACCTTCTCCAAAAAAATAGCATAAAACAGTATTATCATTTGATCTCTAAATGTGAGGGAATTATAAATAATGATCGACATGTAAAGAAATACCATACCCTAACATTATGAGTTATAGTAAGGTTCAAAGAAGCTATCTAGAAAGAACCATTCGCGAATGCATAGTTTTTTGCGATGTTGTAGCAGAATACAATTCAGTGTAATAAGATAATATCGAGTCTAACTGCTCCAAATAATGACTCTAAGAAGTGAAATTATTAGAGGTTTTATCTTTGCTTTCACTTTTTGACCTCATAGATGACTGACCAAGAAGCCTTGTGCGTGACAGATTAATGGATCTACAAAATCCCCAACTAAACATAAAAAAAATAGAGGTGGCATTTATTTGGCACAGAGATTTCACCAATCTTTAAGAATGGCATTGTGTTGAATGTCGTCGCTGGAGGTCCTGTCAGCTCATGGGATTGATCACTGAATATGTCAATACTAATCAACCTCTAGTGGCTCTTGAGTAGGATGTGAGGAAATCTTTGTCGCAGCTAAACCTGTGAAAACCACAGAGTTACAAATCCATAGGAGTAAGAACATAAACTAATAATCCTAAACTAAATCATATCAATTAAACATACCAAAATGAACATAAAGCCAAATTTCAAAATACCCAATTCATAAAAAAAACAATCAAACTCTAACTGAGATTAATTCAATGTATTTAAAAAGGAAACACATTACATTCAGTTTTAGATTCGTATTGCAGTACCATTCTTTTGTATAAATATAATTGTATATAAACATAAACAGATTCATAAGATAAAATATCAACTAAGCCTTCAGAGTATCCAGTCACAATACAAACATAGCTGCCCTACATTACAGAAGAACAATATTCATAAAAACACGGTTGAGCAACACCGAATAAGAACCAAACTGGCGTAACCGATCGTACCGAACTGACTAACCTCCGGCTCAGTTAAGACCGACAAACCGGAGTTAAGACCGATTTAAACGGATTAAATAAAAATGTTTTAATTAATCACGTGGGTATATAAAGAGTCTCATTCTCCCATCTCCTTCCTCCTACGGTTGAGTTAACGTCTTTTGTTTGCTCCAAATATATATGCATTTCAAATCTCCTTTTCATATATATGTATTATGTAGTACACCGTACATATCAACGGTCTTTTACAATACCACAAAGATAATAAAACAGAAAAATAATAAAAGAACCTTATTTACCTTCAATTGCACCTCCAATTGCTCCCACACATGTAGCAGCGTCCTCACGGAAAAACAAAGTACCATCAACAATTTCTCAAACAGAAAGCTTCCCAATAACACCAGGATCTGGAGTTTCACATACAGGCTCTGAAACACCAAACTGATGGATATGCCAATGAAGATGCAGAAGCTTGCACTTTAGGTTGAGAAACCTTATCCTGGTCATATATATCTTCAACGATAACCACACACACAAGTTCATTTTTGATAAAAAGTATACACTTGGAAACAAACCACCAGGCAAAATAAATTATCCTATAATTTTATAGATACTCATTCAGCCAACAGTAAGCAAGTTAAATAAACCTTACATTATTATCGGGATCCTTCCAGTCATGTGAGAACTCACAATGTTTGCCCTTTCAAACATACACCATGTGTGAAAAACTTGCATAACACAAATAAATGTAAACTAAAAGCAAAATCCATAGCATTAAGAGACAAAAGACTCGCGTCTTCATTTTTAGTTGATGTATCTGTGTATTACAAGTCCGAACATCAGTACGGATGAGGAGATCATCTGCACCACATAGAAAATGGAATCGATATGTTTCATCGATGTCAGTAATTACCCAGCCTACACTAACTCCAGTTGTTCTGAAACAGCCAATAGTTAATACGACATTCTACACTTGGGTAACCTTAGATCATGACTTGGTCAAAATAAACATGAACAATCTAATTTCTTCACATAACACAAATAATCAAATATCCCTTTATATGTTTATCGGTCTGAGTACAGACAATGTAATTAAGAACCACTGGGATAGTTCTTTAAGAAAGAAACTGGATACCTATAAGATATCAGGCCCGCTTTCTAAGGATTGTAGTGAAGATGAATGCAGTCAAGCTTTAACTTGATGCTCACAGTCCAATTATGACATTAGGGAAGAGGCTATGGTAGCATACACGAAAGATGAAAAAGACCAACAGACTGACATATTAGGAACATTTAATGTTGATGATAAAACCCATTCAATAGAGGATTGTTTATTCCAAACATGAACAAAGATACAAATTACCGGCAAATTAACTTTTTGACAAATTAGACCATACCATTTGCAAAATGAATCGTAACTGACACATTTTTGTTAGCTAAAAACTTGAATGCAACTGAAAAGCAATATAGAATAACCTCCAGGCAGGTTTTGGTCCGATCATTAAAACCAAAAGTCTCCAATATATTTAACCCATTGTGAATACACATTATGAGTGGCATTAGGGTTTATTGCTATCTCTGATTCGCATGTGGTTACCAATAAAACAACAAAGATCAAAGATCAAATCATTTTTATGTTTTTTTTATTAGGGTTTACATCCCCTTGTTTAGGGAAAAATCACTACTAGAAAAACAGCTTTTACCCGCAGCAAGTTCCGTGGGAAATCCAGTGGGAAAGGGCCCTTACCCACGGATTTCCCACGGAATTGTTCCGTTTGTAAAAACATCGTAGGTAAATATTTTCCCACGGAATTTCCCACAGAGCGTTGACCATTTTCCCACGGATTTCCCACGGTTATTATTACACATTTTTAACATAAATGATGTGAGATTTTTTCCCACGGATTTCCCACAAACTTTTTCCCACAGATTTCCCACATACATTTTCCCACAGATTTCCCACATACATTTTCCCACAAATTTCCCACGGGCATATTCCCACAGATTTCCCACAATATTTAGTAACCATATATTCCCACGGATTTCCCACGGACATATTCCCACGGACATATTCCCACGGATTTCCCACAATATTTAGTAACCATATAATCCCACAGATTTCCCATATTTATTTCCCACAGATTTCCCACAATTATTTCTCACGGATTTCCCACAATTATTTCCCACAGATTTCCAAATTTACTTCCCACGGATTTCCACATTTATTTCCCACGGATTTCCCACAATTTATAGCAACAATTAGTCCGTGGGAAACACCTGGCTAAATTCCGGAATTGGAAAATTTCCAGAATCTAAAACATATACAAAAACATGAATATGAAACAATAAAAACCATTCATTGATCACCGAATCGTTAAATCACCAAATCGTGTGCCCAAAATGAATAATGCCTAGCGAATAATTTAGAAATAGGCTTTAGTTATAGCACAAAAACTAAAGCCTAATTCTAAATCTACAACAAGAAGCTAGGGCGAACAATTTATAATAGAATGTCTTGGGCCTAATTCTTAAATCCTACGACTAAACTAGCTAGGACCTGGATCTGAGATAGCTTGCAAAGCATGATCCTTAGCAAAAGAGTCGAACCTCTCATTGAGTGTTTGATTCCAAGTCAGATTGTCGGCTGTTCTTTGAACCTCCGCAGCTACCTTCTGCTCTTCCATCATTTTCTTCAAGTCTTTGTTTTCGTTTTTTAAAATCCGTATCTCCTGTTACAACCATTTACACAAAACTGTTAGCTAGAAACTACGATATCTAATATGTATATTGGCATTATCTCAATGCAGGTACTTACTTACATGCCATGCATATTTCACCGACTAGTATTCAACCAAGTTTAAAATCCTAACATCATTTGATAACTTTGGTGCTTCTAGTAACATGACATGCCATGATATCAAAAAGTGTACGGACAGACCACTATTTATATATCAGAAGGGTCCTTCCTACCTGACATATTGGTAGTCTAGTTCAAGAAACCTATCATCATATACCTTTTACCTTCTTAGTTTTGGCATGTTTCCAATTATCTTAGCTATTACAGTAACATATATAATTCTGAATCAAGTAAAAGGAATGAGCGTAACTTAATGGGCGTAGCTATTACAGTAACATATATAGTTAACATATCTATCAAAAATAAACAACAAATTACGTAATCAATCAGTTGATTATGATATATGGCTACCATCGCCGCACAGGCAATTACTTATCACTATAACATTGAGTGCCTCTTGTGAGTTAATTAAAAGCTATATCTTTTGCCAAACATGAATCACCCATTTCATATCCCAGGCCCACTAATATTAATCCAATCAAACATCTTAATCATTATCATCAAGTGCATGGTCTTTCATTCATTGATAAGGAACGGTTTTGCACTTTAGGTTGCTCAACTAGTCAAAGATAAAGTTGGATTGATATAATTTTGGACCAAATCAACCATTTACTCAATATAAGTACTATCGACAAATCATGATGGCGTAGGATGTTAATTTTATTACTTTTCTTATATGGATAAAGATGAGAAACTTAAACCAAAACAATAATTTCCAACATATGTTACTGTCAATGTCCCATTAAAAAATCATACCCATCATTATGTTAAAATGCAGTTAGCTTTGCTATCTTAAGTCAAACTATATATATTTTGTTTTAATGTATTTATATGCTTGGTTTATGGCTGATTACAACACTAAAGCAAGACATGCCTTAAATAAACGAAGTAAGTTGAAATTTTGTTTGAATTAATATAATTACTTACGTTACATCTAGGTAAGAAAGAGATTGCTTGGATGCGAACCATAGTTGTGTGGCTCCTTGCTGACACACTAATACCACACAACAATTGAAATCACAGATTTTGTTAAGATTCGTGGGTCGATAATGTCACAGTGAGTGTTAAGCTATCTAAAGCACTAAACCCCTGATATGAATTAAAACAGATAAAAACCTATTACTAAACTACTTGTGGACCAAAGATCAAAACTTAATTCCTACTTATGAAGTATTTAGGGCTGCTGATGCATTTGGCACACAACTTGGTAAAAAATGACCAAGTGTATGCACAAATCCAAGCTAAAGTGAACACAACCTAAATCTAGGAGGCAAGGACTAATACTAACACAAGTTTAAGCTGAGAAAACATTCAAACAATACCAAGTAACGCAATTCAAACAGATTTATGGTCCAGCTGATTACCTAAGACAGAAAATTAACGAACAAGCAGATTTTGATTTTTTGGCTGCAGGGTCCAGAGGGACTACAAAATTCCGTTTGTGGGTCTTGATCCGCTTACCACTTTAAGTTCATATAAATATATGGTCAAATAGGCTGGTGACACCCTATTGCTTCACCATTTGCTACACTTCTTATGTTCACCCACACATGCATCTGTTATTTTATTTTTATAACTTACAAAATAATATGGTATGTCTAAAGTCCAACTTATTGAATCACACACCTAATTAAGAGTCACACTATCTATACTCACCGCATATATGTCTTTCTTTTACCAGGCCCGTTCAACATTGTTAGTCGCCTCGACAATATTTATATCCAAACCCTCTTCCTGTACTCGAAGACAAACATGTCACTTGTTAAGAGTCCATATATTGGCTAAACTAGATCAAGGTCAATTAGAGATAAATATGACTGTTTGATCATCAGTTCTAAATAGTACCTTGAGGCGCCTTGCTAGCTCCTTAGTGTGTAGAACAGTAGCAAGTTCTGATTGCCCATAAGCATAGAAACTACTATAGCTGTAAATTCGACAAAGATATATATAAGATAAACGTTTGTATGTACAATTTAATGTTAGAACAGTAGCAAGTCTTACATTAGCTACATGTGTGGATCAACATATATATTCTGTTGTTACAAACACATTTTAGATGTCATTTATCCAGTAGATTATCAATACAAACATCTCGTAGGATGACCATACAAAAGTTTACTGCTCCAAACTTTTTATTAAACTGCACTAGCCTTGTTGATGTTTATACCCGATAACCCGAATCACCCGAATTGATTATCACCCGAACCCGACAAACCCGACAAACCCGATAACCCCGATAACTCGACCCGATAACACCCCTACTTCCAAGTCCCTTGTTGCCATAACTAGTGTTGTTGTTTTAATGAAATCCACCTGATCATATTTGATTATGTGATGACATATAATAAAATAATTTGACTTATGGCTGATTGGTAACAAAACAAAATCACTATGCTACTTTGATAAGTAATTTTTTAAGTACTTTGTTGCCTCAATTAATGAACTTTTTCATGCTTATAGCACAATTTGATCAAATCGCACATATACAGACACCAATCTTTTGTACATTTATCTATAGACTATAGATAAACAATTTTTTTGCAAAACAGCTTACTACTTACAAATGGCAGTTAAACCATGACCATCAATAACAAAATCATTTTATTATTAGCCATTCTATTTGTTCACCTGATGTGCTCTACAAAAACATATATTCAAAAAATAATCAAAATATCTTCAAGATCTTTGTACAAACACAATAACAGATATAATGCCTGAAATTAAACACAAGATGATATAAAATTACAAGAAACTAAATGTTCAAACATGAAATAGATTCGGGTTACATGAACCCTAATTCGTAAAGTCAATCAAACACGAAATTAAATCATAAAAACCTTAAATTGATGATTAAATTGAACAGATAACACACTAAAGTACCTGATTCATATATGAGTAGAGATGAAATCGAATGAGAAATGGCTAACCGCGATTTCTATGATTGTTCATTTGTTGGTGGGTGGCGTTGTGATTTGCAATGACTAACAAAGATCGCCACATACTAGTACACGGCGGCATCATCAGATAGTTCGTGAATGACAGCAGCAGGTAGTATGTGTGTGGTTGGGATGAACATATCTCTTGGAAAGCATCTTGACACCTCTTGATTTCATCTCCAATTTAATATGAGATGGATCTGGATCTTTTTGGGGTTTGTTAAATGAGTTTTTATGTTCCACTCACAAATGTTGATTTATACGATGTGTTCTATGAGTGTAATATGTAAACTTTTTGTAATGAATATGAGATGGATCTGGGGATTTTTAGGTTGTAATGGGATGATATGGATAAGGAAAGCAAATGTTAGAATAGAAAAGCTAAAAAATTTAAGAAATGTTTTTAACTTTTGGGGAAAATAATAGGCGGGCTGATTTAATATTTTGGGAAAAGAAAAGGCGGGGATTAGAAAAAGTGAAAAACTAAAAAAAGAATTGGGAAATTAGTGGGAAATTTTCTCACAGTTTTCCCACAGATTTATCATATCCGTGGGAAATTTGTGGGAAATTACCCACGAATTTCCCACGGACATGATCGTTTTTCATTAATTTTTTCGATATACTCACACGTTTACGTATATACACCTCCGCAGCATACTTACATAAAAAAACATCGATAGGCATAATGAATGAAATAAACGAATATGCGGAACACACACACTTATATATCAACACATATACAAATGATTTGTCCCGATAGAGTATTATTGTACACGAGATGTTCAACGAGGTTGTCGAGAGTGTATCGTCATACACGAGATGTTCAACGAAGTATACGGTAGCGTATCATCGTACACGAGATGTTCAACGAAGTACTTGATATGGTATCGTTGTGTCGATAGGGTATCGGTTGTACATGATATGTTCAACGGAGTAGTCGATAGGGTATCATTGTATACGAGATGTTCAAATGAGTAGTCGATAGGGTATCGTCGTATAGAATATGTTCAATGGAGTAGTCGATAGGGTATGGTTGTATACGAGATGTTCAAACGAGTAGTCGATAGGGTAACATTGTATACGGTATGTTCAAAGGAGTAGTCGATAGGGTATCGTTGTATACGAGATGTTTAAAGGAGTAGTCGATAGGGTATCGTTGTATACGAGATGTTCAAACGAGTAGTGATAGGGTACCGTTGTATACGAGATGTTCAATGGAGTAGTCGATAGGGTATCGTTGTATACGAGATGCTCAAAGGAGTAGTTGATAAGGTATCGTTGTATACGATATGTTCAAAGGAGTAGTCGATACGATATGCTCAAAGGGTATCGTTGTATACGAGATGTTCAAAGGAGTAGTCCATAGGGTATCGTTGTATACGAGATGTTCAAACGAGTAGTCCATAGGGTACCGTTGTATACGAGATGTTTAAAGGAGTAGTCGATAGGGTACCGTTGCATACGAGATGTTCAAATGAGTAGTCGATAGGTTATCGTCGTATAGAATATGTTCAATTGAGTAGTCAATATGGTATCGTTGTATACGAGTTGTTCAAAGGAGTAGTCGATACGATATGCCAAAAGGGTATCGTTGTATACTTGATGTTCAAAGGAGTAGTCGATAGGGTATCGTTGAACACGGGATGTTCAAAGGAGTAGTCGATAGGGTATCCTTGTATACGAGATGTTAAAAGGAGTAGTCAATAAGGTATAGTTGTATACGAGATGTTCAAATAAGTAGTCAATAGGGCATCGTTGTATACGAGATGTTCAAAGGAGTAGGTATCGTTGTATATAAGATGTTCAAATGAGTAGGCGATAGGGTATCGTTGTATACGAGATGTTCAAATGAGTAGTCGATACGGTATCGTTGTATACGAGATGTTCAAATAAGTAGTCAATAGGGCATCGTTGTATACGAGATGTTCAAAGGAGTAGGTATTGTTGTATACGATATGTTTAAAGGGTATCGTTGTATACGATATGTTCGAAACAGTAGTCGATAGGGTATCGTTGTACACGAGATGTTCAAATGAGTAGTCGATAGGGTATCGTTGTATACGAGATGTTCAAATAAGTAGTCGATAAGGCATCGTTGTATACGAGATGTTCAAAGGAGTAGGTATCGTTGTATACGATATGTTCAAAGGGTATTGTTGTATACGAGATGTTCGAAACAGTAGTGGGGAACATTAGTTTGCAGTAGTTTGTCATTTAGTCAATTTAGCATCTCGACTTCGTAATTTAATTCGTATGTTTTATCTACTTCATAATGTAATTCGTATGTTTTATCTACTTCGTAATGTAATTCGTATGTTTTATCGACTTTGTAATGTAATTCGTATGTTTTATCATCTTTTTAATATAATTCGTATGTTTTTTCGACTTTGTAATATAATTCGTATGTTTTATTGTTTAACTTTTTATCGGCTTTATAATGTAGTTTGTGTGTTTTATTGAATAAACTTTTATCAACTTTCTCACGGATGTATAAATCACAAAATATTTGTAGTCCGTGGGAAATATGTGGGTAATATGTGGGAAATCCGTGGGAAATCTGTAATCCGTGGGAAATCCGTGGGTAATTTACCCACACATTTCCCAAGGATATGTAAATAACAAAATAATGTGTTTTCCGTGGGAAATCCGTGGGAAAGCTCCGTGGGAAATCCGTGGGTAAATTACCCACAGATTTCCCACGGATGTATAATTAATAAAATATTATGAGTTCGTGGGAAATTCGTGGGTAAATTACCCACGGATTTCCCACGGATAGATAAATAATAAAGTATTATGTTATCCGTGGAAAATCCGTGGGTAAATTACCCACGAATTTCCCACGGATAAATAGATAATAAAATAATTTGTTATCCGTGGGAAATCCGTGGGTAACTTACCCACAGATTTCCCACGGATGAATAAATAATAAAATAAAACGTTGTCCGTGGGAAATCCGTGGGTAAATTACCCACGGATAGATAAATAATAATAATGTGTATACCGTGGGAAATCCGTGGGTAATTTGCCACAGCTTTCCCACGGATGTGTAAAATAACTAAAATAGTTTTGTAATCCGTGGGAAATCCGTGGGTAATTTGCAATCCGTGGGAAGTCTGTGGGTAATTTGTCACGACTTTCCCACGACTTTCCCACGGAAACCTTGGTCAATGCTTCTGTGGGAAATCCGTGGGTAATTTCCCACGGATTTCCCACGGAATTTTTTTTTGTAATTTCTGTGGGCAATCCGTGTCAAATTTCCCACAGTTTTTGTTCCGTGGGAAAATTTCCGTGGGTAAAGGCTGTTTATGTAGTAGTTAATGGATTAGGGTTTACAACTGTTAAGATTGAAACTAGATCATACAACAAAGATCAAAGATGGATTGGTTAGGGAAAAATGGATTAGGGTTTACAACTGTCAGGATTGAAATTGGGTCACACAACAAAGATCAAAGATGGATTGGTTAGGGAAAAATGGATTAGGGTTTACAACTATTAGGATTGAAACTGGAACAAACAACAAAAATCAAAGATCGATTATTTTTTTAAGTGTTAGGGAAGAATGGATTGTGTGTGTGTGTGTGTTTTTACCCAGTCACTGTGGGGAAAAATGAAAAAAAAAAGGTGTATACCATTATTTATAGTCACGGTTTGAGAACGCGATTTTAAAGTTATTGCGTTTTCAAAAACTGCGTTCCACCCAAAAATGACACAAATTAGGCAAGTGATGAGAATTTTTAGGCAAATCTCAAAACCTATTGGTTTAAAGATGTGACTGGGATATGACTAGATTAAAAAATGTGGTATCAAATCATAATTATACATATATATATATATATATATATATATATATATATATATATATATATATATATATATATATATATATATATATATATATATA